>OX344815.1:15495071-16016071 GCA_947034925.1 Eudemis profundana
GGGCTTCGCCCCCCGAGCCCCCCTTGTGGGGGGCTTCGCCCCCCCGTCCCCCCTTTTTCTTCTGTGCCTGTGTGTGTGTGTTCTGTGTGTGTGTGTGTGTGTGTGTGTGTGTGTGTGTGTGTGTGTGTGTGTGTTTTTCTTGTGTGCTTAAAGAATGCTATATTAAATGTTATTCTATCAAATGATCATTATAAGAAATAATAATTATGTCATATGTAAATATATTAAGTGTTGTTATAAGATTTAATAATTATATCAAATGAGCGTTATTGCGACTAATATTATACCAAAAATTTTTATAGCCATCGTTACGCACCCCCTTTACCCTTCTGTTTATGTCAGTTTTTGTTTTTATTGAGGGCTACAGTTCTTCAAAATTCTTGCTGTTGTTCAAAATTATTACTTAAACTTTAACCTTTTTTGTGGGATCGTGCCGTTTTACCAATATTATTTTGGTCAAATTTTATTACCTAAGGAAATCCGATTTTTGACTTTTTATGTTTTGACATAACAATTCATTTGACTAAACTTTTATTGACTAATATTTTTTTGCCTTAATAAAGCATTTGCTAAAAGACCAAATGCCGAAATGTCATTTTCCGTATTAATATTATGCTGAATAAAAATTTGACCAAACGAAAATTTGCGTATTATAATTATGCCAAAGATTGCATTGGCAAAAAAAACAGTTGCTAATATTTGTTTGGGAAATGAGATTTGACCAAAATAATTTTGGCAAAACGGCAGGATCCCGAAATATTTTAGTTGAGTCGGGACCATCATAGAAAAAGTTTGGTCTACGAAGTCTTAATTCAAACATTAAAGTCGACTAGTATAAAAACATAGGTAGGTAGGCTGTCAATTTTCCCCGGCGTTGCATAAGACACTTAATAGTACATTGTGTATCAAGGGCGGTAAGTAAGGAATTACAAACGAGTGTTTGTTACAAGGCCGAGGCGAAGCCGAGGGCTTTAATAACACGAGTTTGTAATTCCTTTACCGCCCGTGGCACACACAATGTTTTTCATCACACTTGTGAGGAAATCTGATTAAAATAACCTTACTTAACCTAAATAAAATTGTAAAATTGACAGTGACATATATCAAGACGACAAGTCACGTTCGGAAACCATAGCGGTAAAGACTTAAAATGGTTGATTTTATATTTGCAAAATACTCAAATACACTATTTAAACATTTAATTAATGTTTCAGAAATATGTGTTTACATGTATTTGCAATAACAGTCCTCTTTAAATAAATATTTCAGTAATAAAAGTTAAAAAAGTAAGTTGGCGTTTTCTTTGAACATGACAAATAAGAGTAAAACAGAACCAGCGTTTCAAATTTAAAAAGAAAACCATTACGCCCTAGGGCGTAATAGGTCATTTACGGCCCGCAAAACCTACGTGTAATGACACCATTTTCGAGCAAGTGTGATGAAAAATAAAATGCACAGGTCTATCTATATCACCCATTTCAAGAAATTATTTTTTGCAGTGGCAACACCACGAAAATTACAAGAAAGACACTTTTGTTTAATGTTACGTTTAAGATCTAAACGTTTTAAATGGAGTATTATTTTTTTATTTAAATATCTGGAATTTTCAATGTAGTTTGTACAACATCAAACCAAGAATTACTAAAAAATCAAAGCAAGAATGTATAAAATCTTAACGTAAAACCGTGTCTTTTTTTATCTAAATTTGTTGATTCTCGAATAGAGCTTGTAAAAATCAAAATCAAGAATTCGTAAATCAAGCCAAGAATGTAGTGACTCTTGACGTAAGTCCGTGTTATTTTTTGATTGAAGACCTTATAGAATATCGAATGGAGTTTATAAACATTAAACCAAGAATTATTAAAATCAAGTCAAGAACGGACCAAATCTTGACGTAAATCAGTGTCATTTTTTGATTTAAACTTGTTGATTCTCGAATAGAGCTTGTAAAAATCAAAATCAAGAATTCGTAAATCAAACCAAGAATGTAGTGACTCTTGACGTAAGTCCGTGTTATTTTTTTATTGAAGACCTTATAGAATATCGAATGGAGTTTATAAACATTAAACCAAGAATTATTAAAATCAAGTCAAGAACGGACCAAATCTTGACGTAAATCAGAGTCATTTTTTGATTTAAACTTGTTGATTCTCGAATGGAACTTGTAAACATCAAAATCAAGAATTTGTAAATGAAGCCAAGAATGTAGTAAATCTTGACAAAAGCCCGTGTTATTTCTTGATTTAAGAGCTTGTTGAATGTCGAATGGAGTTTATAAACATCAAACCAAGATTTTTTTAAATCAAGCCAAGAATTTACTGAATCTTGATGTAAAACGGTATATATTTTTAATTTGAAATCCTATATCTCGACTGTAGCTTGTAAATATCAAACCAAGAAGTAATGGTTTTACTCTTAAAATATTTCCAATCTTATAGGCAAATTTTGATGGATCTTCTTTTAATTTGGGTACATCTTCGGTTGTATAAAGTTTACTTGAAACAAATACGTATTTTAAGAATTACCATATTCGTACTAAAATAGTGTAATATATTGTTGCGAATAAATATTTTTTTAACTCAAATATGTCCTATTTGCTGCAATGATAAATAAATATGGAACTGAACAATTTTGATTCTTCCTTGAAAAAGTGTGATCCCTTTAGCTAAAGACCTATTTATTAGACGAAGCATTATATTATTCTATGTGAAAAACAGTGTTTGAGAGGGTTTTCCGTCTTAAACTAAAATATCTTTTCTATCTGTGTACAAAAACCGTAAGATTCCTTGGAGCTCTGCCCCCCAGATAGAAATGTAGAAAGTGAGTTTTTCGCAGATTTAGTACCAACCCGTTGACCTGAAAATAGTGTGACACTTGCGCTGAGACATCGTTGAGACGTTGCTCGAGCTCGTCGATATCTGGTGCGCATACTACTGCTGCGACGTCGTCGGCATACATATACACATCTGCTGCTGGTATGGCCTCAGGGAGGTCATTGAGAAGCAACGAGAATAGTATATTAGATACCGACGATCCCTGCGCAACTCCCATTGCGGTTAGAGATGGGCGGTGGGTAAATACCCAAGGTATTTACCGGGTAAATACCCGGGTATTTACCCAATCTACCCGGTAAATTGGGTAAATACCCAAATTGGTGGGTATAAACTATTTGTTTAGTATTTTTTACAAATTTCATTAAAAATGTTGTTGATATTTAGACGTATAGTAAGAATAAATGCTATGGATAGCGAAATAGGCATCTTACGTTACATCAACAAAAGTAATGATACACTTTTTATTTGGGTGTCCCAGATATTACGAAAATCCAAACTGAGTAACGCATACCGTCTCATTATGTTTGTTATGTGCTAAAATGCTCCTAAACCAAAAATCAGCTAATTCTGTGTATGGGAACCCGTGCCGACTTCCGGTTGAGCTAAGTTTGCACCTGGTTTCTTTCGAATCACATACCAACCAGGTGCAAACTTAACGCAACCAGGATTGAAGGGCGCAACTATTGTGGCTCTTTTTATGTCATTAAATCGCATTTTATTATTTTATACCAACAGTTGCGACTAAATAAGAGCTAGAAAATATGTTTTGTTCATAGATTATATAAAATACCGCATTGCATTTTCAAAATTCAGCGATTCTTCATATTTGTGAAGTTACTGGAAGTGAAAAGCTTGAAATGCACATGTAGTTGCAAACTCTGATTCTGTCTGACCAACTATCTTATAGAAATTCGTCATAATTAAACAAAAAAAGTCAAAGCAGAAGCTCAATCCGGGAATCTATTATATCTCGGTTGCGTTAAGTTTGCACCTGGTTGGTATGTGGTGCTATGGAAACCAGGTGCAAACTTAGCTCAACCAGTTAATATGAAAAATTTTGGATGAAGTCGGCACGGGTCCCCATACACAGAATGAGCTGATTTTTGGTTTAGGGGCACTTTAGCACGTAACAAACATAATTAGAGAGCTTCTCAAAACTTGACGGAAGCTTCAAAAAACCTTAGAAGGACATTTAGGCGTATTATTGTTACATCTGGAACACACAAGCGTGGCTAGAAATACAAAAGAAGATTCTGGATTCCTTGTAAAACCACGTAAAGACTTCCAGATGTTTATTATATGATATTATTTAATTTTTAGACTGCTGGAAACTTCATAAAATCATGTCAAAACTTTAAAGAAGCTTCAAGAAACCTCAAGTCTTCTGTTGGTCACCTATAGTAACATCTAGAATTCATAAAAATGACAAGAGGTAGCACAGAAGATTTTGGATTCTTTTTAGGTTTCTGGGAACTTCATAAGACCATGTCAAAACTTTACGGAAACCTCGAGAAACCTTACAAGGCCTTTTAGTTCCCTAATGTACATCTGGGATATTCATAAACATGACGATAGATACCACAGAGAGATACCATTTAATAATATTATTTCATTTGTAGGCTTCTAAAGACTTTATAAACGAAACTTAGAAACATCTAGAAATCTCTTAGATCTCTTTAAAACCTTGCAGTACCATCTATGAAGTTCGTAGGATCTTGTATAAATCCTATAGAACCATCCAGAAGATTACGTTTCTCTCTTCAAGACTACATTTAGGGACATCAAAGAAACTTTTAGAAATATGGTTAAACCTTCTATGAAATTCATAAAACATGAAGAAACTTTAATGTAACTTCTAGACGTTTCTAGACATCTTCTAGAAGCTTCTAGGAATCTGAAAACTTTAAAATACCGTGTATACACTACTAGAGTACTCGTAGGATATTAAGTCCTCAAAAAATTTCTGAAAGTTAACGATAAATTACCTATTTAGACACTTAGTAGAAATAATTTTTCACGAAACTATAAAAAACCCTTTAATAAAGTCTTAATAATTATACAACTTCACTTCTTTACTGAAATTTAAATAAAATTATTGGACAACCTTTTGAATCTCATAGAACCAGCATGAGATGAGAGGACTAGTACTAGTCTTTACGGGAAGCTTATTTATATATATTTTTTTTTCATATAAAAAATAAATTTAAAATCTGTCTTCGAAAGTTTACAGAAAAACTCAATATCATTCCTTTAATAAAACAAACGTATTTTATTAGGTACCATCAAATCAAATCAGATATAAACAAGTCTAAGTCTGCAGAAAATATTCGGTAACAGTGCATTATCTAACAATCCAAGTTATATTATATCATTCCGATAACGACAAAATGTATTTTTCTTAATATTTTATCCCTTGCACAAATTAATTTATTAAATTGTTAATTATCTTGACCCTCAGTAGTTTCTACCCACCAAAATGGGTAGAAACGGGTAAATACCGGGTGGATTGGGTAAATACCCGGTATTTACCGGGTAAATACCCACGAGCGCCCATCTCTAATTGCGGTAGACAGCGGCTCCGACCTCACTTTCCCTCCGTCGCTCACCACCACCTGTGATCTTCCGTGCAGAATGTCCGTGATTAGGTTGTGTGCTTTACCGTCAATGCCATAATGTCTCAGTTTTATTGCGAGCACGCTGTGATCGGCGACATCGAAGGCCTTCGACAAATCGCAACACAACACCGCAACTTGCTGTCCTCGCTCGCGGGCGCCTACCACGCGGCGCACTAGCTCTCGCGCCATCGCAGTCGTCGAGCGGCCCGCTCGGTACGCGTATTGGCGCTCAGACAGGACCCCGGTGGCCGATAGGAAGTCGCTAAGGCGCGAGCTGAGACCATTCTCCAACACTTTCGCTACGGTCGGTATAATAGAGACGGGTCTGTAACCATCGAGGTCCTCTCTTTTGCCTTTACCTTTAAACAGAGGTGACACTTTGCTGACTTTTAAGGGAGAGGGGTATACTCCTTCAGAGATACATCGGTTGTACAGCTCCGCCAGAACCGGTGACAATGGAGCGGCAGCGAGATGTAAGATCTCCATAGACACGCCGTATATGTCTTTTGTCGGTTTGTGTGGGATGTTGTTAATTATGGAGAGTACCTCTGAAGCAGTGAACGGTCGCAGGCGCAGACTACGATCGGGCGGCGGCCGGGGGCTATCGAGATATCGATATTGTTCTTATGTGCTGATTTTTCAAGATACTCGTTCGTTTTCTTCACAATTATCCGAAAATACCTCACCGCATGCTCCGAGGGGTAGTTTCATTAATTTTTGTGGTTGTATCATACTCACGGTGGCTAATCCAACGATGGATATCCCCTTTCTCCATCATTTAATTGTTGCGACAGGTTTCGCGCCGAAAACTTCTCATTACTATGCAGTAGACGATGGGGTTCATCGCCGAGTTCGCGCCCAAAATGCCCAATATTTATGACTTATACGACTAATAACTCGTTTCATTTTACATTAGAATATTTAGAATTTTAACGGTCATATTTGGCCACAGGTTCTAGTTTCCCTAGGATATTAGAAGGTAATATTAATATTGTATAGGAAAATTGCAACGCCCTCACAGGGTTTATATTAAGTAGATTATAATTAACTTATAAGACGTAATGTAACCTTAATATACTGCAAATAAATGAAATGAAATAAAATGGTCCTAAGTTCACCTATTTCATACCTTATTACTAGGGTTGGGACTTTTCGTGGTAGTTTGAAACTAGAGTCGAATATCGAATTCGAGATCAAAAATGTAAACACACAACTGTCAATGTCAAAGTGACCTTCCAGGGGTATAAAATCTTTTCTATCTAATGCATTTTTTATATGTATATGAATTTTATTGAATATGTTGTGTACTGACCATAGCGTGTATGCGCATGAGTGCACAAGTAAACACTCACGTTGGGCTAGCAGCTGAAGATTTGCGCTACCCACATATTCATTTACCAAATTGCTGGTTGTAACTGCTCTAGATGCAGGAGTCTCCGATTTCTGGAATAATTCTTTTATTTTAATTATTAGACTTCCAGAATCCAAGTCAAAATTGTAATTTTCTGAACGAAATCTTCTAAATCTTGTTATGAGGAGTGATTTGAAAGTATGTGTGAAGGTGTAGCAACCCGGGTCATTGTTTCTAAAATTGTATGTGGGCATTTGCACTCCATATAACTTTCAATTTATACAGCACCCAGCAACCCTACACACTAGCGGAGTGAGAGGAAGGAGGCAGTTACCTTTATAAAGAATGAATTTATTCTAAACTTACTTCAACTCATCCGAGTAAGGATTCATCCTTTTGCCAGATGACCCGGTGAGTTTGGGCATCGCAGCAGCCATGTCCTTGTCCTCATCCTCCGTACTACTAGCGATAGCTGGTGGGCTACCACTAGGGCCGGCTGTTACACCACTGGAACCAGCTATCCCTCTGCGGACAACCATTCCACTAGGAACAGCAATAAATACAGCTTCTTGCACAGGTTTCTGAGTTTATTTAAGATTGAATCAAAGGAAATAAAAAAGATACAAACATTGTATTACTTACAATTTTTTATTATTATTTTTTTATATTTAGTTAGTGCCTTTAGTTGCATATTTGGTAGTTTGTTAGAATTAGCACTTACAAAGAAGAATTGAGACAAACCAAACGCATGATATATGTGCTCTTCAAAATATTGTTTCAAAACAAGTTTCAAAATTGACATAATTATATCATTTTAATTAAACTGATGGTCAAATTTTTCATCAGCCGTGCGTGTCCATCAAGTATTAGGTCTTAGCATTAGAGCTCGAGTGAGCGAGCTAGACAGATACTTCTTCTCACTCGGCATTGCCGAATAAGCCCGACTGGCGCCGAGTTGCGACGAGCGACGCCAAGGCGCGCGAATGGAACGAAGAACGCGTTCCGGTTTTTAGGGTTCCGTACCAAAATGGTAAAAAAGGAACCCTTATGGTGCGACTCTGTCTGTCTGTCTGTCTGTCTGTCTGTCTGTCTGTCTGTCTGTCTGTCCGTCTGTCACAGCCAGATATCTCAGGAACTACTGATGCTATCGATTTGAAATTTGGAATAGTGTTAAAAGTAGCTAACCCGAGCCTATTGGACATAAAAAATATCTTGTACCTTTTTTACTTTTTTTTTAAAAGGCTCCGTAATGGGACTTTGAAAATTGAAAGTAGGGCTATTATATTGAGTGGGGTATCAAATAAAAGGGCTTAATTTGTAGATTAGAACAGCATTTTTATTTTTTTTCTTAAATAAGTAGTTTTTGATTTATACATTTTTATGTACCATTCCCCCCCTATTATCTCCGAAGTTACTGATCAGAAAAATGTGTCATAATTACTAATTATAAATATCAACCTGAATATTACAGGAAAAATAGAACGGTCTTGCTAACTTGAATACCTTTTTAGAAATTTACAAAACTTGAAATCCCTAGCGGCGAGTAGCAAAACTAAGCGATGGCATGTTTCACGCTAGGGGATTTCCGGGCAAAACTAGATGGCGCTAAAACACTAAACATTTAACGATGTTATAATTAAACAAAGAAACATAGTATAGTAACAATTAGTTCGTAAACAGCTAATAATAAATAAATTTAAATACATTTAAATACTGTGTCACGTTTGCAAAGTTAAATTATTGTAAATAATATTATAATTATTTTGCCAAGCTTATACATAGATGGCGTTGTAAATTCGGGGAACAGCTTTTTGTATGGAGAATGTCAGTCCTCTTGATTTAATGGTCCTTGCTATTAAATAGAATCATTACACGTCAGGTTCTCAATATTAGAGGGAAAATATAACTGTTTTCCTAACTTGCACTGTTTTTTAGAAATTTGCAAAAATCATAACATATACTTATTTGCTTCTACTAAACAAATCGACATACAGTTTTTCTTGAACTATTCGCGTATCTACTTATGAGTTTGTACGGAACCCTCGGTGCGCGAGTCCGACTCGCACTTGACCGGTTTTTATTTAACTGTGCGTGACTGAGATAGTTAGAGTGATGAAGGAACAACCTATGTGATTTTGGAACGTCGTTCCGGCGCGGTCAGTCACGGCGATATCTTTAAGCGCCTGATCGCCGTTATTTTTTCATCGTGACGTTATTTATCACCCATCTCTAATACTTTCCTAAAATAACTGTTTGATAACAATTTATTGCCGTACCTGGGCTACGGCTGGTCACCATTTGCTCTCTGCCCACCAAGTCTGGACAGTTCCTGTTAGGCAAGGGTGGAAAGCGCGAGGGTTGAACTGATGACCCAGGTCGATTCCAATATTCATCATCTGCAATGAAAAAATAATTTAAGTAATGTTATTCACATGTTTTCTAGAACATAAATTTTATTTTAACAATGATAGTGAAACTTACTTGAACTAGGCTGTTGAAGAAGCTGTTCATTTATATTGAAAATTGATGGGCTATCATCTGTGTCTGGTGGTGGTAGCACTGGTGTGAAACTGGTAACTTCTTCCTGCAAAACAATTTACTTTTAGTATGTACATTGTAACTATTAGATAGGCATAGCTAGTTAAAAAATGTGAACTATGAAATGTGTATAATTAAGCAGAAAATACCGATCACCATACCTCTAAGCCAATCTCTGGGATTTCAACCAATCCCGTAGCTGCTTGAGCACCTATTATACTGAGCACCCTTTGCTCTAAGTCACTCAGTTTTAAATTTAAAGCCGGACCACCACCAGTTTTCTTTGAAGCTTTGTATATGCGGGCTGATTTCCTTTTTGTATTATTTTTAAGATCGCTCCACACCTTTACACCACACACAATGACGGAGGATGAAGAGAATTAGTACATGCAAAGAACAAAAACATAATTTAAATTAAATTGGTATAAATAAGTATGAAGAGTGAATGAATATAAGAAAAAAACATAAAGGTTACACGTACCTTTCTCCACTTTTCGGCAGATTTCGTATCCCCTGCAGAATCAGCATTCAAAATTTTGGATATTTCGGCCCAGCGTATAAAATTAGCGGCCCTCCCTTGTGGCCCATCAGTGGGCTTACTAAGATCACCATTTCTGTTGAATTATTCAAAGAAAGGGCACTTAAAACCACATTCCTCCACTTTATCTCACCACTTGAAACAAAATATTTCATCGAAAAAACTGTATCGCTCAGTGTATAATCTACTAGTACATAATAATAATAATAATCAGCGGAGGGCAAGTCACGGTCTGTCAGTGCCGCGAAAGCCATAAGACACTTTTCCTGACAGGCGCCGTCATGTCTCAACCTATAGCCCAGTATCTAGTCCATAATTCCACCACCATAACCCAGTAAATTTAGATTCCATCAATCAACAATAGTCCTTGCATCTGGCGGGGGCTGTCTCTGCGTGCGTCCTGTGACACGGGCAGGGACAGCATCCGCTGGGTGTACACGTTGCCTTTCATTAAATTGTCGAAAGGGCCTCTACGCGTTGGCTTCGGCTCCGCGCACACCTCCCAAAGGGCCGGGACACTATTGTCTCGTGTACGGGAAAGACATAATAATAAATAGTTTTATTTTCGACCAACTAGGATCATTGCATTGTGTTAGTAACAATTTGGGTCTTATGCTAGAGTGTTAGTAGTTACATAGGTGCTAAAAAAATTATTTATTTCTTTGTACATGAGTCATGCAACAATGAGTCATGTACAAGAAATCTAACCTACTTGCAATCATTTTCAGAATGCTGTTGGGGCTGGCCCGCACTCTGTGCACCAGGGATGTGGATCGCTTGCGCATAGTGGCGTAGAAGCAGTCTACCCGCGCCTCCGCAAACATCCCCGATGCACTACAGAATTTGGGCAGCCCCATCAGCACCCTGAACGCGTTATTGTATTGAGTACAAAGTAACGTTATTAAAATGTTTACAAAAGTACATACCTTTCCATATACTCTACCAGTAACTGAAATTGCGATGCACTAGTACGCATTTTATTGTCAATAGGTTGAACTCAATCAGTGATGGGCAAAATTTAATCGACTAACGATTAACGATTAAGATTAACCTATTCAATCGCGACTAACGATTAAAAATGACGATTGATCAATCTTAATCGTAAGAGTTTCGACTAATTTAGTCACGATTAAATCAATCGTCGATTAATAACCAGCGACTAAATTTTTAATCGATTAATTAATCAGACTAATTTTCTTCGACTAATTTTTTCTTTCTCGATTTAGTTTTTTTTAAGTAAGTCTAAGTTTCGAGTTACGTTGAATGTTGACAGATTTCTCTAACAATGACTGGGGCTGGCATAAAAAGCATATTATGTTCGTGCTTATAGCTTGATAAATATACACGCCAAAGTATTCGTCAGTTTTTGACCAGATGTGTCAAAGGGAAGTTCCCATGCTTTATCTAGTAATTTACAAAGGCAACCGTAATAAACCTACTATGGATTAACATATTGTTATCTGATTTGCAACCTCTAGTCCTGCGTAAACAAGTTACCGCCAAAGAGGTACGTTGGCTCAGATTTAATAATTGCCACGCCACGTGTTAGTGTTATTTATTAGCTAACAAACAACCAGGTACCAACCAATTTACCAGGTACAATCGAAGACACTGCTAACTGACCACTTGTCACCCTTATTACAATGTATTAAGGTCTACTGATAGTCACTTAACTGTGTCTTCGTTTGTACAGGGAAAACACTGTCTACGGCTCGTGGTAGCCCCTCTGATTTCATCCCTGACGACGTGATGACTGATGACTGACGAGAAATCACGGGTTTTTCACGTACGGTAGGGTCGTTTCGTAGGAGTGCATGGGGATATATCAATTATCATTATGGCTTATGATAAAAAAACACCCAAAAGTATATGAAAATCAAACTTTCTTTATTATACATTCAACTGACATTTTGTATTAAAATTATAAAAATCAACGTTGTTTAAACAATAAAAAATGCATAACATTGTGACATTTTCAAATAACATTTACCTACATAATATTGATTTTTTATGAGTTTCGTTTATATTGAGTTAAGTAGTTACATATTCTTATATTTAATAAAAACATACAGTTGTTTTATTAATGTACAAACATTATGTTTAACATCATTAAACATTTTAAAATTATAAATCACAATAAATATAAGAGTTTCATTACTATGGAAATTAAATAGTTTCAAGAGTTTACAAAACTCATAAACTATTTAATTAACTATATTACAACTAACAGTATACAAAAAAATCTACAATTATACAACATTTAACATTTTAAAATTATACAATCACAATAAAACATTTTTAAGAGTTTCATTACTTTGGAAATTAAAAACTGTTAAGAGTTTACAAAACTCGTAAACTATTTAATTAACTATATTACAACTAACATTAGTATCACACACGTAAACATCGGTATACAAAAAAATCAACATTTATACAACATTTAACATTTTAAAATTATAAAATCACAATAAAACATTTTTAAGAGTTTCATTACTATTACTTAAATAGTTTTTAGAGTTAACAAAACTCATAAACTATTTAATTAACTATATTAAAAGTTAGTGTCACACACGTAAAAATCAGTATACAAAAAAATCAACAATAAAACAACATTTAACATTAACCAAAAATAACATACAATACACTGTTACATTTTCAAGTTTGTTTTTAATACAACCCTTTCTTCAAATAAGTGATCTGAGAGCCTATTGGATTTAGGCAGGTTTATCATTGTTGCATACGAAAACACTCGCTCAACAGATGCCGAAGAAGGCAGGGGCGTGTTATATTTCTTAAAAATCTTTTTGATTATTTCGTAGCGATTTAAAATAGTCATACTAATATCTCGTTCGGCAAAGAACTGGCACATCATTATTTCAGCTTTCGTTTTAGGAGTGTTCCTTTGTAATACTTCCTGTACTTGTACATCAATTTCATTCTCAGAGTCTGATCCAAAATCAAAAAATGGATTTTCTGCATTTGTCGTGAGTTCCTCGGGTCTACCTTATTTCGTATAAAACTAAATGGTATAAAATCAAAACGTATAAATTCAAAACGTATAAAATCACTTCGTATAATCTTTCATTTCGGTTAAAATTCATTTTGTATAACATTTAAAAGCTCTAAATACGAAATCTCTATTCTTCAATATGTCTAACATTCAAAATGTATAAAATCATTATGCATAACATTTAAGATGTATAAAATTATTACGCATAATATTAATTTTGTATAACAATTACTTGATCGCATATTTAAAACGTAGAACATTCAAAATATCTAATCATTACAATGTATACAAAACAGTCGGTCGGGCTCCGCAACTGCTCCGCCGCTGCGGGAAGAGCAGCCCCTTCGCCCTTGCGTATCAAAGCATATACAGGCTGCTCCATATACAGGGTGTCACTGTTTTATATACAGGGTGTAACTGTGATAGATACAGGGTGTCACTGTGATAGGTACAGGGTGTCACTGTGTTATATACAGGGTGTCACTGTGTTATATACAGGATGTCACTGTGATAGATACAGGATGTCACTGTGATATATACAGGGTGTCACTGTGATATATACTGGGTGTCACTGTGATATATACATAGTGTCACTATGTTATATACAGGGTGTCACTGTAATGTATACAGGATGTCACTGTGATAGATACATGTCGTCGATAACCTACCTATTTTTGGGAGCCGTTTCGTTTTTAGGGTCATCAAAAAGAAATAACCCTAACCTACCTATTTTTGGGAGCCGTTTCGTTTTTAGGGTCATCAAAAAAAATAACCCTATCCTACCTATTTTTGGGAGCCGTTTCGTTTTTAAGGCCATTAAAAAAAATAACCCTATCCTACCTATTTTTGGGAGCCGTTTCGTTTTTAAGGCCATTAAAAAAATAACCCTAATCTACCTATTTTTGGGAGCTGTTTCGTTTTTAGGGTCAACAAAAAAAATAACCCTAACCTACCTATTATGGGAGCCGTTTTGTTTTTAGGGTCATCAAAAAAAATAACCCTAACCTACCTATTTTTGGGAGCCGTTTCATTTTTAGGGTCATCAAAAAAAAAATAACCCTAACCTACCTATTTTGGGAGCCGTTTTGGTTTTAGGGTCGTCAAAAAAAAATAACCCTAACCTACCTATTTTTGGGAGCCGTTTCGTTTTTAGGGTCATCAAAAAAAAATAACCCTAAACTACCTATTTTTGGGAGCCGTTTCGTTTTTAGGGTCATCAAAAAAAATGACCCTAACCTACCTATTTTTGGGAGCCGTTTCGTTTTTAGGGCCATTAAAAAAATAACCCTAACCTACCTATTTTTGGGAGCCGTTTCGTTTTTAAGGTCATCAAAAAATATAACCCTAACCTACCTATTTTGGGAGCCGTTTCGTTTTAAGGGTCATCAAAAAAAAATAACCCTAACCTACCTATTTTAGGAGCCGTTTCGTTTTTAGGGTCATTCATAAACAGCAGTATAATTTGGAAAAGCTTATTGCTTAAAAATGTGAACTTGGAAAAATATATATGACTAGATTATGACTAAGCTGCGATATATTTTGAAATATACATTACACCAAATATTACTTAAAATACATTACAGTGACACCCTGTATATAACACAGTGACACTCTGTATATATCACAGTGACATCCTGTATCTATCACAGTGACACCCTGTATCTATCACAGTGACACCCTATATATAACACAATTGCACCCTGTTTATATCACAATTACATTCTATATATATCACAGTGACACCCTGTATACATTACAGTGACACCTTGTAGTTAACACAGTGACACTCTGTATATATCACAGTGACATCCTGTATCTATCACAGTGACACCCTGTATATCTCAATTAAACTGCTTACAGACATGTTTACATGTTTTCTCTGCTGACAGTGACATCCTGTATCTATCACAGTGACACCCTGTATATAACACAATGGCACCCTGTATATAACACAATGGCACCCTGTATATATCACAATGACATTTTGTATATATCACAGTGACATCCTGTATACATTACAGTGAAACCTGGGCCTCATATTTCAATAATATTAAGGGTTTACAAAAATTAGAGCTTTTAACAGTTATACCCCGTGAATGTTATACCTTATAATACTTATAACAAATAACGTTTCGAGCAAATGAATGTTATACCTTATAATACTTATAACAAATAACGTTTCGATCAAATGAATGTTATATCATACGAAATTATACAAGATGACTTTAGAGCATTTGAATTTTATACGAAATGTAATTATACACTTTAATTTTTATGCCATCTGAATTTATACGAAATGAATCATTATCCGAAATGAATTTCGACGAAGTGATTTTATACGGATTGATTTTATACCAAATAAGGGGATACCGAGTTCCTCTGCGTCATTTCTGCCATTTAGTTTTGAAATTTCTCTTGCGATTACATATTTAAAGATTGATTTCACCTTTTCTTGTTCTTGTATTGTGATACAAGGGAACCATTTGTTTTTGAATCTTGGATAAGATAAAGCAGCAATGGTCGCTTGCTCGGAAACACCGGAGGAAAAGTTATAGAACTCTTCGAATCTCTTTTCTACGCTTTCTGCATAGCACTGAACCAGTTCTCGGCAATATCTCAAATTAGAATGTTGCAGCTTTCTTAATTTCTTTCGCAAGGACATCAAACACGGTAGCAAAAGCCCGTAATATAAATTCTTCTCCCCCTGTAAAATATCTAAAGCTTCAGCAATCGGTGCGGAGCATGCAATATATTCCTTAATATAATCAAACTCACGGTCAGCGATGAAGTTTTCCAAGCCTAAAGCTCTATGAAGTAATATATTTTTTTCTTTCATAGAATATATTTGCTTCATTGCATCATATAAGCTGTTCCACCGAGTGACGCCAGGCTTACTAAGTGTATGGCCTAAAGTATCCTGTATGGTTTCAGCAGTTTTAGGACGTCCAGCGGCATTCCATAGCACGTTGCATTTATCCATTGTTTTGTGATGTATTTCAGATAAAGGAGTGTGGTTACTTTTTTTCAAAAGTTTATTAGCATCAGTTACTGCACACAAATTCAGAGTATGTGCGGCACATCTAAGATGCGAAGGCAACAAAATACGAGCATTTTGTTCTTCAGAGTGCTCTTCAAAATCTGCGTCAGAATTTTCTTCCTCCGAGTCGGAATCGAAACTTTCAATTGATTCGATTGACAAACCAAATTCTTTAAATGCCTTCACAAAGTTAGAACCGTTGTCAGTCACGGTTGCAATGATTTTGTCTGGGTTTAGAGCAAAGTCCGTATGTAGTTCTTCCAATAACATGGCGATACGCTCATAGTTATGGACACCGGCAAATCTTCGACATGCTAGGGTTTTTGAGTGTCTGTTTAGTTCAGTGTCGAGCCAGTGGACAGTCATTCCAAAAAAACTTCTTTTGCGACACGACCAAATGTCTACAACAGTGCAAACATGTTCAGCATCCTCCAATTGTAATTTTATGCTTGATTTTTCCTTTATATGAGCTTCGGTGATCTTGCGACTTAGGGTTCTTCGACTCATTAAATGTAAGCCGTGCTTTTCTATTTCTAAATTGCTCAGCATTGTGGCAAAAAAAGGATCTTCCACTACATTTAGAGGAATCATCGAATGTACAAAGAAATTTCTCACATCATTTTCGAACCCTGTCTGATTGATAGTTCTCGAGCTTGTAGAATCGTTGCTTCCGTTACTTCTGGTTCCAATCGTGTCATCTTGGTTATCTTGAATGCGACGTCTCTTCTGTTTCTGATTTGCGAAATACTCTCGGTACTCTGCAACAGCATCTTCTCCGTGTTTCCTTTTTAAATGGCTTAAAAAGTTTGAGGTTGTCTGTGCAAGTCCCTTTATTTTCACTACTTTAGGTAAACACTTCACACATGTCACTGTTACTATAGTACTTTTTTCACTTTGTGTCTCTGAATATGTTTTAAAGAATTTGCCATCCAATATCGTCAATGTTGACTTGTTTGTGATCGTTTCTTCTACTCGCACTGTAACACTGGATTTGTCTGAGGAATTTAACGAGTTACTCGTACCAGATTCCTCATCGTCACTGATATCACTCATTGTCTCAAAATATATACGCAAGTTCCTTTTCGCGAAAGGGTATGACCGTAACGTTCAATGAAAGTGAAGCGACTAATTACCGTATTTGCAAATAGAAACAAACTAGTAAACATCAGATAAGACGGGTAAGTAAAGAGGTTCTCTCACTCTTTCATACATCTTTCTCTTTCTAATAATCTACCTGTGCTTTCTCGAAGCCATAAACCCTTACCTTATGTAGGAGATCCTAGACTATAAAGGTCTATAAGGTACTGCACTGTAAAAACCATTTTGTGTTACTAGAACAAGTTTATATCACACAGTATACCTACTAGAATGATTTTTCAAATGTATAACACATGACAAAACACATTATTTTTTTGTAACGTGCGTGTTCCAATTTTTAATCGAGATTTAATCGTGAAATTAGTCGATTAAAATTAAGATTGATCAATCGTTAGTCGCATACTCCGTCGATTAATTTAATCGCGATTAAATCAATCGCGACTAATTTTGTACGATTGATTTTTTTAATCGATTGATTAGTTGACTAAAAAATTAATCGATTAATGCCCATCTCTGAACTCAATTAAACAAAGTACAAACAACAACTAAACTTTCTGAATTCTGAAATGAGATGAGAAACTGCCGGCGCCAAGAAAGGAACTGTCAAATTCACAATACATATAAGCCAAATAAATTCAAGAATCACTTACACTTTACTTATTGACTGTGTTCCAGGACGCTTTAAATTAGTAGGGTTATTAGCTTTTTGTCCAACATCATCCGTACTCATTCTTTTCAGTATAGTTAAAAAGAGACAACTGCGTTTGGTGTGAAGTTAGACACGTCAGTTCGTCACGTAAACAATCGAGTTAACGTTAGCGAGTATAGTAAAGGGTTATGTGACTCATGGTACAAGTTTAATAGAAAACTATTCGAAGCTCGTTTACTCGCTAACGACTGTAGTAACGTTACGCGGGTTTACTATAGCAACTCATGGTAGGTACTGAAAGCTCCAACTCGAAAGTCACAGTCAGTGTTGCCAATTTAGCAGAATCAGTGCTAAATTTAGCATAATTTGAACTGGTTTAGCAGATTTTTTTTACATTTAGCATTTAGCATAATTTTTGGCATAATTTTTTACATTTAGCATAATTTTTGGCATAATTTTTTACATTTAGAAATTTTATAGTACACTATATCTCTGTTGACATTATAATTGTAAGTATTTATGTAAACACTTTATTGTATAAAATAAAACAAAGTACAGAACAGGGTTGCAAAATAAAGGTATATGTACTAAGGTAAACTTATCTCTTTAAGGGATCTCTTTCAGTTAACCTTTGAACAGTTGATGATGAATTTTTTCAACCCTAAACGCTATTTTATACTGCAGATTTGGTTTGAAAAGGGTTGACAAATGTTGTTATTCGTACGATTTTCCTATAAAAGTGCTAGAAAGCATTGGCACAAATGAGGCGTATGGTTCAGTTCTGTCAACATCAACATCCACATCAACAACGGCAACTGAACCACACACTTCAGAGGAAGAAATAGATATATTATTTGTATTAAATTAATATGTACTGATTGAAATTTTATTGTTTTCATAGGAATAAGTGAATTATTTTTTGTGATTATATGTGATGTTATATGTATGTAACTGATTTCACAAAATAATAATTTGCTATAGTTTTATAATTTAACAAAATGTGTTATTTATATTTATATGTTGATTATTATTAATTTATTATGGTTCTGGTGATTTCAAAGATCTCGTATGGTAATTATCCTATAATTTGTTGAAAGGCTGTTGTTGATTATGTTTATTTTAATTATGTCGGTTACATAAATAAATATACATATATTGGTTTGATTATTTTGATTTTACCTTTCTTCCTAATAGAAATTTTACAAACACACAGATAAATATATGTGTGTTTGTTATCACCAACAGGTAACATACCAGGTACATACAGGTAACATTTGGTAAATTTAGAAACATACAAGTTGGTGATGACATAAGTTTGTAAAATAACCTTCGATTGCATGGTTGACAATAATATAACTATCTAAAACGTAATAAACATGTAATAAAAGCGTAAATTTTTTGCCACTTTCATTTTTAACATATTTTACTATGATTGTTTGTATGCTGTAGTAAAAAAGTTACTTTGATTGCAATATAAAAAAAATGTCGATTAATACATTGACATTCTTAATTTACTTAGGTATCTTTAGCAATTTTTTTGCTGAAAGTTTAGTATGGGCCACAAAAAGGATTATTGTAAAGCTGTAATAATCACAATACATTAAACTTGAAAGAATAATGCTTTTTTTTATTTAGCATATTTTTTAGCAGAATTTATCAAGTTTTAGCATAATTTTAGCAGAATTTCAGCAAAATTTTAGCATTGAATGAAATTCGGAGTTGGCAACACTGGGAAAAACAAAACGCATGCAGTCTGTGGTTGTTTTTTCCGGGTCAAGACGCGTCGGGATGACGCGGTTTCCTTTTGAGATAAGCGATAGCTTTTCCGGGGTGCGCTTGGCCGTGACCAGACGAGAAGCGTGCTAGGAGTGATTTTCTGAGGACTGGGACTGGCATACCGGTATCGTAGTATCGAAACATTGTCTCGTAGTGCCGCCCGGCCTGCGCCGACGCAGGACCGGGCGTGAACGCGGAACTGTCGTCGCGCCGACCGCGCGGACAGGCGGCGAGACACCACGCCATGCGACGCCTGATGCCGTCGTAGACCCTCCTGCTCCTCCGTAGGCCCCGGATTCCGGCGGGTGGTCCGGGTGTGTCCGGCCGCGTAGCAACGTCGCGCTGCGCGAGGATACCGGCGCGCTCGTTGCTGCGCCATCGGCACGACGCCAAGGAGGCCTCGTCGACACTCGCCCTTCAGAGCCGCTATGCGCGGCAGAGGGCTCGCGTAGAGCCTTCCTCGTAGGCCTGGGGTTCATCGGAGACGGCCCCAGTGACGCCGGGAGAGGGCGAGGATAAAATTTCCATTGTGGACCATCGATTTCGAGGTTCATATTTTTTATGTAGATAGTACTCATGAAAATAAAGCGATTTGTGAATTCTCAGGTTGCGCAAACGAACGGTTCTTGAGATGTAATTTTTTAAAGTTTACGTACCAAAAATGGGAAAATCACACGCATTTGCAAATTTTGCGTCATTTTTAGGTTGGACAAACTGTCCTGTCAGATGCCAAACTGATACTTCGCGTTCCGTTGACCGGCTTGGTGTGTTTTCTTAAATTTTATGTCGTTTATTTTATTTTATTTTTTTCATATATTCATTTCGTTGTAATATGTTATATAAAATACATAAAATTGACTGGTTTGCGCTTCAATTGTAGCTATAAAAGTCACATAAATTAACTGTTTGTGCAAAAAAAAAAAAAAAAATTTTGCATTGTTTGGAACGGAACGCAAAGTGACGTCATTTTGTTTATAGCGTGTTTTCTTATGTTATGTCAGTCGCTAGCGTCAGTCAAAGTGATTGTTTGTTGCCTTTTCAGTTGAGATCGTTTTACGTACAGTAAACGGCCATAAAGAATGCACATCGATCTTTGGAAAGAGGCAATCGGCTAATTTCGACTTCGTATAGCGATATCTGTGTCGCACACACCATGACGTTTGTTTTGTCAGTCGTGGTTCAAATGCGAGAGAGTGCAGTCGCATATCCAAGTCAATATATAATATAGAGTTGCTAAAACTTTTACAAAATTTTATTTGTACTATGGCTTCTATAGGAAAAAAGTTAAGCCGTTAGTTTGCCAGTCACGCGAAATTATCTACAATTTTTGTTTCCCGTGTGGTGTCGGATTAGAATAACACCAACCTTTTCTTCCCGGGGGTGTCGCATGAGTCGACTAAGGGTACAGGGTTAAACCGTGTTGTGGGCGATGGCCTAGCAACTTTTCACCGCAATATTACACTTTTTGTCGATCTTTAAACCCACATTTAAATATGCTAGTAGTATAACATCAGTTGCTAATGCTCAGTCAACCCCTTTTAAGAATATGGGCGTGAATATATGAATATATATATATGTATGTATATTATTTTTCGGTTTTTCCCCAACAAGCAATAATTAAATATAATTACATCGTGTTTTACAGCTCTATATATTCCACGAGAAATCAAAACAAAACAACAATAAAGTACTTAGTTCTAAATTCAAATTCTGATGAACGATTAATCTAATAATTGATGTACATGGAAATTAGCATTCGTTTGTATTCGGAAATGCGATGATTGCCGATGTGCATTCTTTATGGCCGTTTACTGTACTCCTGTAAGCCTAACAATGTGTGACTACCATGCCGTCGCCTTCTTTCTTTGTATTATGTACCACCCTAGTTGTGTAATGTACCATGAAAAGTTAGAGGTTTAACAAAACAGGGGGGGCACGGGGGGGCGTAGCCCCCCCGACAGGGGGGCTCGGGGGGCGCAGCCCCCCGCATTGAAAAAAAGAACCTAAAACCACGACCACTTTAACATGGTTAGGTTAGTTAGGTGCCTTTCGTCCCTTAGACCAGAAATAGAAGGCCCGCTCCGCGGGCCTTCGTCGACATGCTTACAGGCCTCTTGATAGGAAAAGTACCGACTGAGGCCAAACCTCCCCCCCCCCCGCTCCCCCTTCCCCCCAAAAAATCGGTTTTCTGCATTTTTGGCACAAAAATAACCTAAAACTTCAACCATGAATATCTTGGAAACCAAGCAGTTGCGCGGGGGGGGGATGGTTCAGGGGGGTTCCTCTCCACCCCCCCTCCCCGTCCCCCCCCTCCACTACCCCAAAATCGATGGTCCATAATGGAAATTTTTACCAAGCACAGCGCCGACCTGGCTCGCCTTCCGCCGGCGCGAAGCCAGAGACATCACATCTCCCTCGCTGCGGAGCGCAACTCTGGTGGCGTGAGTCTCATGCGACTAGACTAGCCGCGTCGAGGACTCCGCCGCCCTCCTTGCTACCGAGCGCGCCAGCCTACGGTTCGGCGACGCCCGTGACACACCCCGAGCTGCGCAGCGAGCCTCCGTTCCTGACACCGACACGTATGTGAGTGCACGAACAATAAATATCCTCGTAGGGGCCCCTTTAGAGTACCGTAAATTCACCACCAGTGCGCGGAGTGCGTTTAGTATTAAGCCTAGAGTTTAAGGTGCCTTCAGCACTGAGTCCGCACCCATGTCGCGCTACCCCCAATAAATAGATTGTAACCAGTGTTGGCAAAAATGTAATCCCAATTAACAATTAACGATTAACGATTGATCTGTTAATTGCAATTAACCATTAACGATTACTGAAAAGTAATGGTTAATTGCAATTAACCATTACGTAATTGTTAATCGTTAATCGTTAATTGAGATTAACAATTGATTTAGCTACGCATCATAAGTAGGCAAGACATCTTTTTGAAAAATAGGAACAGCAGAGCTCACATCCACTTAGATATGTCTTAAATGATGATCAGGGTCTGATGATGGAGCC
This sequence comes from Eudemis profundana, assembly GCA_947034925.1. Classification (NCBI taxonomy): domain Eukaryota; kingdom Metazoa; phylum Arthropoda; class Insecta; order Lepidoptera; family Tortricidae; genus Eudemis; species Eudemis profundana. Next base: position 15,517,533 of record OX344815.1, read on the forward strand.
GGGAGGTGGCCATGGGAACTCCGTAATAAAACGTCGGAACCCCATCGTGTTTGGGCTCATTTGTTTCGTCTTGACGAGTACTCTGAACTGAAATGATATCCAGGGTCTGATAATGGAGCCGGAAGGTGGCCGTGGGAACTCCGTAATAAAACGTCGGAACCCCATCGTGTTTGGGCTCATTTGTTTCGTCTTGACGAGTACTCTGAACCGAAATGATATCCAGGATCTGATGATGGAGCCGGAAGGTGGCCATTGGAACTTCGTAATAAAACGTCGGAACCCCATCGTGTTTGGGCTCATTTGTTTCGTCTTGACGAGTACACTAAACCAAGATGATATCCAGAGTCTGATGATGGAGCCGGAAGTTGGCCATGGGAACTCCGTAATAAACGTCGGAACCCCATCGTGTTTGGGCTCATTTGTTTTGTCTTGACGAGTACTCTGAACCGAAATGATATCCAGGGTCTGATGATGGAGCCGGAAGGTGCCCATGGGAACTCCGTAATAAAACGTCGGAACCCCATCGTGTTTGGGCTCATTTGTTTTGTCTTGACGAGTACTCTGAACCGAAATGATATCCAGGGTCTGATGATGGAGCCGGAAGGTGGCCATGGGAACTCCGTAATAAAACGTCGGAACCCCATCGTGTTTGGCCTCATTTGTTTTGTCTTGACGAGTACTCTGTACCGAAACGATATCCAGGGTCTGTTGATGGAGCCGGAAGGTGGCCATGGGAACTCCGTAATAAAACGTCGGAACCCCATCGTGTTTGGGCTCATTTGTTTTGTCTTGGCGAGTACTCTGAACCGAAATGATATCCAGGGTCTGATGATGGAGCCGGAAGGTGGCCATGGGAACTCCGTAATAAAACGTCGGAACCCCATCGTGTTTGGGCTCTTTTGTTTTGTCTTGACGAGTACTCTGAACCGAAATGATATCCAGGGTCTGATGATGGAGCCGGAAGGTGGCCATGGGAACTCCGTAATAAAACGTCGGAACCCCATCGTGTTTAGGCTCATTTGTTTTGTCATGACCAGTTCTCTGAACCGAAATGATATCCAGGGTCTGATGATGGAGCCGGAAGGTGGCCATAGGAACTTCGAAATAAAACGTCGGAACGCCATCGTGTTTGGGCTCATTTGTTTCGTCTTGACGAGTACTCTGTACCGAAACGATATCCAGGGTCTGATGATGGAGCCGGAAGGTGGCCATGGGAACTCCGTAATAAAACGTCGGAGCCCCATCGTGTTTGGGCTCATTTGTTTTGTCTTGACGAGTACTCTGTACCGAAACGATATCCAGGGTCTGATGATGGAGCCGGAAGGTGGCCATGGGAACTCCGTAATAAAACGTCGGAACCCCATCGTGTTTGGGCTCATTTGTTTTGTCTTGACGAGTACTCTGAACCGAAATGATATCCAGGGTCTGATGATGGAGCCGGAAGGTGGCCATGGGAACTCCGTAATAAAACGTCGGAACCCCATCGTGTTTAGGCTCATTTGTTTTGTCATGACGAGTTCTCTGAACCGAAATGATATCCAGGGTCTGATGATGGAGCCGGAAGGTGGCCATAGGAACTTCGAAATAAAACGTCGGAACGCCATCGTGTTTGGGCTCATTTGTTTCGTCTTGACGAGTACTCTGTACCGAAACGATATCCAGGGTCTGATGATGGAGCCGGAAGGTGGCCATGGGAACTCCGTAATAAAACGTCGGAGCCCCATCGTGTTTGGGCTCATTTGTTTTGTCTTGACGAGTACTCTGTACCGAAACGATATCCAGGGTCTGATGATGGAGCCGGAAGGTGGCCATGGGAACTCCGTAATAAAACGTCGGAACCCCATCGTGTTTGGGCTCATTTGTTTTGTCTTGACGAGTACTCTGAACCGAAATGATATCCAGGGTCTGATGATGGAGCCGGAAGGTGCCCATGGGAACTCCGTAATAAACACGATGGGGTTCCGACGTTTTATTACGGAGTTCCCATGGCCACCTTCCGGCTCCATCATCAGACCCTGGATATAATTTCGGTTCAGAGTTCTCGTCAAGACAAAACAAATGACCCCAAACACGAAGGGGTTCCGTCGTTTTATTACGAAGTTCCCATGGCCACCTTCCGGCTCCATCATCAGACCCTGGATATCATTTCAGTTCAGAGTACTCGTCAAGACAAAACAAATGAGCCCAAACACGATGGGGTTCCGACGTTTTATTACGGAGTTCCCATAGCTACCTCCCGGCTCTATCATCAGACCCTGGATATCATTTCGGTTCAGAGTACTCGTCAAGACAAAACAAATGAGCCCAAACACGATGGGGTTCCGACGTTTTATTACGGAGTTCCCATGGCCACCTTCCGGCTCCATCATCAGACTCTGGATATCATTTCGGTTCAGAGTACTCGCCAAGACAAAACAAATGAGCCCAAACACGATGGGCTTCCGACGTATTATTACGGAGTTCCCATGGCCACCTTCCGGCTCCATCATCAGACCCTGGATATCATTTCGGTTCAGAGAACTCGTCAAGACGAAACAAATGAGCCCAAACACGATGGGGTTGCGACGTTTTATTACGGAGTTCCCATGGCCACCTTCCGGCTCCATCATCAGACCCTGGATATCATTTCAGTTCAGAGTACTCGTCAAGACAAAACAAATGAGCCCAAACACGATGGGCTTCCGACGTATTATTACGGAGTTCCCATGGGCACCTTCCGGCTCCATCATCAGACCCTGGATATCATTTCGGTTCAGAGAACTCGTCAAGACGAAACAAATGAGCCCAAACACGATGGGGTTGCGACGTTTTATTACGGAGTTCCCATGGCCACCTTCCGGCTCCATCATCAGACCCTGGATATCATTTCAGTTCAGAGTACTCGTCAAGACAAAACAAATGAGCCCAAACACGATGGGGTTCCGACGTTTTATTACGGAGTTCCCATAGCTACCTCCCGGCTCCATCATCAGACCCTGGATATCATCTCGGTTCAGAGTACTCGTCAAGACGAAACAAATGAGCCCAAACACGATGGGGTTGCGACGTTTTATTACGGAGTTCCCATGGCCACCTTCCGGCTCCATCATCAGACCCTGGATATCATTTCAGTTCAGAGTACTCGTCAAGACAAAACAAATGAGCCCAAACACGATGGGGTTGCGACGTTTTATTACGGAGTTCCCATGCCCACCTTCCGGCTCCATCATCAGACCCTGGATATCATCTCGGTTCAGAGTACTCGTCAAGACGAAACAAATGAGCCCAAACACGATGGGGTTCCGACGTTTTATTACGAAGTTCCCATGGCCACCTTCCGGCTCCGTCATCAGACCCTGGAGACCTTTTATGAAAACATTGAAAGGCACCCTCGATATAACCGTCATACCAAAGTAATTGAAGCTATGGTTAATTGGGATTAACAATTACAGTAATTGCAATTAACAATTAACTCGTTAATCCCAATTAAAGTAATTGGAATTAACGAGTTAATGGAATACAAATGTATTCATTACAAATGTAATGGGATTGATAATCCAATTACATTTGTATTGGATTAATGCCAACACTGTGTAACATTACTTAGTATTTTTCTGGCCGTATCCCCTAATCACATCAACCCCAAAGGACGGTCCTTGAAGCAAAAGGCTTATGGCACCGCACTAGATGCGGGGAGCATCCCTAGCGTCGCCGTGTCAACAGCGGTGTCAGTCAACAATTTTCCTTCGCGCTGCCATACGAATTTATATTTAATTCTATTGTAACGATTGCATGTTACTATCGGAGTAAATAATAAGCTACCATAAGTTCGCGTATCATTTCGTAGCAGCTATTACACCCGCTACATTGGTGACCCCGACGAAAAAATAATTATGTCGGAATACGGAGATACGGTGGACGACAATGTTCAGCAACCAACCACCTCGGTGGATCGCGTGGCTGTGCGGTTACCACCGTTCTGGGCTGATGACGCCGAGGTTTGGTTTGCCCAGGTCGAAGCGCAGTTTGCGATGACTGGTGTGAAGGCTGACTCAACAAAATATTTTCAAGTCATCCGCGAGTTAGATCCTAAAACGGCGCGAGAAGTACGGGACATCATCACTAAGCCCCCGGAAAAAGATAAGTACGAGAAACTAAAAAAGGAACTAATCAACCGTCTGTCAACGTCACAGGAAAACAAAAGACGTCAGTTGCTGCAGCACGAAGAGTTAGGAGACAGGAAACCCAGCCAATTCCTCCGCCACCTTCGAGGTCTAGCTGGCGATAGTGTTACGGATGACTTTCTTCGTAGCCTTTGGTCGTGCCGCCTACCAACACACGTCCAAGCGATTATTGCATCGCAAACTACGGCTTCCTTGGACGACATCGCTATCCTCGCAGATCAGATTATCGACGTGACTCCTTCTGCATCTTTTCACCAGGTCGCAAGTACCAGCACGTTTGAAGGCATGATGAAGAGGATGGAAGAGTCTATTACGGCACGCATTCAGAGCGAGCTAACTCAGCAGATCGCGCAGCTAACCACTAGTGATGGCGGAAGTTATCGACGAGCACGTTTTGACAGGAGCAGGTCTCGCGGTCGCAGCAGGTCTAGATCATACGGTCGGTATCAAGCTGTCAAACCAGGTATGTGCTGGTACCATAGCAACTTTAATGTTAACGCACGGAAATGCATTCCGCCGTGCAACTTTACGTCGGAAAACTAGTACGACAGTCTGTCGCGGCGGCTGCTGACTGTCATGCCACAACCAGCCGCCTGTTTATCACGGATAGAGTCAGCAAAATACAATATCTCATTGATACCGGCTCCGACCTCTGTGTCCTTCCGCGCAAGTTTATGCCCAAGTTTAAATCACCAGACAGCTACTCACTCACTGCTGCTAATGGCTCAACTATACATACCTATGGCATACTGAAGCAAAAGTTAGACCTAGGATTGCGCAGGGATTTTACCTGGAACTTTGTTGTCGCAAATGTAGATAACCCGATTATAGGCGCAGATTTTTTAGCGTATTATGGCCTTGTTATCGATTGCAGACGCAGGACGCTTATTGACAGTGTGACAACTTTGACCACCGCGGGGCAACTAAGACATTGCAACCAAACGAGCATAAAGACAATATCAGGGAACAGTGAGTACCATCGCTTGCTTGCAGAATATCCCAGCTTGACGAAACCATCCGGAATGCATCGCGAGGTAAAACATTCAACCGTTCACTACATTCGAACTACCCCTGGTCCACCAGCGTTCTGTAGGCCTCGTCGTCTAGCTCCAGATAAGCTTAAGATTGCAAAGGAACAGTTTGAGGAGATGCTTCGTGACGGCGTGGCACGACGGTCTGATTCACCATGGGCGTCGGCGCTCCATCTGGTGCCCAAAAAAGGAAATGGTTGGCGACCATGCGGGGATTACCGCGCGCTTAATGCACGCACTATCCCTGACAGATATCCCGTCCGACATATAGAGGATTACGCCCATCGCCTGGCAGGTAGTAAAATATTCTCAAAAATAGATTTGGTCAAAGCATATAATCAAATTCCTGTTTTTGCCGATGACATTTGCAAGACAGCTGTGACAACACCTTTCGGAATGTTCGATTTCCCTTTTATGCCATTTGGTCTCCGCAATGCTGCCCAGACCTTCCAGAGGTTCCTGGATGAGGTGCTCAGGGGTCTGGACTTTGTCTACTCTTACATCGATGACGTACTCATTTTCTCCGAAAATGCCGAGCAGCACTTACAGCATCTACGGCAAGTTTTTGATAGATTTCAAGAATATGGGATGCTCATCAACGAATCGAAGTGTAGTTTTGGACAGAAAGAGGTCACATTTCTTGGATTTACGGTCTCTGAAAAAGGCACCCGTCCCATTGACGACAAGGTAAAGATACTGCAGGAATTTCCTCCGCCCAAGACAGTCAGCGGATTACGCAGGTTCCTTGGCATGCTGAACTTTTATAGAAGATTCGTCCCTCATGCTGCTGAGGCTCAAGCACCCCTTCATGACATGCTGTCCGGACCTAAGCTCAAAAGTTCTACTCCACTCATTTGGAACGAGCACCAGTTGGAAGCTTTTCGAAATTGTAAGTCTTGTCTCTCAAAATCTACTCTACTGGCTCATCCTGTAACGAACGCACCGCTCGCCCTCGTAACTGACGCTTCGGGCAGGGCGTTGGGCGCGGTACTGCAGCAACTAGTGCAAGGACAATGGCAACCACTCGCTTTCTTTTCAAAGAAGATGTCACGGCAACAGACACAATACAGCGCATACGATCGAGAGCTGCTTGCTATTTACGAGAGCGTCAAGCATTTCCGGTACATGGTCGAAGGCCGACACTTCGTAGTATATACTGACCATAAACCTATCACCTTCGTTTTCCAGCAAAAGGACAGGAAATGCTCGCCAAGACAGTTTAACTATCTTGATTTTATTTCACAGTTTACAAGCGACATCAGACACATCTCGGGGAAAGACAACATTGCAGCTGACACGCTCTCTCGTATCGAAGCGCTTGCTGTGCCGCCAGCTTTCGAAGCTCTTGCGAAAGCTCAGTCGGAGGATCCAGAGCTGCAGGAACTGATTGCCAAACGTTCTTCGTCACTGAAGTTAGAGCAGGTGCTCGTGCCAGGTACAAATGTTTATTTATATTGCGACACCTCTCAAGCAAAGCCTCGACCCTTTATCGTCAAAGAGCATCGGCGAAGAATTTTCGACACAGTGCACGGCATGAGCCACCCAGGTACAAGGTCCACGATTAAGCTGGTCACGGAGCGTTTCGTATGGCCCTCTGTACGCAAAGACTGTGGCACCTGGGTGCGAGAGTGCGCATCATGTCAGCGTGCGAAAGTGCAGCGTCATACGTCCTCTCCGTTGGGGAATTTTAAATTACCAGGAGAAAGATTTAGCCACGTCCACATTGATTTGGTCGGTCCGCTCCCGCCTTCATCAGGTTTCCGCTATCTTTTCACGGCGATAGATAGATATACGCGCTGGCCAGAGGTGAAACCGCTTCCGGATATTACGGCGGAAACGGTAGCTCATGCATTCTACGACACGTGGATATCTCGGTTTGGCTGCCCGCATACTGTAACGTCTGATCAGGGACGCCAGTTTACCTCACGTGTGTTTAAGGTCTTGGCGGAGCTTTGCGGTATCCAGCTGCGGCACACTACGGCCTATCATCCGCAGGCTAATGCTATGGTCGAGCGGTTACATCGTACATTGAAAGCCGCCATCATGGCCCACAACAGCTGCAAATGGACAGACGTGCTGCCAATCGTACTTCTTGGCATCAGAAGTGCGTGGAAAGAAGACTTGCAGTGCTCAGCTGCAGAGATGGTGTACGGTGAGCCATTGCGCATCCCGGGTGAGTTTTTTGTCTCTCGTAACTCACAAATGCTGCAGCCTGACGATTTTGTTGCACAGCTAAAGCGGCATATGTCAAATCTCAGACCGGCTCCCGCTTCTAGGCACGGGAATAAGCACGTTTTTGTACACAAAGACCTAAGGTCCTGCACCCATGTTTTTCTTAGAAAAGATGCATTACGTGGGTCGCTAGAGACGCCATACACTGGCCCATACCGCGTGTTAAGCAGAACGGATAAGACTGTCACTGTGGACTTACTCAGGGGACCAGTAACTGTCTCGGTTGATCGCGTCAAACCGGCCTACATGCAAAACGACACAGATTTACCTGCGGGCATCCTGTCCAGGCCTGAAAAGGCTGCCTTTGGTGGCACCACGCGTTCCGGCCGGAAAGTAACTTTTCCCTCTCATTTTCAGGCAGGACTTTGATTCTCCGAGGGGGGTCCTATGGCACCGCACTAGATGCGGGGAGCATCCCTAGCGTCGCCGTGTCAACAGCGGTGTCAGTCAACAATTTTCCTTCGCGCTGCCATACGAATTTATATTTAATTCTATTGTAACGATTGCATGTTACTATCGGAGTAAATAATAAGCTACCATAAGTTCGCGTATCATTTCGTAGCAGCTATTACACCCGCTACAGGCTGATGCCTCACGGCCGATCACTATCCAGGCATTCATAGTACCACAACGTCTGCGGCGAATAAAAGGAAGTATTACCACTCTGTAGGTCAACATCCAACAAACAATTTTTTTTTTTTCCTTTTTTTTTATTCGCTACAGATAATGGCGCCCGAATTATAATTTAATAGATAAATAATTAACTTAAATAAATAATTAACTTTTGTAATTTTCAATTATAATTTTTTTCCACAAAAATTGAACTGATGTGATTATTGGAAAAGGCCTGTTAGTAAAAACTATTGTTTAAACTTACTTTTTCTCTCTTTTTGAAATTTAAATGGTAACAACTGTCATTTAAATACACCTTTCTTGTTTTTTTTTGAAATTTGAACAGTAAGAACTATCATTGAAATTTACTTTTTTTGAAATTTGATTTCATGTCATTGTGTCAATGCCATATATTATTGATTGTAAGCCTGCGCGCCCCCAACTGAATAACAAATAATTATTATTGATAATATTTTTATTATTTTAGCTGTACTATGAGAATTTAGCATAGTGACAGCTACCTATTCTTCTCTGCACACTAATATAAAGTGTCTGCAGACATTTAATTGTAATTAATTAATTATTTAAAACTTTCTCAAAGTAGAAAGTAATAATTTAATATAATACTCATTTGGGAGCGCGTAGACATACACAAACTACCAATATGCCAGACTCCGACAACGAATATGAAGAGACGGTCGATCGCCAAACTAAGACCTCACGAACTACTTTCCATTTGACGCAGCCAGACCTGATTCTGGTTATCAATAGGCTGCATCATGTTAGGCATAGTTGCAGAATTATCATAAACACTTATTCACACAAGGCCATGAATAAATTTTTGCAAATTCATGTGCCGCTTGTGCAAATGGTTCTGGGGTTAAGGTTTTAGTGCAATTACTATAACCAGTTAGCCTTAGAGACACAGCACACAATACAGAGTTCGTGATAATTCCAGCTATTACTAATTTTATTTTTTATAGGCTTAGACTTGGCTGTCTTAGAACGGCACCTTCTATTTTGCAATAGGTATACACCATTTTTCTCCTCGAGAGGCAGTGGGATTGTGGTGAACGGTGCGCAGCATGCGTCACGCTGCGGCGTCCCTTATTCACCCAACGATCTCCACCTAGCCGATCGATCAGACAGGTGTATACCAAGCAAACATCCCAAATTATGGATTTTTTTTTTTTGGTACACACATTTGTCTTATGACAATTTTTTTAATTTTTTAATTTTGATGTAAATCAAAATTCGTGTGTACCTGTGTGACCCTTGGATCCAGGGCACACATCGCTGACCAAAATCGGTCCAGCATTTCTTGACTTATTTGGAAAACTAAGTTTTCAATCATTTGCGACGACTACCCAATTAGGACTTTTTTAGTGTGAGCAGTGAGAACACTCTCCACTACTGCCATAGCCACCACAAATAGGTGTGCCTATGTGCTATTATTTTAGACATAGAGCTCGACGATACGGGTACCAGTATGCGTCGGCCTCTCATGTATATGTTAGTAACTATAGGTATTTTTTTAACTTAAATAAGTATAGCTTAGGTACTTATTTACTTTTAGATTCTTGTTTAGGATGTTTTTAGGTTTAGCACGTACTCGTAAGCATGCTAGGCTTAAAATCATAGTCCAGGAGCTAGACTATTCATAGTCCAGGAGCCGGCACAAATAATATTATAGTCCAAGAGCCGGACTCAAAATTATTTAAGTTGTAGAATAGGGCATGCAGTCGTAGCAAATAACGTTGTTAGGCTAGTATTATAGGCAGGCCCACTGGAAAGGGTTCCTTTAGGTAGGAATAAATTTAAGTTAAGCACTTTACTTAGGTAAAGCCCTTTTTTTTTACCGGTTGCCCCGGCTGTGGCGGTTAAGCCGTACTTAACCTCTTTTCTCGACAAGGGGGGTATTGTCGTGGCGACTGGTTTTTCACAGCCGGCGCACACAAATACAATTTTCGGCAATGACTTTTGTTGTGCCAAAAACATATTTTTGGCACAACAAAAGCCAATGGCCTTTCACTTACTTCCCTCGCGAAGACAATTATCACGATTCCAGCCTCTGGGATCGCAACCCGGGGCTGTTATGTGTCCCAAAAGTGACCCGCTGCCGGTCACATTAAAACGGACATAATTCTTTGACATCAGCCGCAGTCTCGCGGCCCGGGCCAAAGGCATCGGGCCGGCACGGCGCGCACTGTCGACTAACATCTTTCCAAACATCGAAAACCACGAACTTTCGCTGAAATAACTACGTAAATAGTTCTTCGTCTTATCAATCTTATCATTGCAAACATAACCTCCGACATCTGTCACTGTCACAACACCGCACCATAGATTAGAGAGGCGCGTGGTTCGAGCTATGTAGGAAAACGTCTTGGTTGTATTTAGGATAAAGTTACATTTAAACGTTTTCGTATGCTCGAGCCAAAACGTTGGTTGTTTCCACTGAGATATCGTTTGTTTCGTTGCGGCGTGAGTTCGTGAGGCCTTGGGATAATGTATAGCGATCGATCTGAATTTAAACCGAAAACATTTTGGCTGTATGCGTTTAGTTCCAAAGACTCGCGAGTAGCGGAAAAACAAAACGCATGCAGTCTGTGGTTGTTTTTTCCGGGTCAAGACGCGTCGGGATGACGCGGTTTCCTTTTGAGATAAGCGATAGCTTTTCCGGGGTGCGCTTGGCCGTGACCAGACGAGAAGCGTGCTAGGAGTGATTTTCTGAGGACTGGGACTGGCATACCGGTATCGTAGTATCGAAACATTGTCTCGTAGTGCCGCCCGGCCTGCGCCGACGCAGGACCGGGCGTGAACGCGGAACTGTCGTCGCGCCGACCGCGCGGACAGGCGGCGAGACACCACGCCATGCATGCGACGCCTGATGCCGTCGTAGACTCTCCTGCTCCTCCGTAGGCCCCGGATTCCGGCGGGTGGTCCGGGTGTGTCCGGCCGCGTAGCAACGTCGCGCTGCGCGAGGATACCGGCGCGCTCGTTGCTGCGCCATCGGCACGACGCCAAGGAGGCCTCGTCGACACTCGCCCTTCAGAGCCGCTATGCGCGGCAGAGGGCTCGCGTAGAGCCTTCCTCGTAGGCCTGGGGTTCATCGGAGACGGCCCCAGTGACGCCGGGAGAGGGCGATTCCCCTCGTCGCTGTGCAGCGCCCCTCGTGGCACGGCGCTCGCCCCGCGCTTGTGAAGCACAGCGCCGACCTGGCTCGCCTTCCGCCGGCGCGAAGCCAGAGACATCACATCTCCCTCGCTGCGGAGCGCAACTCTGGTGGCGTGAGTCTCATGCGACTAGACTAGCCGCGTCGAGGACTCCGCCGCCCTCCTTGCTACCGAGCGCGCCAGCCTACGGTTCGGCGACGCCCGTGACACACCCCGAGCTGCGCAGCGAGCCTCCGTTCCTGACACCGACACGTATGTGAGTGCACGAACAATAAATATCCTCGTAGGGGCCCCTTTAGAGTACCGTAAATTCACCACCAGTGCGCGGAGTGCGTTTAGTATTAAGCCTAGAGTTTAAGGTGCCTTCAGCACTGAGTCCGCACCCATGTCGCGCTACCCCCAATAAATAGATTGTAACATTACTTAGTATTTTTCTGGCCGTATCCCCTAATCACATCAACCCCAAAGGACGGTCCTTGAAGCAAAAGGCTGATGCCTCACGGCCGATCACTATCCAGGCATTCATAGTACCACAACGTCTGCGGCGAATAAAAGGAAGTATTACCACTCTGTAGGTCAACATCCAACAAACAATTTTTTTTTATTCGCTACAACTGTTATGTGTCTTTTACTTGGTCACGAACACTAATATAAGAACATACATAATATGAGTTCAGAGAAGTCTATACTCTATTCCCCATAACAGCACTAGTGTCGTTATAGTCACTTTACGTTATTGCTAGCATCCACAGACTTCTAAATCTAGGTTAAACTTAGGTCAAGGATTAAGCGCTCAATTCTAACTTCTCGATAAAAATTCACAACTACCAACTTAACAAACAATTAAATTCCTACGATTCATAAGAAAAACAAAACTTTCCGAATTAAATTAATTGATGCCAACATAAAAAAAAAGTATTTTAATTATCGTCACATCGTGTCACCAGCCATATCAAAAAAAAGTTTACCATAGACACAACTGTCATGCCGGCTGTACACACTCGGAGAGACCGGACGAGACACGCCTGACGTCCATGTATTTTTTTTTTTTTTTTTTTTTTTTTTTTTTTTTTTTTTTTTTTTTTTATGAAATAGGGGGCAAACGAGCAGACGGGTCGCCTGATGGTAAGCAATCACCGTCGCCCATAGACACCTGCAACACCAAAAGAGTCACAGGTGCGTTGCCGGCCTTTCAGGTGGGAGTACGCTCTTTTCTTGAAGGTTTGAAGGTCGAATCGGTCCGGAAACACTGCAGGCGACAATGTATTCCACAGTTCAGTCGTGCGAGGCAGGAAGTTTCTAGCAAAACGCACAGTTGTGGACTGCCAACCATCTAAGTGGTGAGGATGGTAATATTGTCGCGTAGAACGATGGCGGAAAGATGCAGCAGGGATTTATCCGAACAATTCCTCGGAGCATTCCCCGTTATATAGACGATAGAAGATGCAGAGCGAGGCTACATCTCTACGCAGTGCCAAGGAGTCGAGCCGATCTGAAATAACTTGGCAGCCGACGATACGAGTCGCTCTCCGTTGAATGCGGTCTAGAGGGAGAAGCTGGTACTGGGGGGCCCCAGCCCACAGATGAGAACAGTATTCCATATGTGGACGGACCTGCGCCTTATACAGCTGAAGGCGGTGGGCCGGAGTGAAATACTGTCTCGATCTATTGAGCACACCAAGCTTCTTAGAGGCTAATTTAGCCTTACCCTCTAAATGGCCGCGGAACTGGACTTCACTCGATATGTCGACGCCAAGAATTCCGATAGTGGCTGTGGCAGTAAGGGGGATGCTCTCAAAACGAGGTGATGCGACAAACGCGAGCTTTTTGGCGGTGAAGGCGCAAACCTGTGTCTTCGTAGGGTTGAAACGGACTAGATTAAGTCGACCCCATTCTGAAACTTCTTTTAGGGAAGTTTCAATTTCAGACACAAGTCTGTTACGGCTCTCGATGACGCTATCCCGAGAAATATTGGCGCGGCCGGTGTAGGAGGCATCACCCGTGCTATCATCTGCATAACAGTGAATGCCACAGATTTGCAGCATGTCGTTGATATGCAGAAGGAACAACGTAGGCGATAGCACACAGCCTTGCGGGACACCAGCATTCACAGTCATGGATTCAGATTTTATATTTTAACCTAGTCGTAGAAAAAGTATTGTATGCAACGTTGTATAATTAAGTCAAAAAACGCTCATTGCGTCTCTATTTGCGATACTCGCCGCATTCGCGGCTCGTATCGCAACTCACGCAATTCGCATTTTTTGAACCTTCTTATACAACTGTTGTATAAAATACTATAATCTAAATTGAAGATCGTGGCGTAACATAATAATGTTTACCATCAACACTAAGTGTCAAATTATTTGGCATGTAACTAGCAATGTTTCCTAAGGAAAAGAAATTAGTATTTTTATCATTTAATAATTCTACATCAAAACAGTATAAATGTTCATTAAAACATAACGTATCAAACAAAGAAAACTCAAAAATAACAACATAATCATCGACTATAAAAATATTTTCGATCAAGCCAAACTTTGGTAACAATTTGTCTTCATAAAAATCTAACGTTAACGTCATATTAGCAGTGTACTTAATTCCGTTAACTTGGACCCAATTACATTTATATATATTTGTCAACTCTAACTGTAATTGACGTGCAATATTTTCAGCAATTCTCAGATCGCTTACACCTTTTTTTTCTTCCACAGTCAAACTGTTTCATAAAGGTACTACTGATAAACTTATTATTTAACTGAAAATGATGTTTAATACTAAGTGATTTACAAATATTAATTCTATTATTGGTCACGTTTGCATATAACTTAGATATGCGATGTTTAGCTTCATACCTCATCGACCAGATATTTACTAAGACACCGAATTTAATTAAAATCTTTGGATAATGAGTAAGATAATGAAATTTAGGAGTTAAGGATTTTTTACTATATTTCAAGTATAAGAAGTTATGTTCGGAAATAAGACTTTTCAATAAATCTGAATCTGGTTTATTAATGACAGTTGACATGACAATGTCCATTATCTTTCTCAAACAAATATAAATATTCCAAATTGCATCATGGCCGGGTATCAGATCACCGACTAGCAATCCAAAGTATCTTACAAAACAAAGTGTTTCTGCTGCTGACATTTTCAGAGTATTGCGTTTCAAATGATCCAATGTTATAATTGGGGGTGTATTCCTTCTATCAGGTCCGTAATCAAAACAAATTATTCTATTATTTAAAGTTTGTAAAGAAAAATATTTAAGGTCGGTAATGTAACTTAAAACAATGAAACTCATATCGTATTTACAGACCCCTTCTAAGAGATCATGCATTATGTCAACTCCAACATGGTCTATAACTGAAAACCCTTTTACTTCATGCCAAACACATTTATTTTTAATGCCTGTAGCAGAAACATTTTGCAATTCTACATCTGCCATATACTGGGGCATTGTACGTAGCAATGATTCATCACATTCATAAGCCTTTCTCATAGTTTCTTTAGTAATCTTACATACACGGCAAGGATAGTTGGATGAAAACGATTCCGCAAATCCTGTGATTGTATGTATACCTAAGTTATCTCCAATAATAACAGCTAATTCAAAATAAAGTTTAATTTCCTTCCAGAATTATTAACCTCGATTCCATTTACTAGTAAATTATTTAAATCTGATATAACTGGGGCAAATATAACATTATTCCCGAATTTTTGTCGATCGGAAGAATGGAACAACAGTGATAAAAATATATTACCTAGATGTGATATTTTATGGGGAGGAATACACATAACACTAATATAAACAGCCCCAAGTTTGTGTATGCCTGAATGACTGCCTAAAGCGTTACCAACTTCGTAATCATCAAAAAAAAGACACAAAGGAAATACAATTTTTTCTTCATGTAAAGCAAGCTTTCTTTGCCATTCAGACCCTTTTATTATATTTTGGACTAAATTACCATTACTATTTAGAATTTTTGTAAAAAATTGCATCGTTTCCTCCAATACACCATCCATTTCAAAAATTTTTTTAAGTACTAAGTTTAGAGGAATATGCATTGCTGTTGCTTTCACTATAGTAACATTGCAATGATTATTACTGTCATATTTTGTCTCTAGTCGTTGTCCAACAGTATATTCCTGGGGCTCAATATATGTACCAAGACGTTTAAAGTAAGCCAGCCTCTTATGTTCTGATTCAAAATCTTTCATTGACTCATTTAAAGATGCAATTCTGTTATATGTCGTTTGGTAACAGTCCTCTTTTAAGGTATCATGCATTGAAGAAGGATCAAGTAAAGGTTTAATAATATTATTACTTAAGTTGTCCATTATTTCTTGAACCACATTAAGCGGTATAACTGAATTGGCATATAACGATGAAGCAAACTTAGCTATAGGGTTGGTAACTGATTCAA
This sequence comes from Eudemis profundana, assembly GCA_947034925.1. Taxonomy (NCBI): domain Eukaryota; kingdom Metazoa; phylum Arthropoda; class Insecta; order Lepidoptera; family Tortricidae; genus Eudemis; species Eudemis profundana. The sequence continues at coordinate 15,533,177 of OX344815.1, forward strand.
TGTTTTTCATAGGTTCAATATTTAAACTACACGAGCTGTTAGTTAAAGACTCAGTTTCTATAGAATATACAGGGCGTCCCAAAGTTATGGGACATGAAGGGGAAGTACCTTAAATATCGTAGATAGTGAATTTTGCTCAAAGAAGACTTTATGTTATTTTTAAAAGTTAGTAATTCTGCATTCATAGATTTTCTAAAAATTACTTGCTTCGGCTGGGAATCGAACAGACTTAAATGTGAAAAAAAAAATCACCCTACTTTTATGATGCCAATCGAAAGAATAGCTAAAAAATAATAACTCTGCTTAAGTAACATAGTATTTTAAAAGAAAGGAACAACGTGAAATTAATCATTTTAATCAAATAAAAAACATACATGAAACTGCCGTAGTCAATTAAGTAGGTAGGTATTTTTTTGTAAATTAATTAATTAAATGCTCAAAATGTGATCCCTCTTGTCTTACGCAAATCGCCAATCTTTTAATGAGCCCGCTGCCTGTTGATTTTCTAATCATTTTATGGTGAACACTCGATGTGATATGGCACAATTCTGTTTGCAACTCGCCTACGTTCTCGTATCGCTTTTTGTATAGCATATCTTTCACGTATCCCCAAAAGAAGAAATCTAATGGTGTGAGGTCCGGGGATCTGGCCGGCCATCTAATCGGTCCATTTGTACCAATCCATGTAGGAAAACATTCATTTAGAAAATCTGCTGCTCTCCGACTATTATGAGCCGGAGCTCCATCTTGTTGGAAAATTAAGTTTTCTTGCTCCGCCGCGGAAAGGTTTCTTATCTTATCCCTTAAAATTTGAAGTATTCCTAAATACTTTTCTGTGTTCAAGGTTCCTTGGTAAAAATGGATTAAGAAAACCCGGTTTTTTAAAAGTCCGCACCAACAGTTGAGTGAAAAACGCACTTGGTTATTAGTTTCAGTGACTCGTAGGGGATTTTCTTCAGACCAAATACGATTATTGTTGCGGTTATACATACCGTTATTGCTAAAGTTAGATTCGTCTGTCCAAATAATATTATCCAAAAAATTTGGATCTTCGAGCAATCGTGCCTGGATATCAAGACAGAAATTTTTTCTCCTTTCTGTATCGCCCGGAAGTAATTTTTGAACCAATCGTCCTTCAACATAACTTTTAAAACCGTGTTTTTTTAATACACGGTGTATTTTACTTTTTGAAACTCCAATTTCATGTTCTCCTTCTCTCACCGATGCTTTCGGAAAAGCCGAAAAGTAAATTAAAATACCAAGTTCTTCGTCGTTGATCGTATGGTTTTCTTGCTGTGGTTCTCTTGGGCGTTTATCGAAACGTCCCAGAGTTTTCAAATTGTTCACAAGCCTTTTCAAAACTTTACGAGACGGTATTTGTCTATCAGGATATTTTACGCCATACCACCGCAAACTTCTAGAGATATCTTTATCGTTCAAAAAATATGCTTCCATTATATCAAAACTTACTTGATATGCCATGTTCGCAATAAATTAACACAATAACACTTGTGTAAGTGAATTAAGACTAAACAGATCAATATCCGAAAAACAAACGCTCGCACATACTGTTCCATTTTCAAATTTAAGAACAACATTTAAAAATATCACTTTTTAAAATATCTTAAAAAGTATGCATTCAAACAAACGCTGTCATAAACTGTTCCATTTTCAAATTATAAATTATTTATTTTTGTTTTTAATTTGCCTTCTGTCTAGCTTACAGAGGACGTATTGAAATACAAGTTTTATCATTTCATCTACACGTGCACTTATAATAAGGAAAACTATGTTAGTACCTATTTTATGAAGTGGGTACTTATTTACGAATAATCAATGCTATCTTTGGAATGATAATATCGCTACTTTTCGAACGTCGTCGGCAATAAATAACTTTCTTGAAATTTGACTCAATCATTTTATGTTGTTCCTTTCTTTTAAAATACTATGTTACTTAAGCAGAGTTATTATTTTTTAGCTATTCTTTCGATTGGCATCATAAAAGTAGGGTGATTTTTTTTTTTCACATTTAAGTCGGTTCGATTCCCAGCCGAAGCAAGTAATTTTTAGAAAATCTATGAATGCAGAATTACTAACTTTTAAAAATAACATAAAGTCTTCTTTGAGCAAAATTCACTATCTACGATATTTAAGGTACTTCCCCTTCATGTCCCATAACTTTGGGACGCCCTGTATATCAGAAGTAGTTGTATTTGTCACTGTAGAGACTGTACTTAACGAATTACTTGTCGATATCATGTCATTGGTATGAGTACCTAAGGAATTTGATTCGTTTTCATGACTCTTTAAATGCTTTTTAAAAGAATTAAAGAGAAAAAAATTCCTATTACAATCTTTTTCCAGACAAATGAAATTATTTAAATGTAAGCCCCGTTTCTGGTGAAATAATGTTATGTGAGTACACAATTGTTTGAAAGTTGACAAATATACGGAACATACAAAACATTTAGGCTTTATAAGTGTTTTTTTTAAATAAGTATTGTTTTAAATAGTTAAAGCTCAATGTCCAGATCAGTTATGAAAGCATTAACAGTGCTATAGGTTTTGTCCCATTTTGTTTTTAACTGGTATAGTCCTAGCTGTATGAAGTTCCACACGCACACACTCTCTGTCGGATATTGACAGTGCAGAGAGTAGAAAATTTTAAAACAGGTATCCACTGTTTTTAAAATTGAATTCGTTTCGAAAAATAAATCGTTAACTACGACATAGTATTTTTGTATGTCCGTGTAAGAAGAACCAACAATCACAATTACCGGTTGGAGCGTTAACTTGTGTTTTAAATATTTCTCACGCCGTTGGGCTATTGCAACCTGCACGTCCATTGGTCTCAGCACGTGTGTAATAAAGCCATCCTTGACCTCGGCTTTGGATGGCCGCCACACTTGTTTTTTTGTTCTGTGAGTGGGGTTGCCCAGGAGCAGCGGCAAAAGCATAAATGCTAGTATTGACTGGATTTCTTCGTAATTTTCATCATCTAAAACAAATAAAAGACGTTACATAAGTAATACCTACTAGCATTCGACTGCGGCTTCGCTCGCATTTTTTTGGAACGATAACTACCCTATGTCCTTCCCAAGATCTCAGACTATCAATTTTGGACCACAGCCAACCAAACCATATTAAATTTAATCCAAATCGGTTAAGTAGTTTTGGAGCTATTTAATGCAAACAAACAAACAATCAAATCTTTCCTCTTTATATTATATATTAGAAACAAGAAGACAAATTGTAAGTAATTTACATTTTTGTATGTAACACACTAATTATAAAACCCAGTAGGTAGGTTTACTTACCTTTGTTTAGAAGCTGAAGCTTTTCCAATATATCTCTTACTTCAGGAACTTGGGTTTTTGATACAGCCAATTTGAAAATTTTTGTTTTTATTGTTGGGAATATTTCAAATAATTTATGTCCTGAGGATGGGTATAAAAACTGAAAATCTGCAGTAAGTAGTTCATGTCCACGTGGCATTTTTAACACAGGGTATTTGTTTATGTAGGTATCGATGGTCATTTCTGATGATTCAACTTCGTTCAATCTATTTTTGGCCGTTTTGTGCCACTTTTCTTCCACTGCATGACAGGGTTCCGTGCAGTTTTGGAGCCACCGGATATCTTCATCTACAGATCCACTTTCTGGAAAGATACATGAAATGATAAAAAAATAAAAATAAGGATGTGCGAAAATGCTATCTTTAAATATTTGAAACTAGCTGCGCCCCGCGGTGTTACCTGCGGTTTATCAGAAAAGAAACGCAAAAACATTACCTATCTGCCGTTTTTGGACAGTCAGGTTATAAGTACATTTTGTGTTCATTCAAGGTGGCAGCTACCACCAACCAAAATTTCATCAAAATCGGTTCAGCCGTTCTCGAGTTATAAGCAAAGGAACTAACACAAATTTCTTTTATTAATATAGATTATACCCATTACCAGAGTACAGTCAAGGACAAAAATATGTATACCCTTTTTACCTTATACCATCGCAATAAGGTGAAAAAGCATAAAACATATTTTTGTCCTTGACTGTACCTACATACTACATGGGCTGATTGATAACCTGTCTGCCTACCACCTACCAGTGGCATCACTTTGAGCTAATTTAAAACAACCTAGGTAGGTAACTTAAAAACTTGCCTTCTTCTTCGACTTCTAGTGACTCGTTGCTGTTATTGCCGATAGTGTCGACGTTGCTGCAATTTTTCTTTTTGATAACCTTAGCTTCCCTAAGTTCGCGGCGCCTATTTTGTAGACAATCATATAATTTGCCCTTTGCACATCTTTTTATTTTAAGTTTAGTGTCATTAATGTATGGAATGAAATATGTACTTAAATTTTCCTTTTTGAATACTTCGGTTATTTCTTGTGCTTTTGTAAGTAGTAGAGAACTGTCTATTCTTTTATTTGGGTCTGATTCCATCAGGTCTTTTATTATTATATTGCACACTTTCCTTCGCCCATTATTAGATAATTTGCCTTGTTCTGAATATAAATTTAGCAGGCCTTGTCCTTCGCTCGATTTTAAGAGTAAATTCTTCAACGGCTAAAAAATACACAAAAAAAATTAATAATTAGGTACTTAAGTAATTATGATGATAATTATGATAAAGTTTTGTTTAAAGACATATACATATTTAATTTAGTTCTAACATTTGTATTTGTTTTATTTTTAGGTCAAGTAGTTACTTTATAAGTATTCATCTTACCGGGCATACATCTTCATTACAGACTGTCATAGCCAAATCCTCACTAGTGGCACCCTGATCCTCACTAGTGGCACCCTGATCCTCACTAGTGGCACCCTGAACCTCACCAGTGAAAGGCAGTATACTGATGTCGGAATCATTTAGTGGGGTTGAGGTATTATCATTGTTTAGAGGGATTAAAAATTCGCTCACACTCTTTATTTGTCTGTGTTTGGGATTAAGCACATCTACAAAAACAGGGGCCTGCAAAATAAAATTGTGAATAATAAACCAAATCAGCCTAAACTCTAAGGGCTGATTCACACCGGAATGGCAGCGACGCGGCGCGCACTTTTAGTGTGAAATAATTTTAAACATTATCTACATATTTAAAAAGACCAGTATCACTTGACTTACTCAACTAGTGTCCGACCGAAACTAGTTTTCACGGCCGAAACCGAATTTCGGCTTTGATCTCAGTATCGGCCGAAACCAGAAGCGAAACCGAAACTTCCATATAAGGTCATGTTTTCATGGCAAAAAAACGGTCAAGTGCGAGTCGGACTCGCGTACCGAGGGTTCCGTACTAACATGGTTCAAGATAAACTGTATGGTAGGACATCGACATAGGTCGCGGTTAGTTTAGTAGTGTTGGATCGGAAAAAGAACTAAATGAAGCTCGAAACACGCTCACAGAAACAATAAAAGACTTCGCGCCGGCCCGCAATATCATTTGGAAGAAAATCCCACCCGGAAACCCAGCAGCTGGAGGCGCCTGGGAGAGGATGGTCGGCTGCGTCAAAGCAGCATTAAGAATAACCTTACGAGATCGAGCACCACACGAGGAGGTCCTTCACACACTCATTTTAGAGGCAGAGCACATAATTAACTCCCGACCTCTGACCCCCGTCAACCCTGACCTCGAGCAAGAATCGCTAACCCTAAATCATTTCCTGCTATACTGCGACCCAATGCCATGAACCCATTCGGCACCTTCAAAGACGAAAAAATGTCTCTGAGCTCTTGGAAAACAGCGCAAGCACTAGCAGACGTTTTTTAGGAAACGATGGATAAGCGAATATAGACCGACCTTAATGCCCCGAGCCAGTATGAACCCGAATAACTACAAGTTACAAGAAGACGACGTGGTAATCATAGCTGACAACACTATGCCGCGCGGATTATGGTCTAGAGGCATTGTAGCAAAAACCTATCACGGCCCTGACGGCCACGTTAGGCAGGCCGATATCCGCACGCGAGCAGGCACACTTCGCCGCCCAGCTTCCCGTCTAGTAGTTATATACTCCAAAAACGGAGGTGCTATCGCACGTGGGGGAGACTGTCGCATATAGGTACTTATATAAGTCAATCATGTATAAATAGGTAGGTATAAGAATCGCTTTCAAATTATTTGTTTATATTCAATCATAGCAGATTATCGTTTCTATTCTTTGTGTACAATCAATAATCACATCTATAAAACCAGTAGTTGATTTATGTCGTCATTAATAGCTGTTAATTGTCTAATCAAAATCATATATAAAATCCAATCATACATAGAATAAGAAAATTTTATTAAAGCATCCAAACAAGGTTTGTTTCATTACTCGAAGAAACGACGTATAAACGTATCCCTTCCATCGTAATACCTCGTTTCTCCGCAAGACTCACCCCCGCAGCTTCTGCGCAAGCGCGGATCTACTGGAATATGATTGGTCGAAATAATATTTCGTAATATTTCATACTTTGATGTTTTGTGTATAATTATGTGTCAATGAATGTAATTTACTTTGTTATTATGTTTTTTAAATAAATGAAAGTTGGTTACACTCCACCCAAGTACACGACGCTTGCGCGTCTCGACGCAATACATTCCCGCGCATGCGCGAACGTATTGCGCAACATTTACACACACAGGTACAGAATCAGCTGATTGCTCTTATAAAATCTTCATTCATTCACTCCACAACAGCTCAGAAGAGCACTTCACTAACTTTGAAATGTAAATAAGTTGTTCTTATTAAAATCCTATTAGGATGTCCTCAATATACAGTCTGCACCCAACACATAGCGTTTCAAATTTTTCTTTTAAATATTTCGAAAGAAACTAAAGTAAAGACATACGTAACGTCAATAAACTCCATAAGGAGAAGGAGGCAGAGATGGCAGGGGCAAAGAAAACTTACGTCCGAAAATATCGTAAGGAATGGGAGTCCGAACCGATATTTCAAGGTATGTTAAATGAACATAAATGCAGAATGTGTACCATTTTATTCTTACAACTATTGTATAATACAATTCTGTGTATTATTTGTAGGTTCAAATTTTGCCCTACAAAACCACACAAAAAACAGAAAAAATTACCCAAAAATGTTGAAAACAAAGATAAAAAAGGTGAATGTATAATGCACGATAAAAAAAATGTAACGGTGTGCAAATGGATGGATCAACGAGACGTTTTATTTATTTCAAGTGAACACAAGAACGATTTAATTCCAGTGCGCACAAGGAGACAACACATCACTTAGCGTAATGTGGACAAACACGACCAATTGTTGGCATATTACTCATGTGACCACAAATCTATAAAGTGGTACAAAAAACTGATAATTCACATCCTCCAGATTGCACTCATGAACACTTTTCAGTTGTATCGAATTTATAACAACGACATACGAACGCTGTATAATTTCAGATTAAAAAATAACAGAAACACTGCTTCCTGCCCTTCCCTTTGGCCGATAGGCGAGCGCTCGATAACGTGTACGTAATGATTGAAAGCCGACAGCAGCTGGAAACATTGGAGCGGAAGGTAGCTGATAAAGCTAAGTACAAGAAACTAAAGAAACGTTTATCTTTTTTGTGTTCAAGCTCCATTGGAGACGGCAAAACATGTGCATATTGATTAGTTTGACCAGCGAATCGTGTCACAATCACTTTTTCGGAATTCTTCACATGGCAACAATTTTATCCGTCAAAACTAGTTGTCAACCGCTGTCAAACTATTTGTACATAACCTGCAAATAAATTGGAAGTGTCTAGTATGGCGCTAGTGGTAGTTTAGAGAAGCGCGCTAACAAACCGTTGTCGGCAAAATAACGGTTAATCACTAATCTACCGCTAGTGGCAACGTAGTGAATATAGTTACTTTACCGACAGCGGGTGGACAGCGGCTTCGCAGTGAATACTGCTACAATACCGTCAATGGCGTTTGTCGTTTGTTTATTGTGGGAGAAGATACGCGTGATATACATTATTTCAAAATGAGCGATAGCTATCCAGAGTTCAATAGTTTAGAAGAACTCAGTACTTTTATTCAATAATATGAACAGAAAAATTATGTGCAACTGTAGAAAAGAGACTGCAGAACCATAAAGAGAATGAAAACAGTATGTCCAAAAAAATTAACAAACTGTAATTTGGACCTGCAATACTATAGTATTACATATGCGTGCTCAAAAGGAGGTAAGCAGTTTAAATCCAAAAGTAAAGGCTTGAGAAGATCTACAACATTTAAAGAACATTGTCCAATGAAAATAAAGGTTATAATTTCTGAAGATGGCCAAAGACTAAAAGTGATAAGTATACATGATCAACATAGTCATGAAATGAAATTGATAAAGATTTTTTTGAGTTATTACCAAAGCAAAGGAGATTAGACGATGAACAGAAAACGGAAGCAGCAAAACTTTTAACTTTAAACTGAAATAAAAAATTAGTGCGATCATATTTGGAGGAAAAAACTGGAAAACCGGTTCAGTTAAAAGACCTCAGCAATTTAAAATGTGATAGTCGATCTTCTAAATCGAATCTCGAAAAAGTTATTACACTGCTTACTCAAGATGAAGGTTTTGTTCACGTTGCGACGACAGAACAAATAGCTTAGCCGACCGGTCTCAACCATTGTTACTATTTGGGCGCGTATGTCAAGGAAACATTCGGAAATGGACACACTCCGCTACTTCAACTAATCACTTAGGTTCATGTGAACACACTTGCCACTAAATTACTGTGATGTCAAACAAGTTTAAGAGCCAATGGATTAGTTCGCGAACACCACAGCGCACAGCCTTTATCATCTCAACATATCGCGCCAAGTACGCGCGCGTTTCTCTAACTGTCAACAACTGTCAAAACTCTCCAGTTGTCATTGTCACTGACTGTTCGAACTACTCCATTCGGGTTACTGAATTTCCCGCTCTCAAATAATTAAAACATGTTTCCATTAGTGATTATCATTTAAAATTGGATTTTAACTACTAATTAAATCCACGCTTCGTCATATATTTGTGCATGTCCATTTCTCATTATTGCATGTGTTGGTTTCCTTCAGTTATATGATTCCTTTTTTTTTCAGGAGTAAGTATCAGAACGTTACGCAGAATAAAAAAAGAGGGTTCTATTAACCAAGGCGAATGGAATACGCCAGGCAAAAAACGTACTCACCAACCAACTGTTTCAAATTTAGACGACTTTGACATATCAGCCATCCGAAATAAAATAAACGAATTTTATTGTGTCAAAAAGCAAGTTCCTACTCTAAGAACATTATATGCAGAACTGAAAGAATCTATTGGATTCCCAGGATGCTGTGAAACACTGAGGAAAATATTACACAATACTGGATTTCAGTTTAAAAGAAATAAAGAAGAACGATCCATCCTCATGGAAAATTTTGAAATATCTGGATGCAGAGAAAGGTATCTCAGAACTATACATGAAAAACATCAAGAAGGAAAATTGATTGTGTACCTTGATGAGCCCTATGTGCACCAAAATTATAGACCAAAGAAGTCATGGCAAGGGCCTTCTATTTCCGGTGTAGTAGAAAAAATGTCTCCCGGAAAAAGACATAATAGTGCATGCTGGATCAGAGAAAGGGTTTGTGCCGAATGCTTTACTTGTATTTAGCACAAAATCGAAAGCGCCAGATTATCATGATGATATGAACAGTGCAAATTTTTTAAAGTGGTCAGATGTTGGTCCCAAATTTAACGGAGCCTAGTGTGATTGTAATGGACAATGCAAGTTACCATGTCACACAAATGAATAAGCCTCCTACGATGCAAAGTTTGAAGGCCGATATTCAGAAATGGCTCACTGAAAATAAAATCCCATATCAGGAATGTTATAAAAAAGCTGAATTGATGTGCCTTTGGCCCTGTATATGAAGCAGAGGACATATTGAAGCAGCATGGGCATGAGGTCATCAAATTGCCTCCTTAACACTGCGACCTGAAAGCTATTGAGCTCATATGGAGCCTGGCAAAGCGAAAAGTAGCTAGCAGAAATTTAAGGCTACCTGGTTCAAAAACCGAAAATTTGATCAGGGAATGTTTTTCAATGATCACAGCAGAAGATTGGAAAATATGTACAGACCATATAATGAATGTTGAAGAAAAATACAAGTCAAGAGATAACATTCTTGACACTGAATTGGCTCCGTTCATTATACAGGTCCGTGAGAGTGATGATGAAAGTGATGATGAAAGTGATGATTCTTTATCGGGCATCGAATTTCTGGAATCTGAATTTGACTATGACTCTTGAGTAAATGGGTACTTTATAAAAATGTAATAATGATGAGATTAAAACGTTAATAATTATCTTGAGTATCTGTTTGTTTTTAACCTTACCACTCTAGTCAAACCGTTCATGTTTGCCTCCTCACCCTCTATAATTATGATCTCGAAATGTATCACTTTATTTTTATTACTAGTTCTAGCTAGCATAAGCCTATACACGAATTAAATATTTTGATTTTGGTTAAACGTGAAACAGTTCTTTTTAACCGACTTCCAAAAGAAGGACGGTTCTCAATTCGTCTGTATGTTTTTTTTTTTTTTTTTTTTTTTATTTTTTTTTTGTGTGTTCACCGATTACTTGAAGACGGCTGGACCGATTTGGAAAATTCCTTTTTTGTTTGAAAGGGTAGACTTTCGAGGTGGTCCCATTGCAACCAATTCAGGATCTGATGATGGAATCTTGGAGAAATCGAGGGAACTCTTCAAATATTATAGGCACACATATAGCGATTTCGGTATTTTTCGTAATTTCTCGTCCATCTCTTATTAGCAACAAGTTTTTAGTGTTAACCGACTTCAAAACAAAGAGTTAATTTGTATCTAGGTTTCTTCCCCGATTACTTGAAGACGGCTGAACCTATTTGGAAAATTCTTTTTTTGTTTAAAAGGGTATACCTCCGAGGTGGACCCATTGCAACCAAATCAGGATCTGATGATGGGATCTTGGAGAAATCGAGGGAACTCTTCAAATATCATAGGCACACATATGCGATTTTGGTATTTTTCTTACTTTCTCGTGCATTTCTTATTAGAAATAAGTTCCCAGTCTTAACCGACTTCAAAACAAAGAGCAATTTTTATGTAGGCTTGTTCCTCGGTTACTTGAAAACGTCTAGACCGATTTGGATCTTTTTTCTTTTATTCTTTTAACTAAATAGACTTAAGTCTATTTGGTTATAATAATATTTTTCCAGCGCCACTAAAAATTTTAAAATAAAGTAAATTTTTAAAACAAAAAATAAAAACCGACTTCCAAAAACTTAAACTAAAAACCAAAAAATAATATGTTAATTACCCCAAAGAAATGGATAATCAACGATTCATATATACATATACAGATATTTATACTTTTTAACCTGTTATTTTTGAAGTCGGTGCCAGCTAAAGAGCTCAACACAGCCAGCTTTACGTGGCAGGCACCAACTTCAAAAATAACAGGTTAAAAAGTATAAATATCTGTATATGTATATCAATGATATTTTATAAGAAGATACGTTATACGCATACTCGCCAGCTGAGAAATATGCTTCCAAGAAAGCAGCAGCACACATCGGTACCTCACTGTACGGTGTACATACTCACACATATTAACAGATTGCATAAAAGAGATGGCATAGTTACAATAATGCAAAAAAAAGAGACAGCTAGCTTTTTGTTACTTGCGCGATTAATTTTTAAACGTAACCTATCGGACCCATCGGCTAAATTCGGATTGACTCGGACGGAGCCTGCTCGGCGCTCGCAGATTAAGCACGCAGAAGGTGAAAATTACATTTCAGAGTAGTTTCTGCCTATCTAGGTCCTACCTATGGAATTTCAATAGTGTAAATGATTTTTATTCAACTTAAAGTTTTAACATTAAAATGTGTAACTGAGTTTGTATTCTAATAATATTGATAGTTTTAATTCGTTTCAACAATTAAATTGTGTATTAAATGGTTTATATATTATTAATGATTTTTGACACTTAGACACCATTTAGGTACATCTCTGAGAAAGAATGGTTTTAATTTTAATTTATTTTATAAGTTATATCATTTTTAAGTTAATGTAATGTATTAATGAAATCTCTTGTATTAACGTCATATTGTTGGAACACTTGTAAAATGGTAAAAAAGAGAAACCGGTGAGTTTCTTCCGGCGCTTCTTCTCACCAGAAGGTCATTACCCGAAGCGCCAAAAGAAAAGAAGAGAAAAGAATATAAGACATGTAAAAGAGCCCTTAAGGGCCTACTTGCAGAAATAAATTATTTTATTTTATTTATTTATTTTTCTCAAACATGGCATGAAATGTTGACATTACGTTTATTGCCGGCCTATTTCCATTCCACATTTATTTGGGCCACAGCATCACGGCATTCAGCCATTAAAAAAACAAAAAACGATTTTTGCTATATTTTGCAGTTTTATTTATTTAAAATTGACATGAACATAACAAATAACACATTATAAACAATTTCCAATTATTATAAATTGCAAACTAAACCACAAAGAATACACATTTAAAATATTTCATCTAAATATTCGCGGTAAAAATGTGAACTGAAACAGCTTTTGGCCGAATTTGCATTGTCTATGGATATAATGTAAATTAATGTCACTTTCTGACAGCCAGTTTGTGTTATAAAATATTAAGTAAGGTTATTATAGTAAGTTTATTTATTTCATTGCATGTTTGAGAAAAGCACTATACATACCTCGGCGGGAAATGGGGTTGCCGGCCTCGTAACTATCTGGCCTCGCTTCGCTCGGCCAGCTATATGTACTCGGCCGGCAATTCCTTACTTCCCGGCCTCTGCAGTAATGTACTATTATAAGCGTTATTTAGTTTCATATGTTCCGACATCTGTACGGGAGGTGTTTGGATTTATTATCTGACTACAACAAAAAGGGAGTTCTATTGCTTTTGGGTGGCAAGTATGGAATCGAGGGATAGAAAAAGAAACTATGCATCATATTAAAAACATATATTCGTTTATTTGCAGCGCGAATAAGGGGTGTGACATGAAAACAATGCAGAAGCGTAAGGCTTAATCTACATAGATTCGGAATCCGATCGAAGTCACCACGTTGTTTAGGAATTGTTTTGATCGCGAGCTGTTCCGCCTGGACACTAAATCAATGTAGACCAAGACTTAGACTGTGATTTTAGTCCTTATCTCTCTTTTAGAACGATGAATTGGAAACAAATGTATATCTTTTGAAAACAACAAATTTAATCGGGACAAATTATTGACTGAAAAGAGCATATACAATAATATATAACGTACCGAGGACGGTAAAATAAAGAATTACTGAGATCACATTTAACTACGGTCCTACCTTTATTTACACATATAGTATATTTCAAACATAAACAAAAGAAACATGTTTTATTTACATTACACTTTGTGATATTACATTTATTTTATATCACATTTCACATTCTGATACCATGAGACATTTACTATCGTAAATTATATCTATATGATACAACAATCTTGTAGAGTCAGACTACGCTAAGTCTGCAGAGGTCGAAAAAGGTTTTATTGCAAAAAACACACATGGCAACATCACAAGCAAGATAATTAATTAGTCTTGAAACTTGGCAAATATCTTTCCGCTTAATAAGTAGGTATATAATGTGTACATACCTACTGAAATAAATATTCGGGACCGTCTTGCACTAATTGATCTAGTCCCAAACAAACTAAGCAATGCTGGTTTACATGTACATATTTCAATAGAATATTTAAATACGTTGAAATTTTCTAAGACCCTGAACAAATCGTTTGGTTTGGTTGAGACTAGATCGATGTGTACAAGATTTACCCAGATATTGATTTTAGTGGGTATGTAGACACATTGTGTAATAAACGAAACAATTATTGCCCAGGACCAAGATTAAATAATCCTCTTGCTGTAGTTTTCGCATGTTGCCATATATATATTTTTTAATGAAACCTTTTTTCGACCTCTGCAAACTCAGCGTAGTCCGACTATATTATTTCTTATAATCTGTCTAAGCTAAGTCTGCAAAGGTTGAAAAGGTTTTATTAAAAAAATATATTTATTATGGCAACAGTGGTGAAACTACGGCAAGAGGATTAGTTAGTCTTGATACTTGGCAATCATTCTTCCGTTTATTATAATCTGTTCTGCCAATATGTGTCTGAGAGTGACCGATGCTTTACCATGTATTTATAACGTAACAAAGCGTAGCATCTCACGCCTACGGGATATTTATTTAGATTAATAATTGTAGACTCATTATATACTTATTAAACGAAAGGATGTTTACTAAATATCAAAACTAATTAAACCTCTTGCTGTGATGTTGCCATGTGTATTTTTTTTAAATAAAACCTTTTTTTTAGACTACAGTCTTAGCTTGGTTAAATTCTAGTTTTGTTTTATGATACAGTATTAGATGCCCTCAAAAAGATTCAATTTGTTTCTTTTTTGCCTCTTAGTAATTTTTTTTGTTGCAGGATTGTTTTTATGAGCATAATGCATTCGCACGTTCATATATTTCTCGATTATCAGTTTAATTAAATGTATGCGGTGATTTAAAATGGGTGTTTGCCGTTTGGAGTGATCTGAATAACATGGAGAATTGAATATGTCAGTGTTAATAAAAGACTTCAGAATACGGTTTTTTAACTCATCTGTACGTTGGCTGTTTGTGATAGCTACTCCGTTTTCATTAAAGTACGTTCTTATAGTTTTTTCACATTTTAGACAAACTCTAAATAGATTTTCCGAAGAGTAGTACAAACCACCTATATCTTTTATAGTCACTAATTTGTGAAACCACATTTTGTTGCAAGTATATAACTCCGCAATACATGTTTCGCATTTGATGTTACTAACCAATTTACGTGCTATCCAGCCTGATATATAACCTACTATCTGATCTGTTATATCTGGACAATGTTCATCATTAAGGCTCTCAACGAGGATATCGACATTGTTTTGGGCAATTTCGTCCCCTGTAGTTAAATCGTTTTGAACCATGTCATTTACATCATAATCTGCTTGCCTTTCCGAGGACCGATTTAAACTTAAAATTGCGGACGAGCAATTAAGTATCGGAAAGTGTTCCAGAGGTATGCAGTTACCATTGAATCCACTTCGCAATTCCAAATGGGTTACCAACTTTTTGTATATCCCTTTGAACTGGACTAAATTCGGATTATTGTTGTATCCTCCATGTCGACGGACGAGACCAAAAAAAATCTCAATGTGATCTTGGCTAAGACGATATGTCGCTAAATACTCAAGGACGTTGTTTTCGATAAGTGTGGAGTACAAGTGTTTCAGGCTTTCAATGCATATGAGAAATCCCAGAAAACCTGTTTTGGATCTGCACTCAACTAGAGGTTTTTTGGTTACTTTGATAATAATTCTCTGCTTCCACACGCGCCTTGTTTTGCTGTATATACGCAATGAGAGAATATAATTCTTAATATCGTCTAAGAAAGTCATCACTTCGTTATAGTTCTGCCTGCAAAGAGGTTTTTTTAGACCAAACACATCTCTGGCACGTGAATTGAAAATGTCAAATAACGAATTAAAGTTATTTATGAACTCAACCGTCGCATCCGTATCTTTGAACTTCGAGCCAGTAAGCATCTCACCACAAAGAATTAAGGCGCTAGCAACACTTCTGCTAAGCAATTGAGTCGCAAGCTTCACTTTCATTATTTCGTTTCTAAAATGAATGTGTCTCGCAGTTAGTTTGTTTGCAAAGTTTAAGCTTTCGTTTGTCTGAAGTTTATGGAGGTTAAGTAAATACTGCCATCTAATTGTCTCACCTTTACTGTTAAATATGACCCTTTTCGCCTCAAAGGTATTCCGGACCAGTTTAACCATATGTAGTGATGTGCCGTTACCGTAAATTACGAGAACAGCGAGAAAGTTCGGGTAAAGTTCTCGGTAATATTCTCCGTAACGGTAATTATCGAGAAAGTAGTTAAAGTTTTATGTATTTTTTACTTTTTTTTATACAAGGTTCTTTTAAATGACCATAATAAACTACACTACAGTTTTCATAAAGAAAAAATGAAAGCGTCGCGTACTTTTCCAACTTTCCCGTAAACTTACCGTAAATTACCGGTGGAAATTACCGAGAAAGTTGTCAGGTAAATTTTTGTTGGAATATTTTTTACTTTTTTGATGTAAACAACTTATGATTTAGTTATATAAGTAAACCACAATATTTAGTATATCGAAGTGATATATTTAAAAGTAATCTGATTCATTGAAATATAAGATACATCGATATGATTTAGTGATAAACAATATGTAATTAACTTGGTATATCAGTTTAATAGATTCTATTTTAATTCACAACACAGTAAGGACATGGATAAAAATCTGGGGGCACGGCAGTGCCCCCGCCAAGTCGAGCAAAACAAAGGCATGGCCGTACCCTCCTTTTCTCGAAGCCATTCAGGCCATTATCAGCCTCCCATAATATTGTTTTATCAACAGAACTCGATTTCCACCGACTTGCCTATTATTTAACCGTGGAGGAACACATTTTATAGATCTAATAGCAAACCGAGTAACATTTCTGGCCATAAATACGCATGATCACAATATAAACAAGTATATTTGGTTCGTTCATTTTCGGTGGATTCGCTAAAATATTGCAAAATTTTGGTATTAGGCTTCATCGTTTTGATTCAAACTACTCGTATTTACAACACATTATGCAGTTCACAGTTGAGCAGTCTCAGATCTGGGGGCACGGCAGTGCCCCCGCCAAGTCGAGCGCGAAGCAAACACTGCCGTACCATCCTTTACTGGAACCATTTCGCCGCATTTTCAGGCCCCTATTTGAGAACCTCTGGATAAGACCAGAACGCAGAAATTTTCGTCATCCAGTAAGCTATAATCACATACTTAAAATCCAAAATTTCAAGCCTGTAGGTCATTTAGTTCCGAAATTAAGCGAAAGCAAAGTTTCACATTTATGACAGATACTGACTCACTCACTCACTCATGATCATCAGAATAGAACTAGTACTTCCCATAAACTCAGAGAGCTGAAATTTTAAACATAGTGTTTAGCCTATCAAGTCTTAAAAAACCTCCAAATATTGCAATTTCAGTCACAACTGCACACATAAGTTGGTAATCCTATACAAATACATGCGATTACAAAGTTAGTTTTGCAGTTCAAAAGAAAAGATAATTGATTGGAATGTAATAAATAAAGGAAGATCACTTACAAAAAGAAATGAGATCCCATCAAAAACATTCTGTAAAAAACTAGCCAAGTCTCGATGGAGCTGCTTGTTTATCTCTAAAAAGTAATGAAATCTAGACAAAGTCGTGCCAAAGTCAGTACCGGGGGGGTATCAACAGAACTCGATTTCCCCCGACTTGCCTATTATTTAACCATGGAGGAACACATTTTATAGATCTAATGATGGGATAAAACTATGACTATTAGTTACTGCTCTCCCCACTTCAATCCCGTACCATACAAAAGGCGAGTAACAATTAGAAAGCCTCGGCTAATAAAACACGGCATAGGATTAGCTAATTCAATAACATGTGCTTGCTGCTTACCTGTACACCTGCAGGAAACTGTGAGACATGGATTACAAAGCTCGCTTATCTTGGGTTTTTTTACCTGATACTCGTAAAACATACCTCTTCAAATGACATTGATAAGAAATTACCACGTTACAAACTACATCAGCGACGAAAACTGAATACAAAAATAATCTAATGTCTTAAAAATGCAACTTTAAGTCTTCATAAAAATATGTCACGCGTAATATTCTCGAGAATTACGGAAAAGTACCGGTAATTTACGGCGGTAAGAATTCCCGAGAACGTGAAATTTCCTGGCGGCACATCACTAACCATATGGCAAGGGTCAAGAAAAACAGCAACTTCTGTGTCACTACAGGGGTGTTTGAAGGTGGTTTTCAAATTTGTGGCGTTATTTAATTTGCAGCCCAGGAGATTGGCGGCCGCTATATTCGAAGAGCAACCATCAAAAGTTAGTGCAACAACATCCACCCCCGACTCAAAACATTTTATTATGCACGATCTGAGCACGTCAGCACGTGTTTCGCCCGTCAAGCTGTGAACAAAAAAGTATCCTACAGGCAACTTCCAACATTCATTAAGACATACTAACACCAGCACATAAACTTGTGTCGCAATAGTATTACTAGTCGGACCACAGCCAAAATCAACAAGCCCGTCTGTCTTCTTGCCAGTCCACACTGTTTGATGTCTCAGGGCCATTTCATCAGCAACGAGGGTGCATAATAACCTTTTTTCCGATAGCTGGCTTTTGTTCTTTAAAATATCGAAAGACTGTTGTGTAAAACCCGGCGAGATGGTATTATTTTCATACCACTTTCCAAGAACTCTTGGGTGTGGTAAAGCTGTATCAAATACGCGTCTTACATATTTATATGCTGCAGGGGAATAAAAGTTCAGAGTCAGAGCAAATTTTCGTAATGAAGGCGGGAATTTTTTTCGAAAGGATTTTCTCGTTTTGTTTTTCTCCTGTATCCGTTTAAATAAGTCGATAGCTTCAGATTTTATATTTAATTCTGTGAATTGTTCTTCAGATATATAGCTTTTCTGTTTCAATATATTCAGGATTCTTTTCATAGAAGCATTTTTCTTTTTCAGTCTCTTATTTTGTTGTTTTAGTACTTTAATTTTTTTTTGATATTTCTTTTTTTCGCATACGAGTCGGCGAACTTTAATTTTTAACGCGTACTTTCTTGGAGTTTCGAAAATGGAGTTCATGTCAGATATATCAACATTTTCAAGACTGTTGGGTGAGCCTGATGGCATGATTGAGTCATCTTGGTTCTGAAACAAATAGCAATAAATATTTTAGCCCAACTTTTTCCCATCTCTGCCTTGATCCTGACACGGTTACAATGGCACCAAATGGAAGGCTTTTAAACAAAAAATAACTATAGAGTTTGTGTAATCGGCGTACATAATTTAAAAAAGTTTCTGACGAACCTCTTCTTTTTGTAGTGAAAAAGTGAAGAAATGAAAAATAGAACGCTTTCGGGAATAATAATAAGCTAAGCAATGGTTACCTTTAAAACAGGGACTGCAGACTTTATGAGTCGTACAAGTCCTGAAGCTGTAGTATATTTGCAGTCTGTGGCGAAATGATCCGAGCAAATGGTGCTCGTTTTTGATGGCATCCAATCATTTTCGCTTCTCTGTTTCCGAACAGCATTGATCCATTCCTGGCGCACTAGTAGATCACATGGGAACCTAAAACATAATATCTCCAATAATTGGAATTATATGATTCATTGTAATTAATCTATACATTAATTATTAATGTATAGATTAATTGTTAATCATATAATGTCATTGATAATTAGTAAATATCATCGTACACTGAAGAACGAAAACAATTTAATATCTTTTAGCAGCTAGCATTATGACTAATCCCAAACAATCGCCGTAATATGTTATTGTGTGTTATTTTTTGTATACTGTGGATCAGCCAGCAACCAGATCATTAGTTTTTCAAAAAATCTGGAAATAAATTGGGACACCAAAAGCTGGACAAAATGAGTCATTTTTTTGTCCAAAATTACCAATTATGCTGATTTTTACTGATTTTTGCTATTGGAACTTAATTCCTAAGTAAGTCATAATAAAATAATACTCACACGTCATGTACTTGATTAGCATTAAAAAAGGTATTTGAATTTTTTATTACTATTTCTCTTAAAATTTAACTATTGTAGGTATAGGTAATCAATTTGTCCTACTTTTGCTGTCCGGATTTATCTTCCAATATAAGGAACCGATTTGAATGTGAAACTAAGTCGCTCCCACAGCAATAATTTACTTTATTTTAAAATTTTTAGTGGCGCTGTAAAAATATTGTTTTAACCAAATAGACTTAAGTCTATTTAGTTAAAAGAAAAAAAATCCAAATCAGTCTAGCCGTTTTCAAGTTATCGGGGAACAAACCTACATAAAAATTGCTCTTTGTTTTGAAGTCGGTTAAGACTGGAAAATGATTTCTAATAAGAAATGCTCGAGAAACTAAGAAAAATACCAAAATCGCTATACGTGTGCCTGTAATATTTGAAGAGTTCTCTCGATTTCTCCAAGATCCCATCATCAGATCCGGATTTGATTGCAATGGGATCACCTCGGAAGTATACCCTTTCAAACAAAAAAATAATTTTCAAAATCGGTCCAGCCGTTTTTAAGTAATCGGGGAAGAAACCTACATAAACATTTGTTCCTTTTTTGAAGTCGGTTAATACTAAAAACTTATTGCTAATAAGAAATGGACAAGAAACTATGAAAAAATACCGAAATCGCTATATGTGTGGCTCTAATATTTGAAGAGTTCCCTCGGTTTCTCCAAGATCCCATCATCAGATCCTGATTTGGTTGCAATGGGACCACCTCGGAAGTATACCTTTTCAAACAAAAAAAGAATTTTCCAAATCAGTCTAGCCGTCTTCGAGTAATCGCGTAACAAACACACAAAAAAAACATACAGACGAATAGAGAACAGTCCTTCTTTTGGAAGTCGGTTAAAAAAATACGCTGTAAAGGTTATTTATTGGTTCTAGGTTACGCGGGTATTTTTCCGCGACTCTCCGACGTATTTACAAAAGCGAGATATACCTTAAGATATTATATATTTATGAGAAAATACCTGTATGAACACTGAATAGATATTATGGTTCAAGTTTGCATACTAAGGCATGTAACTAGGAATCAATGCGATTCAACATGACGCATCTGTAAATGTTCATCTTTGCCGCAGTATGGTTATCCTTGTCACTCTCATTGTCAAAGACGTAAGTTTGTCTCTTTCATTCAAATGACCTCTATGGTAGTAAGATGGCGTCGTATTTGAAAAATAAAATAATAAAAATGATAAAATTAAATTATTTCAGCGTACTTACAGGTGATATGTGATCCCTTGCGCTTTGTTGCACTTATTGCTATAATTGGTGCACTTTCTGATCACACACGACGGCATTTTTTTTGTGAATTTGGTAAATATTCAGATCAGACATCGTCGTGCGTTTCGTTGACCGACCCGCGAGTGACTACCCACTACAAAAAGGGCACCAATTCAATTATCGTGGTTTCAGTGCTTCACTTTTGGAGTGCTTGTAACCTATCTACTTATAAAATATCATTGATGTATATATGAATCGTTGATTATCCATTTCTTTGGGGTAATTAACATATTATTTTTTGGTTTTTAGTTTAAGTTTTTGGAAGTCGGTTTTTATTTTTTGTTTTAAAAATTTACTTTTTAATTATAGTATTTAGTTTGGGAATAGTTATTCATACAGTTATTATATAGGAACATATAGTAATTCATTTATTTCAAGTATCAAAACTCATAAATCACGATAATAACACATCAACTGCATTTAAATTAAACCTAGCCTAAGAGAATAAATTAATATAAGTCAATAATAATTAGCAAAAGGAGGACAGTTTTCACTTCTCAATTCGTCTGTATGTTTGGGTGGGAAACAGGAAAATGTCTACACGAAATATTGTTCCGGCTCGGCATTAGCTATTAGCTTCTTACTTAGACTAATTTTTATACATTCAAAAATATTATTAATATAAATTTTAATAGAAAAGAATACTGGTAAACCGGGGTTACTTTAAAATACAGGGGCGACTTTGCGAAAGCAGTATTTCTTTTATATAATCGATTTTTTCTTTGCTTTAATTCAATATACAAAATACTTTGGTTGATTTTGCAGCTGATTATCAAATTGCAACCAGCTAATGAAATATAAAGACCATGTTATAACCATATTAAATCTATCAAAGTAGCCCCATTTTTTCCTAAAGTCACCCCGTTTTACGGTATATCAAATCTCTTTTTTCGCAATATGCTCCGTGTTACCAGCTGAAGATTTTTTCAATTTGCCGCTTTTTTTTGTGACACGACTCCCTGGTCAGACTCTACTCGGCACATTATTTTCACAAGAATTTTTGTGTTTATGTTCCTGATCTTGTGAAAGCCAAAGAGAAGGTAATTCCAAAATTGCTCTGAAAGACTACAAGTTATTAAGGAAGTTTTTTTACATGGTTCATACATGGGACGATGCATTTACATTAGATGATTCAGATATATTTTTCAAATCTGCATTAAGAAATTGAAAGAAGAATTGAATCATCAATCAGAGACAAAATGGCGAAAAAATAAAAACCCTAAAAGAAGTAACAATAAGTCTACTCCAGAACAAGGTGAAGATAACACAGTGCAAGTCCAAAATATATGCAACAGTGAAGAAGTTACAGATGGAGCAAAAGAGAATATTACAAGGAACAGTCCACAAGTAATCCATGAGGAATCATTGTGTTAATTTTCAGATACCTAAAACTCTATACCACGCTCGTTCCATGGCGGCCTGTCCGTGTGTCTAAGTGAGAATTCGTGAACTGTGAAGTGAATTTGTCTTGTTTCATACACATTTCTACCTTTTTTTCGAGTGCCTCTATACATATAATGAACAATGACTCGTTCCGGTCTAACGCAACGTACAACCGATAACGGTCAAGCGTCGACTTCAAACGAAAATGCCGCCGCCGCCGCCGCCGCCGACCGTTCCCGTGATGACGATGGCGATCGCCCTGGGAATGTTACGATGTCTATGGCTAATTTATCCATATTACTCTGTACGGGTACTTACTAGGGTGACTCTTCAATCATACAAGGTTTTAATTAATTACCGATATTTATTTTGATTCGTTGTTACAAACACGAGCGGCGGGACAAGACTGCCATCCGGGCCCCGCGCGTACCCCCGCGCGGGACTCACATTCTGCTGACTACTATGAGAACCACGACAATACCGTGTTCCCACAGTACTCCCCCTCTTAAAAAAAAAATAAACTCAAAAACATAGAAAAAAAAAAAAATCAAACATACAGCGGTCTCTCTTGCGAGTCCTTGGTCTTATTTAATACACCACATCACTAATACACTGCCTGTGCAGTCGGCATTTGCTGCGGCTGCACATTGTTGACTCGAATAGCAGTCGGAGGCGGAAGCGATTCGACCGTCTTGCGTAGCCAGCTCCTCACATTTCGTTTGCATTTCGCGCGCAACACGTATAAAATTATGACCAATAGGACCAGACCGATTACTATGAGTCCTATTCCGACGTAATTAAGTTTAGTTTCAACTTGTCCAGACATTGATTGAACTTGGGCGATCGCGACGTTACTGTTTTGGGACTTATCTTCCTTACTCTGGCCCCAGCCCATTGTGTACAAAATAGAAATACTGAAATTTTGCAATGATACTACACAAAAATATCTGCGGTGTTTCGGGTAATCTCTGAGTGTGAACTGGCTACGTGCTGTCGAACCCCGCTATAATATATGACACAAATTACTTATTCAACAGAATAAGACAATATACAATTTGCTTATTAACATTAAAATCTAATTTTAAACATTATATTTATCTCACGTAGACTAACTTAACTAGGTTGCAATCTAAGATTTCAAGCTACCGGCCGAAATTACTGACATCGCAACTCGGTTCGGCCGCAATGCATGATACTACTGCAGTAAAGCAACTTGATGCCGTGTTACATGCTACGGCTACATAGTATTTAGGTACGTTATTTTAAAGGAAATTTTACACATTATAGGACTGCCATAGTCGCTACAACAAATGAATAAGGAAAACTTTGCTCTTTATTTCAAAGAATGCTTAAGCTTTACTTGCGACACATGAATAAACTTATCTAATACTTATTATTGATGACCTCGTCATGTACACATAAGTATTCGTAAGTGGTAGACTTGTATCCACCAACCTTCTTCCGCACTGGTAAGTGACCCAGCTACGGGCAAAAACTCCTTTATGTCATTGTATTACTGTTCTACTATTTGTCTGTGTCGATTAAAAATCTAACCGGTCTGTTTACAATCCTTCCGCTACGTGTGGTCCGAGTTAGCGGCGCAGGTACAGGCGATGGTGGCACAAGCGGCGGCGGCGGCGATCCCTGATCACTAGCATCCTGTGACGAACGTTTATTTTCTACCTGACTACGAGACTGAGTAGGTTCATTTTCCACGTCTGTATTCAGTAAAAACGCTGGTTTTAACCTATCGATGGATATGTACGATTGTCTACTTGGAAGTTGAACTAAAAATACTTTGTCTCCTCTTTCGATGACTTTGTAGGGTCCATCGTACGGTGGTTTTAACGCTTTGCGCACCGTATCGTCCCTGACAAAAACATGTGTACAAGTTAAAAGTTCCTCGTGTACGAAAATGGACCTATTTCTGTTTTCCCGTTTCGCCACAGGCTTAAAACTAGCGATACTGTCCTTGATCTTTTCTACCACGCTATAAGGGTCAATCGGGTCGATCTGCCGAGACGTGTCGTAAAACGCCCCTGGAAGGCGAAGTGTACGACCGAACGTCATTTCCGCTGCGCTTATGCCACTGTCGCTTCTACCTGCGGTACGCAAACCAAGCATTACGCTAGGCAAAAGATCTACCCAGGAGCTACCTACGCTGAGTTTTGCCATCAACGCGGCCTTGATCCCTCTATGAAGACGTTCTACCATCCCATTTGATTGGGGATGATACGCAGTGGTCCTGATCTTGTCCACCCCAAGCAACTTCATTAACTCTACGAATAACCTACTTTCAAACTGACGGCCTTGGTCGCTAGTTAACCTTATCGGACAACCATAGCGAGCAATCCAGCCCTCGAAAATAGTCTTAGCCACTATTTCGGCAGTTATCTCAGTTATCGGAAACGCTTCCGGCCATCTCGTATGCCTATCTATGATGGTTAGAAGGTACCTATATCCACCAGCAGTCGTGGGTAGCGGGCCCACGAGGTCGGCATGGATGTGCTGGAAGGCCCCTGCATCTGGAAAGGTTCCCAGTTCGGATACGGTATGACGGTTGACCTTCGCTTTCTGACATTGTATACACGATCTAGCCCAGTTGCCTATATCTTTGTTCATGCTGGGCCAAAAGTAACTTTTACTAACTAGCTTTCTAGTTACTCTAATGCCTGGATGACTTAATGAATGTATCCCGTCAAATACCTTACGCCGGAATGCGCTTGGTAAATAAGGTCGAGCTTCCCGTGTCGACATTTCGCAAACTATCGCTTTACCGCATGTAGGTACTGTTACTAGCTTGAGTTGCACTTTAGTCGACTTATCCATTTGTTTACTTTGCGACTGTAATACGTACTCGTCTTTATCTTGTGCGTCGGCTAATTCCGCGTAATCTAATAATGTAGGACAATAAATAGTCTCAACCCGAGAGAGCGTATCTGCAACGATATTGTCTTTTCCACTAATATGCTGAATATCCGTGGTAAATTCGCTAATAAAAAGAAGTTGCCGCGCACGCCTGGGACTCTCCTTATTGTCGTCGCCTACCTTACGATATACTGTACATAAGGGCTTATGATCGCTATATAACGTTAACTGACGTCCTTCAAACGATTTTCGGAACTGTCTTACCGATAGATACAGCGCCAAGAGTTCACGATCATAAGTTGAATATTTTGCCTGGGCTGCCGAGAGTTTTTTTGAATAGAAACCTAAGGGTTCCCATGAGTTATTTACCTTTTGTTGAAGTACGGCGCCGACCGCTGTGTCGCTAGCGTCACACATCAAGGCCAGGTGGGCATCGGGCTGCGGGTGCGCCAGCGTGGCAGCCTGTTGAAGACCTGCTTTACACTGTGCGAATGCTTCTTCAGCCTTTGCCGTCCATACGACCTTGGACTTGTCCCTCTTTTTAGAGTTGACCAAATACTTCTCTAGCTCTGCCTGTCGGTCTGCTGCGTCTGGGATGTGTCTCCTATAAAAATTCAACATCCCCAAAAACCTGCGTAGCCCCTCAACGGTTTCTGGTTTTGGATAGTTAACTATGGCGTTTACCTTGTCTTCGAGCGGCCGTACACCTGCCGTCGAAACATGATGCCCTAAAAACTCGATCGCGGTCTGCCCAAAACAACACTTACTTAGATTAATCGTTATACCGTACTGGGTGAATCTCTGAAACACCTGTGCTAGATGTTGCTCATGCTGCTCAAAGTTTTCGCTAGCTATGATGACGTCATCTAGATAATTAAACAAAAAATCTAACCCTGAGAGTACTGTGTTGCTCATGAAACGCTGAAAACTCTGGGCTCCATTGCGTAAACCAAAAACCATTCTGGAAAATTCCCAGAGCCCAAACGGTGTTATAATCGCGGTTTTCTCTATGTCTGCTGGTGCCACACTAATGCAATGGTACGCGCGATTGATGTCTAACTTCGTAAAAACCTTCTTTCCCGCCAGAATAAAAGTAAAATCTTGCAACCGAGGAATAGGATACCTATCGGGCTTTGTTATCGCATTGAGCATCCGGTAGTCTCCGCAAGGCCGTATGTCGCCGTTTTTCTTATTCACTACATGCAGCGGACTCGCCCACGCACTTTTTGACGGCCGACAAATCCCTAACTGATGCATCAACTCAAATTCCTTCTTCACTTTGAAATATCTGTCTGGGGGAAGTGGCCTTGCTCGCGCGAACACGGGCGGACCCGTTGTTTCTATATAGTGTAACACATTGTGCGGCGGAGTTTCCCTAAATGAAGCTGGTTTAGTAATTTCAGGGAACTCGGACAACAACTTGCGGAAAGGATGTGTGTCATTAACAGTGTAAATAGAAGGTTGGTTAATACTCACAACTTGAGCCGCGACCTTGAACTCGGTCGTCTTATCCACCAACTTACGTTCATTGAAATCCACTATCAGTCTATGATGGGCCAGAAAATCGGCTCCTAAAATAGGCTGTTTCACATCCGCTACAACAAACTCCCATCTAAAATGTCTACGTAGATTAAAATTTAAAACCAAGGTCTTTGTCCCGAACGTTTTAATTTCACTCCCGTTTGCGGCGTAAAGTCTATATTTCACACACTCGCGAATATAACGCCTGTTATTCACTGGTAATATAGATATATCCGCACCAGTATCTACGAGAAACTTTAATCCACTGTCCTTGTCCGTAACACATAAACGACGGCTAGGCGATGTAGTGCAAACCTCCGTCGTAGATTGCACCATCGCACTTAGTTTTCCGGGTTCGGTTTTTGCCACGCACACGGTTGACTACATTTATTGGCTTTCGAGCCGTAACGAAAATGATAATGACAAAGCCAGCCCGGGCTGTCCTTTCTACGACGCGAACGACCTTGTGATGCGCTCCTGCCTCGCGATGCCGACTTGTAGTTACCGCGTCCTTGACGCCCTCGACTCCGCGGCCTGGATCGTGACGTTTCCATGGCGGTTATCCTCGCGCCAATTTTGGCGATTTCCACCATTATTTGCGCTATGTCCTTGGATGTGGCTGGAGTTACAACGTCGTACGTACGTTGCGAGCACGTCGGCTGCGTGACCTCGGACACGTAGTTCGGTCGCGTTGCCTCCGCGACGTTGTCCGCGATTATCGCTAACTTGTCTAAGTCACTGGTTTCTGAGACTGCCAGGACTCCTCGTACCGTGGGTGGTAGCCTGCCCTGCCACAAAATTCGCAGTGTCTCATCGGGAAAATTTTCACGAGCCAGGTCCCTCATTTTGGTTAAAAGCTGGCTCGGCTTCATGTCGCCCAGTTCCATCTCTCCCATCAGCTTCTCTATCTGTCTGATCCGCGTATCTTCGAACATTGACAGTAGCTTGGCCTTGAGCGCGGCGAACTTACCCGACGCTGGCGGTCTCGATAAAAAATCGGTGAGCTGTACGATGACCTCCTTCGGCAGCTTAGCCACGACGAGATCGAAGCGTGCGTCATCTCCCAATCTTTGTGGTGCCAATATTGCTTCGATTCTGATAAACCATACCCGCGGCTGGTCCATCCAGAATTCCGGCAACCTTGACATCAGCGACACTGCCATGATGTCCGACTCAGGCCTCGCTGCCTGATCTAGCGCTGCTGGCTGCTGTGGCGGTTGCGGCTGCTGTGGCGGCTGTTGTTGATGCTGGCCCGGTTGTGGTTGGTTCACACTGTTCATTTTTCGCGATTAATTAAATCCCTGGATGACATGAAAGATCACGTCGGGGTCACCAATGTACGGGTACTTACTAGGGTGACTCTTCAATCATACAAGGTTTTAATTAATTACCGATATTTATTTTGATTCGTTGTTACAAACACGAGCGGCGGGACAAGACTGCCATCCGGGCCCCGCGCGTACCCCCGCGCGGGACTCACATTCTGCTGACTACTATGAGAACCACGACAATACCGTGTTCCCACAACTCCAAACAATCCAGGAATCCAACGCGACTATGTTCCAACGGCTCCTGCAGGAGGTGCGTTCTTCCACTCCGGCTCCCGGCGAGCCCGTGAACGTGAGCGTCACCGCCCCCGCCCCTGTCGTGACCGGCATTTTTAGGGTTCCGTACCAAAATGGTAAAAAAGGAACCCTTATGGTGCGACTCTGTCTGTCTGTCTGTCTGTCTGTCTGTCTGTCTGTCTGTCTGTCTGTCTGTCCGTCTGTCCGTCTGTCACAGCAAGTTATCTCAGGATCTACTGATGCTATCGACTTGAAATTTGGAATAGTGTTAAGAACCGCTAATCCGAGCCTATGGGACAGAAAAAAAATCTTATACCTATTTTACTTTTTTTTTTAAAGGGGACCGAAATGGGATGTCATAAATCAAAAGTTGAGCTAATATATCGAGTGGGATATCAAATGAAAGGGCTTAATATGTAGATTCCAAAACAATTTTAATTTTTTTTCTTAGACATGTAGTTTTTGATTGAAGACAAAAACCGTTAAAAAAAATACCGTTCCCCCCCTATTATCTCCGAAGATACTGAACAAAAAAATCTGCAATAAATACCGATTATTAATATTATCCTAAATATTACAGGAAAAATAAAACGGTTTTCCTAACTTGCAGCGTTTTTTAGAAATTCGCAAAAATAGTAAGACAACCTTATTTGCTCCTACTAAACTAACCGCGGCATATGTCGATGTATAGGGACAACAGTTTCACAAGAGCAAAGTTAAGTTTGTCCCACCATACAGTTTTTCTTGAATTATTCACGTATCTACTGACGAGTTCGTACGGAACCCTCGGTGCGCGAGTCCGACTCGCACTTGGCCGGTTTTTTTCAAAATGCCAGGCCACTTACAGCGGCCGCGCCGAAGAAAGTCTGGAAGGTTTTATTGATGCAGTGCAAGCATACAAAGATTGCTGCGCTGTCACAGATGAAAATGCAATTAGAGTGTTTTGTATATTACTCACCCTTTCCGCCGCAACTTGATGGCAAGGTGTCAAGGCCACCACAGCATCATGGCCTTAGATCGTCTGCGACGAGCCTTTGGCGACCGACGGCCGCCTCACAGGATCTATCGCGATTTATTTGAAAAGGAACAGCAATTCGGTATATTAATTTCGGTTATATTAAAAACGTCCTGAGAAGGTACTACGGTACGAAGGTTGTCTGGAAGAGATCGCTCTTTAGCGATAAGACCGCCTATTGTTTACCAATGTTTTTGTATAAGTTTGCATTGTAATTTATCTTTTGGTGTGCAATAAAGTATGATTGTATTGTATTGTATTGTACTACCTAAAACTAGACCTTCCCAATTTATTACGGTTTTTTCGATTTTTAACAAAGTTAGAAAGAAAGAAAGAAAATACATTTATTTATGACAGCAAAAAGTTACAAAAAATAGAAAAAATATACAAGAAAACACAAAAAAAAAATCTAGGTTCCGCTCTCAAGGCAAAGTATAAAGACGAACAAGTGACGAAGACAGTATCAGAGACCTAGGAGTCGAGATCGACACCAAACTCAAACTGAACTTCCGTACTCATATTATGGCCATTTGCAAGAGTGCCAGTAAAACAATGGGCTTTATAATGCGAGTTGCTGCAAAATTTAAGAACCCAAGGATCATAGTGAGGCTGTACAACGCCTACGTGCGTTCGAAATTAGAGTATAATTCGGTGGTCTGGGATCCCTCGGAAATGAAATACAAAATTATGCTTGAAAGAATCCAGAGAAAGTTCTGTAGGTTTCTTTACAAGAGAGAATATGGGTACTACCCTCTGTTGTACCCGTCTAAATTTGTTTTAGGCATGGTAGGATGCGACACATTAGAATATAGACGCAAACGTAATCTTCTCATCCATTACAGTATGCTTTTAAAAAATGAGATAGATAGCCCTGTTGTGCTCGAGTCTATCCGTTTCTATGTGCCTCAGAACTATACGCGAATAGGTGTTCGGCGCCGGTTGCCGCTGTTCGCGCTCCCGGCCGGCATCCGCACGAGGCACGCGCGCAATGCTCCGACACCTAGAGCCCTCGCCTTGCTCAATACTCTCCTGAAAGAGGTCCAGGATACCGACGTGCTTACTGACAAATGGCCGATGCTCATTAGACATATTGATATGTTCCTTAATAATTATTTAGTGTAAGTTCTTGGCAGTCCTATTCTAGCAATTTTTCTATAATGTAACTTGTTCACAATGTTCGTTTTTAGTGACTTAAAATTTACTGTGTTTTTGATATTTACTGTATGACTGGCATTGTGGGTGCTTTGGATTTTTCTGTAAACTCACAATGTACTATTGAAATAAATGAAATGAAATTAAATGAAATGAAAGTGGTCCAATTTCGGCCGTTTAGGACCGCTCGACACGTATTCACACAGACGCGCGATAGCTTGCAACAAAATACAACAAAAATGTAACAAATAGTCACTGAAAATTCGGCGGCTCTAACAAGCGCTGTGGCACGGGTGTTCGCAAGCACCGAATTAAAAAAATACAAGGACCAATGTCATAATTATCTTACAGGTAGCGCCAACTTGCCGAAATGCTATCTCCGGCTAGATGTTGCCCACTTCATAAGTTCGGCCGCAAGGTGGCACATTTGGTCGGAGAAGAGCCAACATTGACTAAAGACGTTTTACTTGAGATGTTTGGGCATCCTAATAGATTTCAAGACTTTGAACAATCGATTCGCGACGTATTAGTGGTGGCTCTATCTCCTTGCAAGCGAGATAGTGCTGGCAACATTCTTCCAATGGAAGAAAGCCTATCTCGTCTCGCCAAGGCTATGAGCAGTACTGAGATCCCTCTTGCGGAATCGGAGCCAAAGTATTAGTAATTAAGTAATTAAAGACGAGCCCGATGAGATGAAACTACATGTGAGAGGGCTGAGAAAAACCAGGAACGATGCTGTTGGAATAAGCACTGACTCCAAGAACGACATTCAGAAATTGAAACAGTCGGCGCCGTTGACGACTTCTGGCTTTACTGTCGATGAACACAAAAAGCGGAATCCGAGGATACATCAAGAGTAGTTGACATTAACGAACACGTTCACTCGATTAAATACTTGATGCGACTGAGCGAGCAAACGCGGGCGGGCTACGGCTGCGAGCGAGAAAGAAAGCCACAATTTGTTGCGGTGGCACGCCGCGTATTTATCTCGGTGGCGGCGCGCCGCATGAACTCACGGCGGCGGCGGCGCGCCGGCGTGGCGCACATATCTACTAACCACAGTCCTGTGCATAGTGTGCATACGATAAATGTACGGTTATTTCAGGGAAGTAACGCCATAACCAAATGTGACAACATTTTGAATTAAGAGTTTGGGTCTGTTTTCAGATATTCAACCGATCAAGCAGCAATAAAACCAATATGCTGACATAATATCAAAGCTTATTTATGAAGGTAGCAAACTCCATTCAAACGATGTTCTTTTCTTTAATTATAGAGTGTTGTATGCAATAAATGATAAAATTGAATAGGATAATTTTATTCTAAAACATGTTGTATTTGTATCTACAGCCATGCCCCGGTAACTCAATAGAAAAAAAGTGAACCGCTTTGCTTTGATTGCCATCTACCTTACATTACACGTACCACTTGGCCTTCTTTTAACATACGTAATGATGTGAATGTAATTAAATAAACATGATATATACCAAATAATACATATAAAAATCGTGTGAATCTAAAAATATATTTTAATTTAAATTTCAATTGATTAAAATTAACCACTCATGATATTATTTATTGTTTGTTACATGGCAACAATAGTCTGTCAAGGCGGTGCTGGTTGGCCATAACATTCCCAAAAAAAAGAAATCGGTGCTGCTTGACATCAATCAAATAAAAAATGTCGGGAATTTTATCGAGTGCAGTATTTTCCATTATTTATTTCATTTCAACGTCGAGTTGAGCATTAATTCCCCCGTTGTATGTGCTGTTACCCTTTTGCTGTGTTAAGTTTTATTTTAAACAAAATGTCGGTCAGAATTTTCTGACTACCCGGCCGCAAAGTTCGTGATGGAGAAGCACAGACCACCTCCACTAGACGGAGCATGCCATACGACACGAGCTCACCACGCATATGTGCGATTGAATATCGATAGAAATTACTAGTACAACGCGTGTTTCACATCTTTTTTATCATTTTATGTTTTGAGATTGTCGTCGGATTGAACAGAAATATTTATTTCGCGTTTGGTGCACACACAAGTCAGAAACATGGTCGCAACTGAACGAGCGGCCGGTCGCGTAATGTCGTAATGCTATACGATTGACCATATCTGATGTGAGCGCGCGCCGCCCAACATGCTCCGTCTAGTGGAGGTAGTCTGTGTGGAGAAGGTAATTATAATGTTATGGGTTTTTATCAAAGCTGTAAGCTTATGATGCTACGTTTTGTCACGCGATAAATAAGTGATAGTTTATCACTGATAAAACATCCGTCACTCTCGCACACTATTAGTTAGAACGTGACGGATGCTTTATCATTTATTTATCGCGTGACAAAACGTAGCATCATAAGCTTACTGGTCTACTATAATTTAGACACGGTAATCACGGAATTGAAATCGCCTATGAATATCCAACAAAGTGAACCTTTTACCAATTCTATAATTTATTACTGTTTCGTGGTACTAAATAGGTTTGCGTATTTCGGCGTTGATATCATCTTTAATACTTTTTCTTTTTCAGGGATCCAATTGCATAGATTTCGGAATCCTGCTAGCAATCCAGAAAAATTTAAAATATCGAAGCACAGTTGTGGATCTGACTTTTAAGGGAAAGATGATAAGTACATTTTCTTGTCAATTTAAAAACGAATGCGAAGATAAATTCACCTTTGAAATAAGTAGATATAAGTAAAACTAAAAAACGGAAACTGGTGTTTTTATTTACACTGCTCTTTAGTAATCCTCTTTCAAACTATGCAGTGTGGCACGTTTTAGAAGTTACGTAGAAATAAGTTTTTAGTTGAGGTCACTAAATTTAAATTAATTTGCTTTATTGGGCGCATTTTATTTAAACTTGGTGATTGTAATTAGAAACTTATTTCAACGTAACTTCTAAGATGTGTCATACCATGCCAAACTATAATTACCTATATATACGTAGCTATATATGTGTGTATGCGTGTATGTATGTGTGTGGGTGTGGGTGTATATGTGTGTGTAGATTTGTTGACGTGTAATGAAGGATAGATGGCAGCACAAGTACGATGATTAGAAATTTGGCCGAGTTGCCTGTCTATAACCTAGTATAATATTGTAGTCTTTGTCTACAGCCATTACTAGTAGACAACCTAAGACTGGAAACAAACCAGAAAGGTAAATGGCCCTTAAATACTTCATTCGTAAGAAAAACCACACAATGTTGATCCTTTTGCAAAAAAGCTTTTTGGACAATCTAAATTAAAAAAAAAAAAGCAGAGTAGATGGTGCGGCTAAGTGTCATTATGTTACTGGATCAATGGCTATCGAAAATAGTGCTGGAGACTGCTGGAGTTGGGCTTATCACCAGATTGGCTGGCGAGTTTCCGGATCAAATACATAATTTCAAAAGGTAATACCTCCCGGTATTTGGTGTTATTGAAAAACGCTGACGAATTTCAATATCTTCTAATAGATCAAACTCAGCTTCACCACTACACTTGCCAGACATTGAAGAACAAGAGAGATCTCTGATTTTATGGCTGAAAAATTCAAAGATGAGCCTTGGTCAACTCAACCGTTTTACAAACTTGGACAGAGACGATACAAACTAACGAGATAACATTTTATCCAAAATGACGCAATTGTTTGCGCAATTGATTGACGATAAGTTTATCGTCGGTATAATGGCGTTGGACTTAATCTTTGTTAAAAAAATCGCCTACCTGTTTCCGTTCCTAATGGCCTAATGATCAGTACTAGCGGTAAGTTTAACAAATGACATCATGTCATTGTTCTAAAGAGATAAACATTTAGTATTATAAAATCAAAAAGGGTTTATTGAAAAACATGTATCTTATGAAATAGTTAACTAATTACAATTGTTGTTGACTCAATTAGTAAATTAGGTGATTAGGTGAATTGAGTAAACGACAAAAGTTGTTAATGTAAAACAGTAATGATATTATGCACTAATCTGGAAGACAGTAACTAATAAGGCTCCCCACTTTTACTAGGTTTCCTATTTAGGTATGAAGGGATTGTATTTAGTATGTTACTTACTTTGCTTGAGCTACTACCTATCTGATATCCTTACTTTTTTGCTGTACCTACTTGGCGTTATCCTGTACTTTGTGCGATCACGAAAATGCCGAGACACCAATATCAACCCCACGAGTATGCCAACATGCATTTTATCTACGGAGAATGTGGAGGGAATGCTAATGCAGCTGCTGCATCGTACGCAAGGAGATATCCGGACGCACGTCATCCCGATCATTGAGTTTTGTTAAAATTTAAATGACATCAAATAAACATATTGCGCACTAGCGCCACCTGTTGTGAGAATATAGATAAGTAAGACTTAATTATGCTATCTGTGGTTTTGTACCTTTTTAAAAAATAAACTTCTTCCTTTGTCAGCATTCAAACTGAAACGTTGTTTTATTAGGTTATGGCCCAGTTATGCCTTTTAGTTAAAGTTAAAAGTAGTAAAAGTCAGTATTTTTTACTAATTAGCTTAGGCTGTGCTGTTCAGTTTGTGACTGTTTAATGGTTGAGACAAATCAACAGAAATGGCGTCAAATTCCTTTCTAACTAATGTCCCTAAGTTGAAAGGGCGGGAAAATTACCCAGAATGGGCTTTTGCGGTGGAGAACCTGCTAGTTTTAGAAGGCATGGAGAATTGCATCAAGCAGGAAACAATGGCCACAGCAGATACGGCCGCGGCGGCGACGTACGACGCGAAAGCCAAAGCCAAGTTGATTCTAACCATTGATCCATCATTATATGTTCACATTAAAGAGGCTACATCGACTAAGGTTTTGTGGCAGAAATTAAAAACCATGTTCGACGATTCCGGCTACTCGAGAAGAATAACATTGTTGAGAAATTTAATTTCAATACGACTCGACAATTGCGACTCCATGACGAGCTATGTTACTCAGATTATCGAGACAGCGCAAAAATTAACAGGAACGGGTTTCGCGGTGAACGATGAGTGGATTGGAAGTTTATTATTGGCAGGATTACCGGAAAAATATTTGCCGATGATCATGGCCATAGAACATTCCGGAATCGCCATTACAGCTGACGTTGTAAAATCGAAGCTCATTGATTTGGCAGGTAACGATTGTGAATCCGGAAGTGCGTTTATCGGCAAAGGACAGAATTGGCGACAAAATCAGGCTGGCCACACTAAGTATGACGGCGCTAAACAATATGGCGTCGGATCTCATAATAGTGTCAAATCTGTCACTGTCAATAACAAAACGAAAATAAAGTGCTACCGGTGTAAAGAATTTGGACATTACAAAAACCAGTGTAAATTAAACAATCAACAGCCCGATAAAATCAAGAAAACAAACGCGTTTTCCGCAGTTTTTCTCAACGGAAACTTTAGTAAACAAGATTATTTTCTGGATAGTGGAGCAAGTTTTCACATGACAATGGATGAAAATATGATCCAGAATGCATCACATACGCCGATTGCTAAGGAGATAATAGCAGCTAATAATTGTGCTATGCCAGTGTCATGCTCGGGTGATGTGGACATTATTACGGTAACTCCTGAATGCAAGTACGAAGTCACGATGAAAAATGTTGTTTGTGTTCCTAACCTCTCCACGAACTTAATATCTGTTAGTCAACTGATAAAAAACAATAACAGAGTGGAATTCAAGAAGGATTGTTGCCATATCTACAACAGACAGAATGAGTTGGTGGCTGTGGCTAATTTGGTTGATGGCGTCTATAAATTAGTCATTGAGCAGAAACAGTGTTTGTTTACACCCTCATCAGCAAGCAGCGAATTGTGGCACAGAAGGTTAGGCCACTTAAATATGAACGACATGAACAAGATGAAGAATGGTGCAGTGACAGGAGTGTCTTACAGTGACAAGACAGTGATTGACAAGAATACATGTACAGTGTGCTGCGAGGGCAAGCAGTCGCGTTTGCCATTTGGCCATGCAGGAACCAGGAGCACTGAAGCGCTGCAAGTTGTCCATGGCGATGTTTGCGGACCGATGGAGGTGACGTCTATTGGAAAAGCAAGGTACTTTCTTATTCTTGTCGATGATTTCACTCGAATGGCCTTTGTTTACTTTCTCAAAGCAAAAAGTGAGGTCTTTAAGTACTTTAAAGAATTTAAGGCTATGGCTGAGAACCAACAGAATAAAAGGATCAAAACATTTCGAACAGATAATGGCTTAGAGTTTTGCAGTGGCGAATTTGAAAGCTACTTGAAAGAGGCTGGTATAGTTCATCAAAGGACCAACGCCTACACACCAGAACAAAATGGTTTGAGCGAGCGTTTCAATAGAACAGTTGTGGAAAGGGCTCGTTGTATGTTGTTCGATGCAGGTTTAGGCAAGTCTTTTTGGGCGGAAGCTACCAATTATTCAGTGTACCTTAGAAATAGGTCTGTTGCATCAGGTCTACAGAACAAAACGCCGTTTGAACTATGGACAAATAGGAAACCAGATCTCAGTCATGTTCGGGTATTTGGCAGTCGAGTGATGGCACATGTGCCAAAAGAAAAAAGGCTTAAGTGGGATACTAAGTCGCGGCAGCATATTCTTGTTGGCTATTCCGATACAGTCAAGGGCTACAGAATATATGATCCCACCAGGAGATGCGTGATCATGAGTAGAGATGTAATTATTCATGAAAGCGCACCACGAGTAGACACCACGGTATCAGTTCCAGTGGGGGATCATTGTTTGGCGGATAACCCATGCAGCGATGTAGAGGAAGTAGATGTAGAGGTGAAGAGCGAGCCTATGGAATTGAATGTGAATACTTCAACTGACTCAGATTATGAAATTGCTCAAACTGATATGGATGTATCTTTACAGCAAACAGAAGAGTCTGAAAGGAACTTGGCCATTGAACCAGTAGCTGAGGCCGTTGTCGAGCCAGTTACTGAAACAGTTGCCGAGTCAGTCACTGATCCAGTACAGCCACCTCCACAGCCAGTAACAAACCAGAAACGAATCAGGAAGCCGCCTCAAAGGTATGGTTTTTCTAATCTCTGTGAAGCATCACCTACATCTTATCCTGAAAACCTGAAAGATCCGTCTAGCGTCCGTGAAGCTCTGGATAGTCCAGATAAAGAAAAATGGATTGAAGCAATGCAGGACGAGTTGCAAGCGTTTGAGGACAATAATGCTTGGTCCCCGGTGGATCAATTGCCCTCAGATAAAACATTAGTGCAGTGTAAGTGGGTTTTCAAAAGAAAAGTGAATAGTGATGGTAGTGTACGTCATAGAGCGCGTTTGGTTGCCAAAGGCTACACGCAACGGCCTGGTATAGACTTTGATGAGACTTTCTCGCCGGTTGTCAGATTTTCAACGCTTAGAATGTTATTTGCATTGTCAGTGCAATTAAACTTAGATGTAACTCATTTAGACGTTAAGACGGCCTTCTTAAACGGTCTCTTGAAAGAGGATATTTACATGATTCAGCCAAATATTTCAGATGTAAAGACAAAAACAATTGTTAAGCTGAATAAAGCCATTTATGGCCTAAAACAGTCCTCTAGGTCGTGGTATGAGCGTGTAGAGCAATGTTTGTGTGATTTGGGGTTCAAAAAGAGTCGTATAGAGCCATGTATATTCACAAAAATGAATGATAATGTAAAAATCATTATAGCTCTATATGTAGATGATTTCTTTGTTTATTCAAACAATGCATCAGAAACTGAGAAAATCATTTCTGTGTTGAGTTCTAAATTTAAAATCAAAAATTTAGGACAGGTTCAGCAATGTTTGGGTATGCGTGTTAAAATTGATAAAAAATGTAACACCGTAACTCTAGATCAAGAACAGTATGTAGAGCAATTATTGGATAGATTCAATATGTCTAATTGTAAAGGGGTGCTAATTAAACAGACTTCTTTTTAATAGCATTATTCGCCTCTAAAAATCTACATTGCCATCTAAATTACTAAGTCAGCCACAATTACCGAGCGTCTGAATTATACTATCTTAGCCACTACTTATCTTCTATGTAGGCCACTCTAAATACAACTCAGCATGGTGGTTATTTTTTAGCATCTAAACTTGTAACATGCATTCAAGCAGTAGACATCTAAAATCTTAATATATGCCATCAAAAAAGATATGCTATTAGCTTCTAATTTTTTAACTCAGTACGCTTAAAATATAACTCAACCCACATTAATTAATCGTCAAAATTTAGCTAAAATTGTCATCTAATAGTAAATTTTGGCCACTAATATTACCTAGAAACTGTTGAGGAGAGACATAAAATTAGTCCATTACACAACTAGGGTAGTAATACAAAGAAAGGCCGAGATCGCAGAAGTGTGCGGCCCGTGCTGCAAGCGAGGGACGTAAATATGCGATCAAGGGCTTTCTTTAGTACCTCCCGTGTTGTGTACATCATTTTATGTCTATACTTGGCCAGAAAGCGGCTTTTTCCGTACGCGCAGCGTTTTTGAAGTCGGTTTAATTTTTTAAATTACTTTATGCCACACCTGGCAATAAAGTGACTTTTTCCGCACGCTGCGCGTACGGAAAAAGCCGCTTTCTGGCCGCCTTTTTCGTTCAGCCTATTTAAGTTTTTTGTTAAAGTCATTTCCCCCAACGGCCCCTTTGTTATAAACCAACCAAATTTCTAGCACTTGTAAAATTTTCGACGAATGACTTTAAATCGGAGCGCATAACACATCCGCACACCACAGTTTTCTGGTAGCAGCTCGTTTTTAATGTCAATAGTGACTTTCCGTATCTCCGGCGCTGCGGGAACAGCAGCCCTTCCGCCCTTGCATGACGGCGCACGGTCACTTCGCTCGGCTCCGCAGCTTCGGCTTGTTGGTCGCCTTCGGCGACCAGCCTCAGCCGCTCGCCTCACTCGTTCCCGCGCTTCGTCATGGCGGGCGAGGGCTGCTCTCCCTCCACGCCTCCGGCTTTATAAAAACACTCTAGGGCGCGCTGTGTCGGCACGCGTCCTAACCAGCGAGAGCCCTAGATTCGGATTTTCGCAGGCTAATATCGTATACATAATATTCCATCATTGAAAATTTTACATTTTACAATCCGTCATTTATCTTGGTAATTATCAAATTTAGAGAAAAATTACCCATACAAAACACGCTTATTTTAGACAAAAAAAATTTAGTTAAAATGATATTCGGCTATATAATGATTAGTTAAAATAAGAATCGACAAAGTGAGTTTTAGATAAAATAATATTCGACAAAACAAGAGTTATGCAAGCAAATGATAATTTAGGTAAAACGAGTTTCGACAAAACAATAATTATGAAAAATGAATTTATACATATTGACTTTAGACAAAAAATTCATTATAGTAAAAGTTGTTAGACAAACTGAAATTAGACAAAAAAAATTTAGACAAGTCAAGGGAATACCTAGAAAAGCATTACAGCGCCCCCCAATCTAAATCCTATTCTCTTTCCGCACAGAGTCTAACGAAATTTTGTATGTGGAAATGGTAAAAAAGCTTCCTAACCCAAAACCTCGTACAATTTCGTACGAGCCTAATAGTGTCCTCGTACCTCGTACAGCTGACCACAAATCTCGTATTTGTACAAGGAACCTCGTACGTCTGGCAATCCTGGTGACTAACTCGTCGGTACATGAATGGCGCTCTCTGATTGGTGCAAATGGCCGGTCACTGTCGTCTCGCGCACTCGCGCCAAATTTTGAAGTGGCTATTTTCTCGATAACAGAATATGATGTATTATTTTACATGCTAAGTTATAATAAATGATGTTGTCAATGGAAGCTTGAATTATATTTTTTTGAGGACTTTGTGTTGAAGCCGTAAAACGTAAAATGGTGATGAAATGTAAAATCCATGGCTGAGTTAGTAAATTAGGTGGCAATATATAAACAAGAAGGCAAGTTAAGATAATTGTTGATCTTTGTTTGACGCTTTCTAAAGAATATTTAGTTGGCGTTGTAAAAGAGACGAATTAATTTATTAGAGGCTATCTCATTTTCCCGTTGCTTAGTTATAAAATGAGAAGTTTGAGCACGTGGCCAAGAAATAAATCTGCGGCTTGACTTATGCAAAAAGGATTCTCAGATATTTGAAGAGTACCAAAAATTACTGTCTAAAATATGTAAAACAAGAACCTGAGTTAATGGGATATGTAGATGCTGATTGGGGCAGCAATTATGTTGATCGAAAATCCTACACAGGTTATTGTTATTTAATGTCTGGTTCGGCTATATCCTGGGAGAGTAAGAAACAGCGAACTGTAGCATTGTCAAGTATGGAAGCCGAATATATGGCGATATCTGAGGCATGTAAAGAGGCCATATATTTAAGGGCATTACGGTTTGAACTAACTGGTAATTTATGTTCTGTGACTTTGTACAATGATAGTCAAAGCGCACAAAAGTTAGTGGCAAATCATGTATGTCATAGAAAAAGTAAGCATATTGATATCAGATATCATTTTGTGAAAGATGCAGTTAATGATAAGATTATCGATATTCAATATTTGCCAACTGCTTCTATGTCAGCCGATGTTTTGACAAAAGCCCTAAGTCCTATGAAACATAATAATTGCATTATGGGTTTAGGAATTAGTCTAGTTAACAGTTAAAATAAAATTGTTGTTGATACGAGTCTTGTATGTTTATTTGTTGTAGTGGGGGTGTTAAAATTTAAATGACATCAAATAAACAAAAGATCTTGAGGGCGCGCGCGCTCAGCTGCGCGCGGCACGAGAATCGGCGGACCGCTCTATTAGACTTGCTCCCTTTACTGGAGATGAGGTCTACTCCATAATTACAGCTCGCATTCAGCACAAAAAAACAAAGGATATCTATGATGTGTCCATGGATTTGTTAAATATTGTGGCTCGAACCATATCACCTGCTCTATCGAATTTGTATAACCTGTGCATTAAGGAAGGTTC
This sequence comes from Eudemis profundana, assembly GCA_947034925.1. Taxonomy (NCBI): domain Eukaryota; kingdom Metazoa; phylum Arthropoda; class Insecta; order Lepidoptera; family Tortricidae; genus Eudemis; species Eudemis profundana. Next base: position 15,574,578 of record OX344815.1, read on the forward strand.
CTTTCCAAAGAAATTAAAAATTAGTAAAATCTCTCCCCTTTTCAAAGGAAAAGGGAAAAGAGAAAATATAGACGGGTATAGACCGGTTTCTATTATACCCTGCATCGCTAAGATCTTGGAATACGGGTTATGCCGTCGACTAACTGTATTTTTAACGTCATCGATCTCACTATCCGACCGACAATACGCTTACAGGTCCGGCCGCTGCACCACCGATCTAGCGCGTGAAACACTGCGCAAAGTCGTCGAAGCTCTGGAGAACAGGCAGCAGGTGGCTATGCTTTGCTGCGACCTCTCCAAAGCTTTCGACGTAGCCGACCATAATGTTATTGCAGACAAGTTACAACACTACGGCATACGCGGTAACGCACATAGGCTTCTGACGGACATGCTGCACGACCGATCGCAAGTTGTGGTCGGCGAAGGAGGAAAAACCAAATCCGAGCCGTTGACTACGTCGATAGGCGTAGCTCAAGGATCGTCGGTTTCGAATATTATTTTCTCCCTATTGCTGAACGACCTGCCGGAAGCGATTACTGCTGCCGACATCTTGATGTACGCGGACGATGTAGCCGGCATTGTAACTGCCCTTAACGTGGACGACTTGGAGTGCCGCCTCAACGAGGCGGCAAACCAACTGGCTCGATGGTTCAGAATGAACGGCTTGTCCCTCAATCTTAGCAAAACTCACTTCGTACATTTTTATTTAGGAGGACGTACACCACGACAACTTAGGGTTCAAACAGGCGGTGTAACTATCGAGCAAGTTGAAGTGACCACCTTCTTGGGGTTTCAAATTGACCGAAAACTGACTTGGGCGTGTCATATAGATAAACTTTGTGGCAGATTAGGCAGCGCCTGCTTTGCGCTGCGCCGCCTTGCCCGAGTCGTGCCGCGACATGTCGTGCGAACTTGTTACTTCGCGACCATACACTCGTTGTTGCAGTACGGTGTGGAGATGTGGGGTCGCGCCGCAGACTGGCAACGTGCCTTTCGCCTACAAAAAAGAGCCGTGAGAGCCATAGTCCTCGTCACGCGAGATACATCAGTAAGGCCGTTTTTTAAGGAGTTGGGTATTTTGACTTTGCCGTCAATGGTTATACTTCAGGTAGCCATATATGTGCACGGCAACCTATGCAACTATAAAAAGCGCGCAGACTCTGCAACGCACTCGCTACGAGACCCAAATAGGCTACTTCCAGTTGACCGTCGACTCGCAAAGTCCGACAAAGTCACGCACGTGATGGGCCCGGCGGTATACAATAGGCTACCAGAGACAGTTACTTCTGCATCCTCTTTACAGTTATTCAAAATCCGACTGAAAAATTGGCTCCTCGAGCACACATTCTATAGTTATAGTGAATTTTTAAATGTAAAAAAGTGATTATTTATGATTATTACCTATTTTTAATGAATTTAATATTTTTACATGTAATATTGACATATAATATTGTATATTATGAATAAATTGATATGATATGATATGATATTGCGCACTAGCGCCACCTGTTGTGAGAATATAGATAAGTAAGACTTAATTATGCTATCTGTGGTTTTGTACCTTTTTAAAAAATAAACTTCTTCCTTTGTCAGCATTCAAACTGAAACGTTGTTTTATTAAGTTTTTATTAGAGTTCACCATACGTTTTCTGAAGGGAGAATGCCTGGTCAAGGTGTGGGCGGTAATGGCGAAGGCAGACACCGAGATGACAATATTGAAGAAATAGTGCTCAATGAACTTGAGGCAGATCGCTCGACTTCCACACGGGCGATAGCCCGCCGCACAGGGATAGGAAAGTCTACTGTACATAACGTTTTGAAAAGGCATCTTCAGTATCCCTACCATGTTACTAAAGTGCAAACTTTGGAGCCTAGGGACTATGCACCAAGAGTCGATTTCTGCCGACGCATGTTGAGAAAAATGCAAGAAGATGCAACGTTTTTTGACAAGATACTGTGGAGTGATGAATCGACGTGACAAAGAGATGGTTTCCTTAACTTGCACAATTTGCACAGCTGGCAACTGAAAGGAGAGAATCCACATTTAATGCGAGAGGACCACTCGCAGTACCAATTTAAAATTAATCTGTGGTCGGGCATTTTAAACGGAGAAATCATTGGCCCTTTCGAGCTCCCACAGACTTTAAATGGAGCCAGATATTTGGAGTTTCTTCAAAATGACCTCCCCATTTTATTGGAAGATGTGCCGTTAAACGTGCGAACAACTATGTGGCTGCAAAATTATGGCTGTCCTGCTCATTATGCACTGCAAGTCCGACAATACCAAGATGCAACATATCCCGATAGATGGATCGGTCGCGCAGGTCCCATAGCGAGTCCCTCGGGATCGCCGGCACAGTTTTACCTCACCGGAGAGGAGACGAATCCGGAAAAAAATCCCTTAAGGACATCGTTGATGTTCTGAGGGAGCGAGAGAGCGACTTGCCTGAGTTCGTGGCGACGGAGGTCTCCAGATTGCCGTCCTGCATTCCAGAACATGTCGACGTGAGTGGCCTGCTGAAGGAAATCGTGGCCCTTAAAGCAGGCATGGCTGAAATTTTGAGAAAATTTGATGATTCACAGGCTACTATAGCCGAGTTACGCAAAGAAATCATCAGTTTGCGTAATAGTGCCCCAGAAACTCGGTCACCAGTGACGTCAAATTCCAAGAGTAATGACCGGGCGTCAAGTGTCGACTCGGTCAGTTTGCATGTTGCTGACACTGCGCATGCCGTTCCACTGCCCGCGTGCCCCCTCCGCGCCGGGCCTCCCCCCGCCCCTTCGTCTAAATCACGTCATCGCTATGCTGATGCCGTAGCCGGTCGGTCTGTCGCAGCCAATCGGAGAGACGCGCCCTCAAGAGCGCGTGAAGTTCGGGTTCCTCCAAAGGAGAAGCCCCCGCGCACCGATGTGGATAAGGAGGGCTTCACAATGGTGTCGAGGAAGCGCAACCCGCGCAAGAGTCAGTGTGGTACTGCAGAACCGGTCGGTTCTGGTCTGCGGGTCGCCACACCGGGCAAGGCGCTATATGTATCGCGCCTGCATTACACCGCCACGGCTGATGAGGTGGCGGAGTACGTTCGTCAGAAGACCGGCTTCTCGCTGAGGGTGTTCCAGCTGCGTTCGCGCCACTATGTGCACTTCAGCTCGTTTGTGGTGCGCGTGCCGCGGCCGCTGCAGGAAACCATCGCAAGTGCTGACTTCTGGCCGAAGGGTGTCGTGTTTCGACGGTTTCGGGGCAACCTGCCGAATCCTACACCAGAGACGACGATGCAACGGGGCCACGCCGTTTCGTCGCCTAAATAGTTATTTTATTCTTACGTTTCATGACGCATTGGTTTTTTACTGTAATGTCATGTTAACATGTATTAATAAATAAATAAATAAATAAATAAATAAATAAATAGCATGGCCGCCACGTTCTCCGGACTTGAATCCGCTGGATTTTTTTTACTGGGGCTGCATTAAGGAAATGGTTTATTCTAAACCCATGAACTCAGTTCAAGAATTGCGTCGCAATATTCAAGCTGCTGCTCGTGACATCAGCGAAAGACGGTACGCTCGAATGCTCAGAAGAAATTTTGTTAAGAGGTGCAGAGTTTGTATCCGGGTTGATGGCAGGCAATTTGAGCATTTATTATAAACGATTTTAAGAGACTTTTTGTTTTACTTATTTACTAGTTAAATATTTCATAAGATACGTGTTTTTCAATAATCCCTTTTTGATTTTATAATACTAAATGCTTATCTCTTTAGAACAATGACATGATGTCATTTGTTAAACTTATCGCTAGTACTGATCATTAGGCCATTAGGAACGGAAACAGGTAGGCGATTTTTTTTAACAAAGATTAAGTCCAACGCCATTATACCAACGATAAACTTATCGTCAATCAATTGCGCAAACAATTGCGTCATTTTGGATAAAATGTTATCTCTAACCAATTAAGCCACGAGCGCGTTAAAATGGAACCGTACTTTGGCAAATGTCGCTCTTAATGAATACTAACAGCATATTTATTTTTGTGAAATAATAAATAGCATGTATTATACCATTTTAGAATCAGCATGAAGTAAGCTATTATTTAGGAAGTTGGCCGCTCTTATTTTCATACATTTTTTTTTTACCAGAGGCGATCAAAGTTGTGAATTTTTTTTGTGTAAAATGTATTTCTGCGTATTAGGGCAAAATTACTGAAAGTACACCATGGCTACGATGTTTTTTTAATTCTAGTCGGTAAGCAGCACTATTAGAGAATATTTTTCAAAAAACAGAACGTAAAAATATTTTCATTTGTGACCTAGACGATCATTACAGTGAAACAAGAGACCAAAAACTGAAAATTAAGAAAAGTGTGAAAATCTCGAAAACCAAGGGACTTTTACAAAACCTCAAAGTCGATTTTTTGAACCAGCCTAAGGTGCCCTTTTAGTGGTTAGAAGCTTGGCTATTAATTATTGGACACCCTGTATATTAGATTTTTTTAAGTTTTTTAACTTTTATTTGTTTGTATTTTGTGTTTGTTTTGTTAGTTTTTTTTATTTTATGTTACATTTTTTTTTTTGGAACAGTAAAATAAATTCAAACGCATCAGAGCCATTCCTAGAGATGTGCCGTTCGCCACTTATATAGAGAACTAGCTATTTCCCGCGGCTTCGCCCGCGTTGTTCCCGATATTGTCCCAAAGAAACTCTTTACCTGGATATAAAGTATCCTTTGTTTCAATCCAGGACTTGGTCTACTTACATGCCAAATTTCTGCTTGATCCATCCAGTTGTTACCCCGTTATTTAGTAACAAACATATTCACAAACTTTCACATTTAAGTATAATATTAGTGTGAAGATTTTCGAATTTTAAAAGTTTAAATAAGTATACAATGTAATATAACCAGAGATCGGAATAGGTAGAGTATATTTACCTAAACTTCGAAGAACATAGTCGAAAAGTGGAGAGTCCCTTACAACAAAATTTTTATCCGGGACTTAAGTCTCGGAATCTTACTAAAAAAATATATTATTGGTATTCTTTAGCACATTTCTCGAACATTCTCAGTATAGCTGTCTCTTTCTAACAGTGCTGTCTCTTTCATTCCTTCGAGAAATTTCGCCATATACTGAAGTGTAGTTCAAAGGCCCATAAGGGGTCCTGGACACAACAGCTATACTGAGAATGCTCGAGAAATGTGCGAAAGAATACCAATAATATATTTTTTTAGTAAGATTCCGGGACTTAAGTCCCGGAAAAAATGTAGTTGTAAGGGAGTCTCCACTTTTCGACTTTGTTCTTCGAAGTTTAGGTAAATATACTCTACCTATTCCGATCTCTCTTTGAAAACTTTCAACCCCTATTTAAACCCCTTAGAGAATGAATTTCGAAAAACGGTGATATAACTTTTCTTGTAATCTAATAAAAAGTCTAAACATGACGTTTCAAACCTCTTACTTCTAAGATCTTAGACTCTCTATACAAATTTAAAACCCCTATTTGAACCCCTTAGGGGATGAATTTTGAAAAATCCTTTCTTAGTGCACATTAAGACCTTATAAGAATCCTACGTGCTAAATTTGGAATTCCTAGGACCAGCGGTTTGGGCTGTGCGTTGATATACAAACTTTCAACCCCCATTTAAACCCCTTAGGGGATGAATTTTGAAAAATCCTTTCTTAGTGCACCCTTAGACTTTATAAGGAACCTACGTGCTAAATTTAGAATTCCTAGGATCGGCGGTTTGGGCGGTACGTTGATATACAAACTTTCAACCTCCATTTAAACCCCTTAGGGGATGAATTTTGAAAAATCCTTTTTTAATACACCATTAGACTTTATAAGGAACCTACGTGCTAAATTTGGAATTCCTAGGACCAGCGGTTTGGGCGGTGCGTTGATATACAAACTTTCAACCCCCATTTAAACCCCTCAGAGAATGAATTTTGAAAAACGGTGAAACTATTTTTCTTGTAATCTAATAAAGAGTCTAAACATAAAGTTTCAAACCTCTTACTTCTAAAATCGTAGACTCTCCATACAAACTTTGAACCCCTATTTGAACCCCTTAGGGGATGAATTTTGAAAAATTCTTTCTTAGTGCACCTCTAGACCTTATAAGGAACCTACGTGCTAAATTTGGAATTCTTAGGACCAGTGGTTTGGGCTGTGCGTTGATAAACAAACTTTCAACCCCCATTTAAACCCTTTAGGGGATGAATTTTGAAAAATCCTTTCTTAGTGCACCCCTAGACCTTATAAGGAACCTACGTGCTAAATTTGGAATTCCTAGGACCAGCGGTTTGGGCGGTGCGTTGATATACAAACTTTCAACCCCCTTTAAACCCCTCAGAGGATGAATTTTGAAAAACGGTGAAATTATTTTTCTTGTAATCTAATAAAGAGTCTAAACATAAAGTTTCAAACCTCTTACTTCTAAAATCGTAGACTCTCCATACAAACTTTGAACCCCTATTTGGACCCCTTAGGGGATGAATTTTGAAAAATCCTTTCTTAGTGCACCCCTAGACCTTATAAGGAACCTACGTGGAAAATTTGGAATTCCTAGGACCAGGGGTTTGGGCTGTGCGTTGATAAACAAACTTTCAACCCCCATTTAAACCTCTTAGGGGATGAATTTTGAAAAATACTTTGTTAGTGCACCCCTAAACCTTATAAGGAACCTACGTGCTGAATTTGGAATTCCTAGGACCAGCGGTTTGGGCTGTGCGTTGATAAACAAACTTTCAACCCCCATTTAAACCCTTTAGGGGATGAATTTCGAAAAACGGTGAAATCGTTTTTCTTGTAATCTAATAAAGAATCTAAACATGAAGTTTCAAAGGTCTTACTTCTAAAATCGCAGACTCTCCATACAAACTTTGAACCCCTATTTGAAACCCTTAGGGGGTGAATTTTGAAAAATCCTTTCTTAGTGCTCCCCTAGACTTTATAAGGAACCTACGTGGAAAATTTGGAATTCCTAGGACCAGCGGTTTGGGCTGTGCGTTGATATGTCAGTCAGTCAGTCAGTCAGTCAGTCAGTCAGTCAGTCAGTCAGTTTCTTCTTTTATATATTTAGATATTCCCGCTGTGGGAATATTCAAGCGTTTTCTAAAAAAAATACCGGGGTAGGTACTTTCTCAAAATATGAACTTTTGAAGTTTTTATGGCTCAGAATCATTAGTATTTTCGAACCTTATAAAAAAAAGTATCCCAAAGTCCATATTTTGAGAAAGTAAGAGTAGCTAGGTACCGCGGTATATTTTTGGAAGACGCTCATTCCCCATACAAACGGGGAATACTCCCGGGAATGGCACATCTCTAGCCATTCCCTAATATTCAGCTTATTGAAGCGGAGACGGGAGTCGTTTTTATTTGTATATATTAGATTTAAGTTTTTTTTTATTTGTATATATTAGATTTAAGTTTTTTTTATTAGTAAATATTTGTTTTTAGTTCTTATTATATATTTTTTTCGTTTTTAGAAGAAAAAAATAGATTCAAACGAATCAGAAATTCCTAGAGATGTGCCGTTCCCCACTTGTATGGGGAATATTCCCGCTGTGGGAATATTCCCCATACAAAGGGGAGTATGTCCGGGAATGGCACATCTCTAGCCATTCCCCAATATTAAGCTTATTGAAGCGGAGACGGGAGTAATTTTTATTTGTATATATGAGATTTAAGTTTTTTTTTATTTGTATATATTAGATTTAATTTTTTTTTATTTGTAAATATTTTTTTTTAGATCTTGTTATATTTTTTTTTCGTTTTTAGAAGAATAAAAGAAATTCAAGCAGGAATCGAATCAATCAATTAGCGGAAGTTGTTCCAAGAGATAAGAGAGAGAGTCAAACGAATCAGAAATTCCTAGAGATGTGCCGTTCCCCACTTGTATGGGGAATATTCCCGCTGTGGGAATATTCTGCATACAAAGGAGAGTATTTCCGGAAATGGGACATCTCTAGCCATTCCCCAACATTCAGCTTATTGAAGCGGAGACGGGAGTAATTTTTATTTGTATATATTAGATTTAAGTTTTTTTTATTTGTATATATTAGATTTAAGTATTTTTTTATTTGTATATATTAGATTTAAGTTTTTTTTATTTGTAAATATTTGTTTTTAGTTCTTATTATATATTTTTTTCGTTTTTAGAAGAAAAAAGAGATTCAAACGAATCAGAAATTCCTAGAGATGTGCCGTTCCCCACTTGTATGGGGAATATTCCCGCTGTGGGAATATTCCCCATACAAAGGGGAGTATGTCCGGGAATGGCACATCTCTAGCCATTCCCCAATATTAAGCTTAATGAAGCGGAGACGGGAGTAATTTTTATTTGTATATATCGTCGCCACCATGCCAAACTAACACAACTGTAATTTTGACAAGAATGACTTTTTGATGTAGATCGGTACCAAATTCGATAGTTCATAATGTCCCCAATTTTCAGACTTTCAAAGTTACATTTTCACGAATCTGAAATTATAATTATTTATCCCATGGAAAACTTGCGAATTTGTGATCCACATAAACCACTTAAGCATATTTGCGAATCTGACACATTCGTTATTTTACTACGGTGATATTTAAATAGCATCCACATTAATGAACCATAGCATATTTGCGAATCTGTACATTCGTTAATTTACTATGGTAGCAACTATTACTGAGCCACATAAACCACTAGAGCATATTTGCGAATCTGACACATTCGTTATTTTACTACGGTGATATTGAAATAGCATCCATATTAATGAACCATAGCATATTTGCGAATCTGTACATTCGTTAATTTACTATGGTAGCAACTATTACTGAGCCACATAAACCACTAAAGCATATTTGCGAATTTGACACATTCGTTATTTTACTATGGTGGCAACTGTTCACTCAATTGCCTTAGTAGACTACAGCATATTTGCGAATCTGACACATACGTCAGTTTACTATGGTGGTATTTAATACTTACGTACATCCACAATTGCGAAACTGCCCATTCGGTTATTTGGTTTGGTGACAAATAAAAGTAACTACATTGGTAGCCATAGCACATTTGCGAATATGGCATGTTCTTTACTTTACTATGGTGGATATTATTACCCATCACAGAAATTATCATATTAAGCTATGCGAAAGTTGCGTTTCCGTGATTTAGTAATAATAAATAATTCGTTTGTACCTTTAAGTCACTTGAAGTAAAGATGTGAATCAAGCATTTTCGCAAGTTTATAATGAAATTATGTTTGAACTCTTTGAAAAATTACTTGAGTAACATTTTTGCTATGGTGTATTTAAATAGTTTTAAGAAGTATTGTGTTGTTTAAACTAAAACTAATTATTCAAACGTACCTACTGTTTCGAAGGCTACTTTTTGGCTGAAATATTAAATACCTTTGCCAGTTTGAGTTTTAATAATTCTCATTTCGACGGTGCATGGAAAAAATAGTTTGACATTGTAATGTTATAGGTTATTTTTGAGCTTCTTTTTTTCATTTAATGAAAACAGGTATAATTTTACAATGAAGAGAAACAAAGAGATGATCCTTAAAGTTTTTGAAGATGAAAAACTTGATGAACACTTAAAAACTAAGTATTTGTGTCCAATTTTTAAATTTACAATAAGTAATTGTAAACTTAGAGACTTAACAAACACTTTGTTGTATAATGACTACTATTAACAACGGGATAATTATTTACCATGTATGTTTGTTTGTGTTTGTTTTTGTGTGAATGACCATGTTAGCTTAAAATCACTTTGTTGTATTTAAGAGGTCACTTAGCAATTAAACATCAAATTCCAAGAGAAAAACGATGAACATCTATTACCTAATTAATTTTAGTACTTATTAAGTAGTAGTTTAATAGTATATTACACAACTAGGGTGGTAATACAAATAAAGGCCGTGATCGCAGAAGTTTGCGGCCCGAGCTGCAAGCGAGGGACGTAAATATGCGATCGAGGGCTTTCTTTATTACCTCCCGTGTTGTGTACATAATTTTATGTCACACCTGGCCATGAAGTGAAACTTCTGCGATCTCGGCCTTTCTTTGTATTACCACCCTAGTTGTGTAATGTAAAGGGCTAACCCGCTTTCTGGCCAAGTGTAGACATAAAATGATGTACACAACACGGGAGGTAATAAAAAAAGCCCTCGATCGCATATTTACGTCCCTCGGTTGCAGCTCGGGCCGCAAACTTCTGCGATCTCGGCCTTTCTTTGTATTACCACCCTAGTTGTGTAATGTAATATTTTGAGGATGTTTAAAATTAGCCAAAGTATTATCTAAACAAATACCTACTCGAGAAAAACATCATCATCACTACATAGTATAAAACAAAGTCGCTTTCTCTCTCCCTATATCCCTATGTATGCTTAAATCTTTAAAACTACGCAACGGATTTTGATGCGGTTTTTTTTAATAGATAGAGTGATTGAAGAGGAAGGTTTATATGTATAATACATGCATAATATAATAGAGAAACACCGTGCTAAGCCGGGGCGGGTGGCTAGTAATTAATAATAGTTGATTGTCATTGTTTTCTCCCGTGTTTTAATTCAGCTTTTAACAACGCGAAAGTTTTAAATAACTAATATTTCCACACATAATAAAACAATAAGTAACGGATCTAAACAAGTTAAATCACTTTATGCCACACCTGGCACTAAAGTGGCTTTTTCCGCACGGTGCGCGTACGGAAAAAGCCGCTTTCTAGCCAAGTGTAGACATAAAATGATGTACACAACACAGGAGGTAATAAAGAAATCCCTCGATCGCATACTTAGGTACGTCCCTCGCTTACTGCTCGGGCCGCAAACATCTGCGATCCCGGCCTTTCTTTGTATCACCACCCTAGTTGTGTAATGTACTATTTAATATTGTTTTTAGACCCGGTACTTATTGTTTAGTTGTAAATTAATGTTTAAAGCATTCTAAACACTTTTTTTTTTCAGCTACATCAAAATCGCTACAACCTACTAAGCAGTTATTGTCAATGGATTCTTTAAACAATTTTGAAGGGAAACGCTCGAGTTCAAACTTTGAGAATCCTACATTAGAAATAACACAACAGTTGCAAGTCCTTCAAGATAAAGTTATCATTACAGGTCCAGGCAAGGAAAATGATGTGCAAGTCAGATTTCCACATTGCAGTCCAAAATCAGCAGATTACGATGAAAGTGTCACAAGTCCCACGTTTACAATAAATGATCGTGACTTAGCCCTACCAACTCCTGAAGCACCTTTATACTCACCCATAACGCCAATAGACAAACGTACCTTTTTGTCCAGAACTTATGAAAACACAAGCCATGATTTAATTCAGGACTATGACGTAACCTCAGCAACATCTGAGTCACCGATGAATTTGCTGAGAATTTCAGTAGATAAAAATGTAATTATTGGTGACAGTAGCGAAAATTCTTCACCAGTACGTTCGATATCATTATCACCTGATAATGTAAATATGTTTGAAACACTGTCGCAGTCTAATGCTTTTAAGTTCGGAGAATTAAGTAATTACAGTGCTAAAGATCCTAATTTTGTTGCAGAAGATGATTCTAATGACAGTTTCTATGATGATTCTACTTGTAATACTTCTATTGTTTTAACTGTAGCTGATGTTCATATCGAAAAACCCGCCTCTTCCTCAAAACACCTTACAAGACAAAAAGGGCAGTTAAAAAATGATAAAAGCAATGCTTCGTCACATGTACCAATAAGCGATGATTGCATTGAGATTTTACCAGCAATTCAAACTGTAAGTCCAGTAACGTCAGGCAATTCTCATCCGGAGTTGCATGTGTTTGTTCCGAATGCACGCAAAAGAAGAGCTTCAGAAAATTATATATCGCAAACAGAACAACCTGTAAAAAGAGTTAGAAGAAGTGCATCGCTGTCATGTCTCGTTCTGCCACTGGAACAAAATGAATCTGTTTTACCAAACAAGAGGACTCATTCAGATCCTTCGAAGTGGAAACGGTATATAGAAAGGGAAAAGCGTGCGAAAGGAAAAGCATATAAAACTGTTCGTGGTAAAAACGTTGCAGCAAGACCGATAAAAGAACCTAGGTGTGTAACGAAACCGAAGCATAAATGCATTGAAAACGTGCCGGAACCTGTAAGAAAAATCATTTATAAATCTTTTAGGTCCCTAAAAACATTAGAAGAGCAACGACGATTTATAGTTCAACATGTACAAAAAGACAAAAAAAAACGATGCACAACGCACGGTCCTTCACGTAAAGAATCTACACACCGTTATTCATTCGAAGTAGAAAATGTCCAGCTTCAAGTATGCAGGGCGTTTTTTTTGGACACTTTAAACATAACAGAAGGCATGATTAGAGGAGCATTAAATAAGATTTCCTCAGAAGGCGTTTTGAAACAAGACAACAGAGGTAGGAACTCTCGACCTAACCAACTCTCTGCTGAAAGGTTTAATAATATAAAATCTCATATTTTTTCGTTTCCCATCATGGAATCACATTATTGCAGAAGTAACACAGAATACAAATATTTAGAGGCTTCGCTCAATATACGAACAATGTATAAACTTTATCAAAAACAATGCATGGAGAAAGGACTCGTTCCAGCATGTTTAGAGACGTACAGAAAAATTTTCAGATCTTATAAATTAAAATTTCATGTACCAAAAAAAGATCTATGCAAAAAATGCACTGCTCATAAGAATGGCGAAACAAGCTCAAATGAACATTCCCAGCACCTAAAACGAAGAGACGACTCTTATCTACGTCGGGACGCCGATAAGGTAGCTGCAAAAAATGATGCGACAACTTTGGCATTTAACTTTGACTTGGAAGCTGTTCTTTATACACCAAAAGGAGCAGCTGGGCCTTTCTTTTATGTTCGAAAGCTGGCAGTCTATAATTTGACTTTTTATAAGTTCGGTGACCAAGATGTAGATTGTTATACTTGGGATGAAACTGAAGGTAAACGTGGCAGTACCGAGATTGCAACCTGCGTATACAAATACATTCTAGACAAAGAGGGTGTCACACATGTTCGAATGATGTCAGATAATTGCGGTGGACAACAAAAAAAATTCGCCTTTTGTTGCATGCTCTTACAACTTGTCTCAACTCATCAAACGATTGACATCATAGATCATGTTTTTTATGAGTCTGGACACAGCCACATGGAGTGCGACTCGGTTCATTCAAAAATCGAACAAAAAGCTAAAAATATACCAATCTACACACCTGAAGGATGGACTCAGGTAATGAGATTGGCTAGAAGGAATCCTCGTCCATTTAAAGTTAATATCATGGCCCATGACGAGTTTTTGAACTTTAACACTAACGAAATGAAATTTGCAGAACAGGCTACAAAACGGCTACGTAAAAAGAAAAACAAAAATAATAAAGCTGACAAGAACGGGTCACAAGATGAAACAGAAGAAAAATTAAAAACTAATTTCAGTGATGCAGTGTGGATTCAATATCGGAAAGAAAGTCCCAGGTCAATCTTTATAAAAACTGGTTATAATGACACAAAATTCACAGAACTGAAGTTAAAAGCAAAGAGGGGGAAAAGTGCCACAATATTACCAGTTCATGCTTATGCAACAAGAATACCCATTTCAAAGGCAAAAAAACGGGACCTAATGAAACTTTGTCATGACAATCAGGTACCTAGGTACTATCACACTTATTATGAGAGTCTCCCAGATTCTGAAGAAGTAATAGATCGCTTACCGGAACCCGATGTCGAGGAAGAGTAGATATTCTATTACTATGTAGAATCTCATCTTCGTTTTGTTGATTATATAATTATATTATGTTTATGTCTAAAAATGTAAACCTGTTTTTGAATAAATAACATAGGTACCTAAAAATTTATTTTTGCTTATTTAATTACCATTTTAGGTTCAGAGTAATAGATGTGCATGGTACAGTCGACGTCAGAGATACTTGGGGTATATTTACCCATGGCTTAATAAAAAACAAGGCTAAGCATTACTTTAGAACTTCGTGACGTCAGCGGACCTCATCTACGTCATAAACGGAGGATAGCACGTGTGAATGTGTCACGCAGTGACGTAGATGAGGTCTGAGGGCCAAGCTGTCAAGTAATGCACAGCCTTATCTTTTAAAGCCATGTATTTATCCTTATTAAAGATATCCTGACGTCGACTGTACCTTATTAAGCAGTTGAAATGGAAAACACACAGAAAATGGTAAAATGTAGATGATATTTTAATCACTTTCTCTGTGTTATCCGTTTATGGCTGAATCTGGCTAGAATCAAAAATAAATACAGATTCGCAACTCAATTTCCGAATACAAAACAAAAGAAAGGCAATTACGTACGCCATAGTAAACACACGAAACTGTCATTTTCGTAACTTTACCTCGGTTCAAAATGTTCAAATATATCAAAAGCACTTTTAATTTGCGAATGTGGTACTTTCGCGAGTTTACTATGGTGAACAACCTAACTTTATTTTCTCTATGTATGGAGATGCAAAATTGCGAATGTGCTGTAATTTCCAATTCCAATAAAATAATACATATCTGACAAATTGATCATTTAATGCATGTATTTTGAAACCCCTATGTATATACTTTATCAATACAAGTGCAACTATTACTAAGAAAAAAAAACAAATGTTTTTTTTTCAACTTCAAATGGCTCCCCTCGACAATCTGTTTTTTGCAGTTGTGTTAGTTTGGCATGGTGGCGACGATATGAGATTTAAGTTTTTTTTTTATTTGTATATATTAGATTTAATTTGTTTTTTATTTGTAAATATTTTTTTTTAGTTCTTGTTATATTTTTTTTCGTTTTTAGAAGAATAAAAGAAATTCAAGCAGGAATCGAATCAATCAATTAGCGGAAGTTGTTCCAAGAGATAAGAGAGAGTCAAACGAATCAGAAATTCCTAGAGAAGTGCCGTTCCCCACTTGTATGGGGAATATTCCCGCTGTGGGAATATTCCCCATACAAAGGGGAGTATGTCCGGGAATGGCACATTTCTAGCCATTCCCCAATATTGAGCTTATTGAAGTGGAAACGGGAGTCATTTTTGTTTGTATATATTAGATTTAAGTTTTATTTTTTAATTGTAAATATTAAATTTAATTTGACTCTACCCCTACGCCGCCACTACATGACCTTACTGAAGCAGACATTCTATTTTTGTTATTTTAGTTTTAATTCATTTTAATTTATTTTAGATTTAATTCATTGTAGTTTTAGTTAATTAATAAATAAATTTCATTATGCCCTATGTCCTAGTAAGACACGGCAGACGAACTTGTAAACTGCTATTGTCAACGTTTAAAGACCAGATTAGAGAAAGGTAAGAAAGGTAAATCAGGTTCAATTTACCTTTGGACAATAGAAATATGAAAGCTCTATGGCATTTAGAATCTTTTGGAATACCGGACTCTCCAAGTCGTAATCGTGAAGAAGCTAAAAAACACTTTTAACTATATAACACTACTTTCGAAGATGGGATATATTATGTCAATTGGCCGTGGAAGAAATTCCCGCCAAGCCTCCAGACCAACCTAGTAGGTCTGCTGAAACGCATAGGATTGTCTTACCCCGTTTACAGGACTCATAGAAAAATATACATGTTCTCAAACTTAGCATTTAAAAAATATTTGTTTTTAAACGATGAGTTTAATTAAACTGTTGTTTCAAAAGGAAGCGAGGTGAATCTGCCAAGAAGAAAGTAGAGAGAGGAGCACACTATTCGCATTTTTATTTCAATTTACCGAAGTCTTTTGTAATTTGCACAAAAGCGTGAGTAAGATTACAAACGATATTATGTAATTTTACAGTTTTGAGTTTATTTTCCAAAACATCGTGTAATTTTCAATTGTAGTGCGAGTTTGTACATGAAAAGTTTACATAAAATCTGCATAGTTACATAACATGTCTGGAACACTTAAATAAATAAATAGATTAATACCTTGTCACACCAATTGGCCTAGTCCCAAACCTCTTATGTGACTAGCATACATATATTCTTACTAGAGATGCACCGAATATTCGGTTACCTACTATCCGGCCCTTATTTTAATATCCGGTCGGATACCGGATAGTAAACTTACTTGATTTTGGGGTACAAAATGGAATCTAAAAACAGTGACAGTCACCATCGAAGTAATTTTATTCTTTTGAAACAATTTTAACTTTGAAACGCGACAGCCAAATCCCACCGACTCAATTAGTTAATAAGATTAGTTAAGCCTTAGGCCACTTAGATGGCGCTAGTAGTTATGTTAGTAGTATGCAAATTCCACCTTTCCCGTTGTTTTGAAAGTACGAAACCTCGTGTTTTATGTTTCTTAGATTTTTAGGAAACCATAACGTATTTGTAAATTTGCCTCTGCAGCAGGTGTGTGAGTGGCCAGCTTAAGGATTCGGTTCCCTAGGAGATGCGTTCCTATTCTCCGAAATGTAACTTTATATAGCTTTAATTTTAAACAAAACATTTATAAATAAACGGAACTGTTATGTTGTCAACTTGTAGAATTATTGCCATCGGAAATTAAAATAATTTTTTTAGGAACGCAATGTTTAGATTTATCAAGGAGAGATGTACCGGTGAAGCAACGGCACTGCAAAGAATTTACGAGGAAGAAGCCGCAACGCAAGGTACTTTTACATTTTTTTATTATATTGTGATCTAACTTGATAGAATTGATATGTAATTTAGAAAAATAATTACAGGTTTCCGTTGGGTGTACCACACCTTCTGTGGGAAAGCGTATCACCTTCCATGCGAAAATGGAGGCGCTCTGGCCTCCCAGCGGTCCCCGAAACCCTGGCCAATTATGCGACTGAGTTGACAAACCAGTCGTATAATTTTTTATTGGGGACCGTGACGGCCGGTGGGGCCACAGCGGTGATACTCAGTATGTCCGGCTTCGCCGATTGCCTGCGGGCCTCGTCAACAATTATCGGCGACGGAACTTTTAAAACCGTCCCCGCAGGCCCACGGGCCTACCAGCTCTTGACCATACACGCTGTGGTCAACGGCCAATATTACCACCCAGCAGTGATCCTCATGGACAATAGAAGAGAAGAACTCTACAGAGCGGCCCTGTTCCGCCTGTGGGACCTGGCGGGCAGCCCAGTGCCGGCGAACACAGTGACTGACCGGCACTGCTGGCTGCCCTTATTTATTTATTAACATTACAAATTCACCAGCATTACAGCTATACGCCAAGGCACTAGCAAACTTAAATTCTAAGCTTTACTAACAGAACAAAGTATCGACACAAACTACAACAGACGTAAAACATAACGCAGGCAATATGAAAGTTAAAACAAAAGAAACAAATTTACACTGGTTTTAAGCGCAGAATGCATTAAAGGCTATAATTTGACTGTCCAGTGAACTGACACCTGGCCAAAAAGGAGGTATATTATGCTGCGCCATAACCTAATAAAACTCGGGTAGTTCGTTGCAAGTAACTGACTTTATTTCCACAGATTACACATACACTGTACCACCATAAGGAAGTTAGCACAGTGTGACACTAGATGGCGTTAGGAACCTTTTTTATTTTGATATCATTTGTAACAATTCCGGCAAAATAAAAATGTTCGTAACAAAAAAAGGCTGGTTGAGGTGACTGTACCATCTGTCAATTTTTTTATGAAAACGATCGAAGGCATGGAAGCGATTTGGAAAGTCGTGTTCGAAAACTTATTGTTTTGATTGGCATTTAAATCAGGACCCAGCCGAAAACTTTATTGAAAATACCAGAAGTTATGGTGGAAGAAATAATGCTCAAAATACTATTGCATTCGAGGGAGCATATAAATCACTATTACTGAACAATTACAGCTCACCTCACTCGTCAAGGGCAAATTGTGAAGAGGACAATAATAAATGCCTCCAAACTTAAGTGTTTTTTTTTAACTGAGAAAATTTCTGATGTTCCCAAAGATCATGAGGAATTCAAATATAATGAGGAAATGTTTACTTTTTCAAGTTGTCAAGCTGACATAGGTCAGAGAAATTATGTGTGTGGATGGTTCTTGACAAAATGTTTAAAAAATATCGTGAAATCTTGCAAAACATGCAGACAAGACTTAGTAGATCAAGATCAAAACAATAAAAGCATTGTTTCTATTGTTTTGATGCTTTTATTGCGGCTAAAGAATATAGAAATAAACAAAATTTATTGTGTTATCCGAGCAAGGCGATGGAAAATTGCTTCCATGAACTTCAAAACATTGTTTCTGCAAGATTAAAAAACCGGTCAAGTGCGAGTCGGACTCGCGCACCGAGGGTTCCGTATAAACTAATACTAATAAGTAGACCAACCTTACGACTAACAGCAACCCTGCCTTAAACCCGCTTTAGCCCTATTCAACCAGGAAAAATGTTAAAATTTCCTAACATACTCCTATTATAGAGTTTTTAATAATTATTGTTACTTTATGTTTTTTTCCCGATTCCTGATGAGTGATCATTGTATTTAATAGACATTTTTTATATAATCTGAAATAAATAATCGCTTAGTTTTGCTACTCTCCGCTAGATGGCTCTCGTAGGGAGAATAGAACTAATATGTTAAGAATTTTGTAATTTTTTAAAAAGTATTCAAGTTAGGAAGAGAAAATATAACGGTCTTCCTAATAATAATAATAATCCTAATAAGTAGATACATGAATAGTTCAAGAAAAACTGTATGGCGATTAGTTTAGTAGGAGCAAATAAGTATGTGTTATGATTTTTGCAAATTTCTCAAAAACGGTGCAAGTGAGGAAAACCGTTATATTTTTCCTGTAATATTTAGGACGACATTAATAATTGGTAATTATGACACATTTTTCTGATCAGTAACTTCGGAAATAATAGGGGGGGAATGGTATTTTTTTTTTAACTTTTTTCGCCATAAATCAAAAACTATTTATTTAAGAAAAAAAATAAAAATAGTATTTTAATCTACAAATTAAGCTCTTTCATTTGATACCCCACTCGATATATAAGCCCTACTTTCAATTTTCAAAATCCCATTACGGAGCCTTTTAAAAAAAAAGTAAAAAAGGTACAAGATTTTTTTTATGTCCAATAAGCTCGGGTTAGCTACTTTTAACACTATTCCAAATTTCAAACCGATAGCAGCAGTAGTTCCTGAGATATCTGGCTGTGACAGACGGACAGACAGACAGACAGACAGACAGACAGACAGACAGAGTCGCACCATAAGGGTTCCTTTTTTACCATTTTGGTACGGAACCCTAAAAAAGGAAAGTAAATTTTTGGTCAGCCGTTATTAAAATTGATCCGCAAAAAAAAATAAGCAGTTAAATCATTTGGGCAGCATACAAAGATTTGGCTGGCAATAAATAAAATCGGGCGGCAACTCTTGTTCAGCAAACAGTTTAAGAACGGTTAACATTTTAACCAATATTAATCTGCTTTTTTTATCATTTGGCTGCCTAATAAACAGTCGAGCTGCAAAATAATTACTTGGGTAGCAAGATTTTACAATTGGTCAGCAGAGAGTTTAATTGAGATATACAGGGTGTCACTGTGATATATACTGGGTATCACTGTGATATATACAGGGTGTCACTGTGTTATATACAGGGTGTCACTGTGATAGATACAGGATGTCACTGTGATATATACAGGGTGTCACTGTGCTATATACAGGTTGTCACTGTAATGTATACAGGGTGTCACTGTGATAGATACAGGATGTCACTGTGATATATACAGGGTGTCACTGTGTTATATGTATACAGGGTGTCACTGTAATGTATACAGGATGTTACTGTGATATATACAGAATGTCATTGTGATATATACAGGGTGCCATTGTGTTATATACAGGGTGTCACTGTGATAGATACAGGATGTCACTGTCAGCAGAGAAAACATGTCTGTAAGCAGTTAAATTGAAATATACAGGGTGTCACTGTGATATATACAGGGTGTCACTATGTTATATACAGGGTGTCACTATGTTATATACAGGGTGTCACTGTGATAGATACAGGATGTCACTGTGATATATACAGGGTGTCACTGTGTTATATACAGGGTGTCACTGTAATGTATACAGGGTGTCACTCTAAAACTAAACAGCTCCCAAAAATAGGTAGGTTAGGGTTATTTTTTTTTTGATGACCCTAAAACGAAACGGCTCCCAAAAATAGGTAGGTTAGGGTTATTTTTTTGATGACCCTAAAAACGAAACGGCTCCCAAAAATAGGTAGGTTAGGGTTATTTTCTTTTTGATGACCCTAAAAACGAAACGGCTCTCAAAAATAGGTAGGTTAGGGTTATTTTTTTTGCTGACCCTAAAAACGAAACGATACACGTTGTGAATAAATAATATAACTTCTAAACATTATGAGATGTATAAAAAATCGAAATACCAATTTTATATGAGCCCATCACAGTGACACCCTGTATACATTACAGTGACACCCTGTATATAACACAGTGACACTATGTATATATCACAGTGACACCCTGTATATATCACAGTGACATCCTGTCCTGTATCTATCACAGTGACACCCTGTATATATCACAGTATCACTCTGTATCTATCACAGTGACACCCTGTATATATCACAGTTACATCCTGTATCTATCACAGTTACACCCTGTATATAACACAGTGACAACCTGTATATATCACAGTGACACCCTGTATATATCACAGTGACACCCTGTATATATCACAGTGACACCTGCTACTTGACAGCTGACAATTACCGAATGACAAAATGCGCACACGATTGGTGGCAGAATATTTGCGCCCAGTTAGGTTTTATTGCCCCCTTTTTTTGATGAACAAAATGAAATATTTTGCTTACCTACTGATTGCTTACCAAAATTTGATTTACCGTAGATCGCTTAATGCAGCTCAAATATTTAATTTGCTGACCAAAATAATTTAGAGCAGATCAGTATATCATTAATTGCAGCCTGATTTATAAATGTTTGCTTACCATAAGTTGCTTGCCAACTAGCTATTTTGGCTGACCAAATACATATTTCTGCTGACCAAAATATGAATATTTTGCTGATCGATTAAATGATACCCTTAAAAAAAATGTTCCCACGAAAAATATTAAATGTAATATAATGTCAGTTCAATTTATTGGTGAATTACCCTTTTAACTGCCAGGAGCACACAGAGTCGCTTACCAAATATTTCAATGACCTTACTATAAATATTCTTTTGCAGTTGGCGTACGTCAATCAACCGTATTTTGAGTGGCAAAATAAACTATGATGGTGACCACGAAATGAAATTGGCTGCCCAAAATTATTATGATAAGCACATACATAATAAAAATAAAAACATAACGAGTTCACTTGTTTTTTTTACTTGGCTCCTTGGTTTTATCATACAGATGTGAATATTTATATTCTGAGAATTGTTAGAAGTCTTTTTCATTCTTTTACGTTCCTTTTTTTAAATTTTTTTGTTCATTGTTACATTTCTGTTAATAGTAATGGCTTAAGTGTAAATTTATACAAATTAAATTGTATCAATTTAACGTTCTCTTCGAAAACAAAATTACATATATCTTTTTTTTACATTATCGCCTAGAATAACAAGTGGAAACTCAAACCAATGCTCAATATTTTCGCAGAGGTAAAGACGCTAAACGCCGCGTTTCCCTCAGCCAGCTCCACGTGCTCTGCGAGCATTTAAATGCTCATCGCGATATCGCTTTAGACTGTAACTACAGATAGATATATTAGGACTATGCGAGGTGAGATGGGAACGTAGTGGAGATTTTTGGGGTGACGACCATAGGGTGAAAAGAAGGGTGAAAGGGTATACTGGAGAGAAACAAGGAGCCAATGGTACCGCAATTATTTTACGCAAAGAGTGGGCATTACAAGTCGAAAATACTACACTGATATGATGATCGAGGGACTGTAACCATGAACCAAACTGTGGCTACTGCGGCGGCCCGCATGACACAAGAGAATGTCCGGCAAAACAATCCCCACCCCGATGTGCGGATTGCCTTAGGTCAGGCAAAGAAGAGGACGAAGCAGAACACGCGGCCTACAGCCACGAGTGCCCAGAGTGGCAAAAGTGGGATAGGCTAACCAGATCGCAAGTAAGGTATTGCTGAGGGCACCCCTACAGACCCCACGGTGAATAACCAGAGCCAAACCACCAAAATAACCTTTATGCAGGTGAACCTGGGCAGAGGCTTCGCTACGACAAAGGAGTTCCTCAGGGAAGCTGAGGTCAGCGGAGTCCCTGTCGCACTGCTGCAGGAGCCATATGTGGGAGCGAAGGGACACCTGGCTACCGCCCACCGAGTGGTCCAACAGACGGCGGGAGACGGGTCGTTAAAAGCCGCCATAGTGATGCTCGACCCAAATGCCAACATCCTGCTAGGAAGCTCGCGTGAGCTACCAAATAATGTTTTACCTACTTATAAGGATCTGATATTACATTTGTTGTTACAGAGTAATGGACAATCCTACTCTAACTCATGTCAACTTGTAGCGGCTAGAGTGGAAGAATAGTTGAAAGTTTACTGATATAATCACATCACACCGAAAGAGACCCAGTAAACCTGGTAAGTTTCTACATAGCTGTTGAGCTCCTTCGTATTGACATTATATTATATACAACACACACGATTTGCAGAATCATAAATTAATTAACGAAAAATAATAACTCCTTAAATGAGAAGAGCATTTGAAGCTGGATAAGCTGATGAAATGATATTTGTTGATACGAGTGGGTGTTGCGGCCAAAGCAACACGTGTGTCACCATTCATTCATTCATTAGGTATTGCAGCTACAAAAATTGGAGCAGTTCTAATAGTTGTTATTATTCACAAAAATAAAGCAGAACGTGATTATTTATTGGCGTTGAAATTAGAGGATTCCTGTAATAAAATGTTCCCGCATTTTTTCTTCGTAGGCGCCCCAATAATCAGTAGAATCAGTGCACGAAGAGTGTCAATTATAAGAGCGAGAAACGTGCCTTAAGCACTCACATCTATCGTCTTTGTGTTTATCAGTTATAGCGACAGATATGCGTAGTCAGTAGCCCGCGCCATGGTATAGTTTCTCTAAAGGCGACTGCTGGAATTGAAAACAGCGCCACCTAGCGTACCCGCTCTAAATATTGTCTGCATCAGTGTTGCCGTAAAAAAAAACTGTTGTGTACTTGGTAGAAAACAAATCAACAAATATAAATATTTTTAAGCACCATTTTTTTAGGTTAATAAAGAATGCATTTGCAAAAAAACATTAAAAAAAAGCTTTTTCTTTGAACGTGGCAATACTATGCAATGGCGGGTGACTTTAGTTCCATCGTTAGCAGTGTTGCCAATTTAGCAGAATCAGTGCTAAATTTAGCATAATTTGAACTGGTTTAGCAGATTTTTTTTACATTTAGCATTTAGCATAATTTTTGGCATAATTTTTTACATTTAGCATAATTTTTGGCATAATTTTTTACATTTAGAAATTTTATAGTACACTATATCTCTGTTGACATTATAATTGTAAGTATTTATGTAAACACTTTATTGTATAAAATAAAACAAAGTACAGAACAGGGTTGCAAAATAAAGGCATATGTACTAAGGTAAACTTATCTCTTTAAGGGATCTCTTTCAGTTAACCTTTGAACAGTTGATGATGAATTTTTTCAACCCTAAACGCTAAATGTTGTTATTCGTACGATTTTCCTATAAAAGTGCTAGAAAGCATTGGCACAAATGAGGCGTATGGTTCAGTTCTGTCAACATCAACATCCACATCAACAACGGCAACTGAACCACACACTTCAGAGGAAGAAATAGATATATTATTTGTATTAAATTAATATGTACTGATTGAAATTTTATTGTTTTCATAGGAATAAGTGAATTATTTTTTGTGATTATATGTGATGTTATATGTATGTAACTGATTTCACAAAATAATAATTTGCTATAGTTTTATAATTTAACAAAATGTGTTATTTATATTTATATGTTGATTATTATTAATTTATTATGGTTCTGCTGATTTCAAAGATCTCGTATGGTAATTATCCTATAATTTGTTGAAAGGCTGTTGTTGATTATGTTTATTTTAATTATGTCGGTTACATAAATAAATATACATATATTGGTTTGATTATTTTGATTTTACCTTTCTTCCTAATAGAAATTTTACAAACACACAGATAAATATATGTGTGTTTGTTATCACCAACAGGTAACATACCAGGTACATACAGGTAACATTTGGTAAATTTAGAAACATACAAGTTGGTGATGACATAAGTTTGTAAAATAACCTTCGATTGCATGGTTGACAATAATATAACTATCTAAAACGTAATAAACATGTAATAAAAGCGTAAATTTTTTGCCACTTTCATTTTTAACATATTTTACTATGATTGTTTGTATGCTGTAGTAAAAAAGTTACTTTGATTGCAATATAAAAAAAATGTCGATTAATACATTGACATTCTTAATTTACTTAGGTATCTTTAGCAATTTTTTTGCTGAAAGTTTAGTATGGGCCACAAAAAGGATTATTGTAAAGCTGTAATAATCACAATACATTAAACTTGAAAGAATAATGCTTTTTTTTATTTAGCATATTTTTTAGCAGAATTTATCAAGTTTTAGCATAATTTTAGCAGAATTTCAGCAAAATTTTAGCATTGAATGAAATTCGGAGTTGGCAACACTGATCGTTAGTATTTGTACAATTTCAAAGTTTGAAAAGTATAAAAATACTCATTCGGTGTTTGCTGGTTACCGTGCGCGCGCTTTTGTGTCCTGTACGAGTTACTTGATTCACCGCATATATCTGTGTTTAATTTGTGTCGAGTTGAGCCTGTTCCTAGTGCTCCTCCACTAATTACCACGTTTGGATATATAAACTTTGTGTTTTGTGTCGAGTTGAGCATTGGCTCCTCCACAAATCACCACGATGGCTCCACGGCGATGCTGTGTGCCTTCCTGTACAACGATTCAAGGAGAAGGTATGTAAAGTTTCATGTAAAACGTAGCTTTGTATTCTTAACGAGCGGATGCCCGCTACTTCGTTATACTAGAATTCCTCTCGCGGTTGCACCTCTCATTATTAATAGATACTTTCTTGATTCTCCTCTCCTGAACATCGTTATATAGTATTAGATATAAGACCCCTAGGTCCGGCAGTTAGTGAGTTCTGTCATTGAGTCAGTATAACAGTAACTATGAAAAGCTTATAAACTTTATAAATAATAGTTAAAATAATTGTGTCTATTGTATAATTGTGTGTATTATATAATATTGTGAGATATTATTGATGGAGTGAGCATTTCTATTCTCATGAAATTGAACGGGGTTTAATAATGATACCTATAACATAATTTTTTTTCTCTTTTAAAATGTCTGACTGATACTTATTATTTATATCTAATAACATTTATTGCTTATAGGTGTGCCTTTGCATGGCTTCCCGAATCCTGGCAAGCCTGATGAAATCGAACGATTTCGTACATGGGTAATAAGAATAGGCGGTGACATTATTGGTGAAGAAGATATGGCGATATTTAAAAATCGTCGCATATGTCATCGGCATTTTGAAGAAAAATACACATTTCCCAGTCAAAGAATAACGAAATTAGCAATCCCATCACTGCATCTGCATATGCCAGGTAATTAAAAGTATATATTTTTTTACACTAAAAAATTTAAAATGGAAAGTAAATTTTTGGTCAGCCGTTATTAAAATTGATCCGCAAAAAAAAATAAGCAGTTAAATCATTTGGGCAGCATACAAAGATTTGGCTGGCAATAAATAAAATCGGGCGGCAACTCTTGTTCAGCAAACAGTTTAAAAACGGTTAGCATTTTAACCAATATTAATCTGCTTTTTTTATCATTTGGCTGCCTAATAAACAGTCGAGCTGCAAAATAATTACTTGGGTAGCAAGATTTTACAATTGGTCAGCAGAGAGTTTAATTGAGATATACAGGGTGTCACTGTGATATATACTGGGTGTCACTGTAATGTATACAGGGTGTCACTGTGATAGATACAGGATGTCACTGTGATATATACAGGTTGTCACTGTGTTATATACAACAGGGTGTCACTGTAATGTATACAGGATGTTACTGTGATATATACAGAATGTCATTGTGATATATACAGGGTGCCATTGTGTTATATACAGGGTGTCACTGTGATATATACAGGATGTCACTGTCAGCAGAGAAAACATGTCTGTAAGCAGTTTAATTGAGATATACAGGGTGTCACTGTATATATACTGGGTGTCACTGTGATATATACAGGGTGTCACTGTGTTATATACAGAGTGTCACTGTGATAGATACAGGATGTCACTGTGATATATACAGGGTGTCACTGTGTTATATACAGGGTGTCACTGTAATGTATACAGGGTGTCACTCTAAAAACGAAACAGCTCCCAAAAATAGGTAGGTAAGGGTAATTTTTTTTTATGACCCTAAAACGAAACGGCTCCCAAAAATAGGTAGGTTAGGGTTATTTTTTTTGATGACCCTAAAAACGAAACGGCTCCCAAAATAGGTAGGTTATGGTTATTTTTTTTGATGACCCTAAAAACGAAACAGCTCCCAAAAATAGGTAAATTAGGGTTATTTTTTTTAATGGCCCTAAAAACGTAACGGTTCCCAAAAATAGGTAGGTTAGGGTTATTTTTTTTGATGACCCTAAAAACTAAATGGCTCCCAAAAATAGGTAGGTTAGGGTTATTTTTTTTAATGGCCTTAAAAACGAAACGGCTCCCAAAAATATGTAGGTTAGGGTTATTTTTTTAATGGCCTTAAAAACGAAACGGCTCCCAAAAATAGGTAGGTTAGGGTTATTTTTTTTGATGACCCTAAAAACAAAACGGTTCCCAAAAATAGGTAGGTTAGGGTTATTTTTTTTGATGACCCTAAAAACGAAACGGCTCCCAATAATAAGTAGGTTAGGGTTATTTTTTTTTTTGAAGACTCTAAAAACGAAACGGCTCTCAAAAATAGGTAGTTTAGGGTTATTTTTTTTGCTGACCCTAAAAACGAAACGATACACGTTGTGAATAAATAATATAACTTCTAAACATTATGAGATGTATAAAAAATCGAAATACCTATTTTATATGAGCCCATCACAGTGACACCCTGTATACATTACAGTGACACCCTGTATATAACACAGTGACACTATGTATATATCACAGTGACACCCTGTATATATCACAGTGACATCCTGTATCTATCACAGTGACACCCTGTATATATCACAGTATCACTCTGTATCTATCACAGTGACACCCTGTATATATCACAATTACATCCTGTATCTATCACAGTTACACCCTGTATATAACACAGTGACACCCTGTATATATCACAGTGACACCCTGTATATATCACAGTGACACCTGCTACTTGACAGCTGACAATTACCGAATGACAAAATGCGCACACGATTGGCGGCAGAATAGTTGCGCCCAGTTAGGTTTTATTGCCCCCTTTTTTTTGATGAACAAAATGAAATATTTTGCTTACCTACTGATTGCTTACCAAAATTTGATTAACCGTAGATCGTTTAATGCAGCTCAAATATTTAATTTGCTGACCAAAATAATTTAGAGCAGATCAGTATATCATTAATTGCAGCCTGATTTATAAATGTTTGCTAACCATAAGTTGCTTACCAACTAGCTATTTTGGCTGACCAAATACATATTTCTGCTGACCAAAATATGAATATTTTGCTGATCGATTAAATGATACCCATTTAAAATGGTCATTGAGCAAAAGAACTGTCATGTGTTGTGACAATAACAGAAAAGCGGAATTGGTGTCTTGGCTAGCATACTATACAACCAATGCAACATTGTGGTAATAAAGAAAAACCATTGTGGCATAACGGTTTGTGCACATTGGGCTCCGTTCAGGTGATAGAGTACTGTAGCTGTTTTTCCACTCAATGGATATCAATGGAAAGTTGAAGTGTCAATTGCAATAGCAGCTAATAATATCAATTAATATTTTAGCCCTTCCACTTGGACCTCCTCTTTTAGGTTCTAAAATTAATTGCTTGCATAAAAAAACTTTCTCATGTAATTTTATTTTATGCCAACTTTTGTAATTATTTTTGTATTTTTTTAGGTCTGCAAGTTTCTTCACGTCTCATGCCGATGAACCGGGATGTACTCGGGATTCCAGATGTTGAACCACATACTGCATCCGCATCTGTTGAAGCTTTAAGAGTACAACCGCCTGCCTCTGGAGCACAACCATCAACCTCTAGAGCGCAACCGTCTACCTCTACAGAACAACCGTCAACATGTAGACCTCCAACCCACGGTAGGTCTGATTCAATATCGCTATCTTCATGATTTCACATAAACTAAACTAATAATGAACACAGAGAATTGAAAACCGTGTTAATTAGATACCTTTCAGAATCTTATGTGACATATGAAGAACCAATTAGTTCTTCATATATCACATAAGATTCTGAAAGTCTCTAATTGACAGGGTTTTCAGTACTCTGTGTTCATATTAATGAAAACTTAAGTATTGTGTAGTGATCCCACTAATTTGTTTTCATTTGGTTACTGTATGTAGTGATGGGTCGCTACCGGTAACTTACTAAAGGCGGGAATATTCCCAGTAACATTACCAGTAATATTACCCACGATCGGTAAGATTGGGTAATATTGAAAAAAATGTTAGAAAGTAGATGTTTTATTCGTGTTAAGTACTAACAGAGTTTACATTGCACCGAATTTTAATGATAAAAGTTACGAATCTTTTTTAAGTTAGTAAATTACCAATCTTACCAGTAACATTCTCAATGTTACTGGGTATTTTCCCAATGCTACCGGTAATATTACCAGGTAAGATACGAATCTACAGTTTTACTTGAGATTTATTGATCAATTACTTAGTTCAAGGAGCAATATATGAATATCTGGAGGCACGGTAGTGCCCCGCCAAGTCGAGCAAAATAAAGGCACGGCCGTGCCATCTTTTTTTCAAAGCCATTCAAGCCATATTCAGCCTCCTGTAGTTTTGTGCTGGCTAAAGCTAGAAACCTTGAATTTACAGGGACATATAGGGCATAATAAGACTTAAATATATTTTCAATAACATTTAATTTCGACTTGCAGTTTAAGAACTATTGCACGTCAAAGTTCCTTAGTTTTGTCACAGACTGACTGACTGATGATCATCATAATTCTAAGGTACTTCTAGCAGACCCACAAGCTCCAAATTTTTAGCTGTAAGGCTATCATGTCATGCAAAACCTAAAAATATTGCTATTTCATAATCATCAATATAAACTGCATAAGTAAGTTTGTAATCCTATATAAATACAGGCGATTACAAAGTTACTTTTGTAGTTCAAATAGGAAATAGAATGGATAGATTGCGTTGCAAAACTTACACCTTTTTACATGTAATGTTGATGGGATTTCATTTCTTTTTGTAAGTGTTCTTCCTTTATTATTACATTCCAATCCATTCTATTCCCATATTTGAAGTTTGAACTACAAAAGTAACTTTGTAATCGCATGTATTTATATAGGATTACAAACTTACTTATGCAGTTTATATTGATGATTATGAAATTGGAATATTTTTAGGTCTTGCATGAGATGATAGCCTAACAGCTAAAAAATTGGAGCTTGTGTGTCTGTCTGCTAGAAGTACCTTAGAATTATGGTGATCATCGGTCAGTCAGTCAGTCAGGGACAAAACTAAAGAACTTTGACGTGCAATAGTTGTTAAACTACACGTTCAAATTAAATGTTATTGAAAATATATTTAAGTCTTATTATGCCCTATATATCCCTGTAAATTCAAGGTTTCTAGCTTTAGCCAGCACAAAACTACAGGAGGCTGAAAATGGCTTGAATGGCTTTGAAAAAAAGATGGTACGGCCGTGCCTTTGTTTTGCTCGACTTGGCGGGGCACTACCTGCCTGCTCCTTGAACTAAGTAATTGATCAATAAATCTCAAGTACAACTGTAGTTTCGTATCTTACCTGGTAATATTACCGGTAGCATTGGGAAAATACCCAGTAACATTGAGAATGTTACTGGTAAGATTGGTAATTTACTAACTTAAAAAAGATTTGTAACTTTTATGATTAAAAATCGGTGCAATGTAAACTCTGTTAGTACTTAACACGAATAAAACATCTACTTTCTAACATTTTTTTCAATATTACCCAATCTTACCGATCGTGGGTAACTTACCGGTAAGTTACTAGTAATATTCCAGTTGTAAACTTACTGGTAACGGGAATGTTACCGCCGACCCATCACTAACTGTATGTCATGTTATATAGTACATTACACAGCTAGGGTGGTAATACAAAGAAAAGCCGAGATCGCTATGCAAAAGAGCCCGCCTAACGCGCAGGGTTGACTGACGCCAATAGAAAGGTTTCAATGATGTATGTATTAGCCCAGATTATTATGTGGTCAAAAGTACAGCTGATTTATAAATTGACTGGTGGTGTTTTTTCACCTCATATGATAAATTATTAGAATAACTATCAGTAATTATTTTTTATTAGCTGGATACATTGCATGTACATTATCAGTGAGAGTATGAATTGCCTTAAATCGTGAAACCTAATTTGAATTTATTGACGGTTGTATGGAGAAGTTTTATTATAATTTTTGGCAATTGTATACGTTTCAGTATATTATTTGCATATATAAATTTCTCTGACTTTATTGGAAATTCGGATGCTTATTTACCTAACCTTTGCCGTCAGCGTCGATGTTCAGTTGTATGGAGGTGGACACAATTTAATTTTATTATTAAATTTCCCTGGTTTTCTAAATTAACTTATTATAAATAAAATTAAATAAATAAATAAAATAAAAATGATTTATTTCAGACCAAGATTGATCCATATAAATGTTAGTAGCCTTGGAACCTTATTCTATGTTAGTATACACTGGAAAATACAAAATTACAATATAAGAAATGAGTGAGCCATTAATAGGATCAAATAGATCAGATTTATTCTACTTGATCCTACTAATGGCCACTTCCACACAATATTTCAAAAGTGGACAGTCCAGTCGCTCTGCCAACGCTTTGAGGAGACTATTGTGACTCTTTCGCTCTCGACTGAGTAGTGAGACTACTCTTTTTCGCCTAATTGCGAAAAAGTCGTCCGTATGCGCCTCAGCAAACATTATGCTAACATTAACAAACACTACCAATTCAAGTATTTAAATTAATTATTTTGCATGTACTCGTTTTTTTAAAGTCGGTTAAAAATAGCCATTACCTAAAAAACATATTCGCGAGATACTAAATTACTATGACGTTTTGTATAATCGCGGAATCCGGGAACTTACATTATTAAAATCAATTTTTTAAGAAGCTGATTCCATATTTGCTTATTTTTTCCGGGATTTTGCCAAGTTTAGGTATAAAAGCATCCAAATTTCCGATGCCTGCTTATGATGTTTGTAACTGACGATTTGAAAGTGCTTGTTGCTAGACGTTCTTGAATCCCAGTAATATTATAAATGTGAAAGTTTGTGAAGATGTTTGGATTTTTGTTACCTAATAACGGGGTAACAACATAATCAAGCTGAAATTTGGCATGTAAGTAGAGCAAGTCCTGGATTAAACATAGGATACTTTATATCCCGGTAAAGGGTTCCTTTGGGACAATAACGGGAACAACACGGGCGATGCCGCGGGAAAATACTAGTAAAGAATAAATTGATGCCCTAGTTCACACGTGTACATACGTCGTAATTACAATATTTTTTAGCAAAAAGTTAGTACGCCTGTGCCGATATGTTTCTATGGACGTCGATATTGACTTTAACTTGAATTTTGAAATTTACTGCCGATAGGTATTTCGAAAACCATTTGGAGCCAATACCAATAGCCAGATGTCTAAAATACCATTCGACAAACAATAAATAAAGAAATTCGACTAAGTAAGAAGGTTCTAACACCAAGTAGAAGACAATAGTAATCCATTCATAATAATTATTTGCAGTCATAAAATGGAACCGGCACTGCACCGGCACGGATTATCTATTGTAGTAGTAATATGCGATCGAGGGCTTTCTTTATTACCTCCCTTGTTGTGTACATCATTTTATGTAAACACTTGGCCAGAAAGCGGCTTTTTCCGTTCGCGCAGACCTGGCCATAAGTGAATACTTTCGGAAATAATCGCTCCAAAAGTTAAGTAATAAAGAAAGCCCTTGATCGCATATTTACATCCCTCGCTTGCAGCACGGGCCGCAAACATCTGCGATCTGGGCCTATCTTTGTTTCCTTTGTTATTTGTTTTGCACTCGGCAACTTCAAATAGGTAAGGAGTAGTAAACAAGATCGCGACGGTTAAGTGTATGATCGCAGTATAACTACATATTTTTGTCAAAGAAGTTGCGGCTTTATTATATGTGTATGAACGTACTAATTACAGTAACTGTTCAAAGCTACTCGGTATGTTTGTGCTACAATAGATAATCCGTGCCGATGCAGTGCCGGTTCCATTTTAAGACTGCAAATAATTATTATGAATGGATTACTATTGTCTTCTACTTGGTGTTAGAACCTTCTTACTTAGTCGAATTTCTTTATTTATTGTTTGTCGAATGGTATTTTAGACATCTGGCTATTGGTATTGGCTCCAAATGGTTTTCGAAATACCTATCGGCAGTAAATTTCAAAATTCAAGTCAAAGTCAATATCGACGTCCATAGAAACATATCGGCACAGGCGTACTAACTTTTTGCTAAAAAATATTGTAATTACGACGTATGTACACGTGTGAACTAGGGCATCAATTAATTCTTTACTAGTATTTTCCCGCGGCATCGCCCGTGTTGTTCCCGTTATTGTCCCAAAGGAACTCTTTACCGGGATATAAAGTATCCTATGTTTAATCCAGGACTTGCTCTACTTACATGCCAAATTTCAGCTTGAGTATGTTGTTACCCCGTTATTAGGTAACAAAAATCCAAACATCTTCACAAACTTTCACATTTATAATATTAGTGGGATTCAAGAACGTCTAGCAACAAGCACTTTCAAATCGTCAGTTCCAAACATAATAAGCAGGCATCAGAAATTTGGATACTTTTATACCTAAACTTGGCAAAATTTTTAGCCGTTTTGGCTACGGAAAAAAACATTTTATGACCAGGTGTGGCATAAATATTTGTGGCATAAATGCCTGGCTATAAAGTTGTACGGAACTCTTCGTATGTGAGTCCGACTCGCACATGGCCGCTTTCTGGCCAAATGTAGACATAAAATGATGTACACAACACGGGAGATAATAAAGAAAGCCCTCGATCGCATATTTACGTCCCTCGCTTGCAGCTCGGGCCGCAATCTTCTGCGATCTGGGCCTTTCTTTGTATTACCACCCTAGTTGTGTAATGTACTATTTTGCTTCGGGAGGTTCGCTTCACAAACTTTCAATTTATAATATTAGTGTGATTACCAGTTTTAGGTCTAGGATAGGAGAGAATATTATAGGATAATGAATAAGACGTCGAATTTTTCAGAATGCACCTTACCAGTCAATAGTACATTACACAACTAGGGTGGTAATACAAAGAAAGGCTGAGATCGCAGAAGTTTACGGCCCGAGCTGCAAGCGAGGGGCGTAGATATGCGATCGAGGGCTTTCTTTATTACCTCCCGTGTAGTGTACATAATTTTATGCCTACACTTGGCCAGAAAGCGGCTTTTTCCGTCACTAAAAGTCACTTTATGGCCAGGTGTGGCATAAAATATTTAGTTGACCTACCTTGTTATATGTAACAGGGTGGCCACTTTCTGGAAAACCGGGAAAACCGGGAAATGTCAGGGAATTTCACTAGTCATGGAAAAGTCAGGGAATTGTCAGGGAAATTTATTGAAAGTCAGGGAATAAAAAATAAGACTGATTTGCGAATATATTGTATAAATACATATGAAATACATACGTACTTAAAAAAAAGATAATTTTTGAGATATAAAGCGTTTCCGTAAACAAAGCCGTTCCAGAGATACAAGCGGCGTATGTACGCTAGCTTGACGGGCCGGTAGCGTACACCGTGAACAGGCCTTATATTTTGAAAAGTTTAAGGGTACTATTTTTGTCAATTAGGTAGGTATTTCGTGGGTACTATTTGGGTACTATTTATTGTCAGCATCAGATTTTGGATATCTTTACGGTGTACGCCATCTTGACGGTCACCCGCTGCCCTCTCTTCGCGCCTGTCGAATATCACCAGTGATCGGAATAGGTAGAGTATATTTACCTAAACTTCGAAGAACATAGTCGAAAAGTGGAGACTCCCTTACGATTAATTTTTTTCTTAAGTCCCGGAATCTTACTAAAAATTTATATTATTGGTATTCTTTCGAATATTTCTCGAACATTCTCAGTATAGCTGTCTCTTCCTAATAGTGCTGTCTCTTTCACTCCTTCGAGAAATTTCGCCATATATATTTTTTTTATTGCTATAGACTGGCAAACAGGCAGACGGCCCACCTGATTGATGGAAAGCGGTCACCGCCGCCTATAGACATTTGCAACACTAGATTGCATTGCCAATGCGTTGCCGGTCTCGAAGAAATTTGATGACACCCTTTTTAAAAAATCCCATATTGTAGCGCAGTGGGAAAATCTTAGCAGGAAGTTCATTCCAGATCCTTATTGTACGCGCTAGAAAGGTTCTAGAGAACCGGCGCGTTGTTGAGTGTAATGATTCAAGGAAATGGGGATGAACCGCCTGCCGATGACGAGTGGTGCGATGGTAGAATGATGCGGTAGGCACCAACCCAAACAGTTCCTTGGAACATTCCCCATTATACAGACGGTAGAAGACGCAGAGAGATGCAAAGTCTCTAAACCGTCAGTAAGTATGGGATCGTTGACAATGCGGACAGCGCGTCTCTGGATGGTGGGACGAGCATGTCTCTTCAAACTTAATTTCCGTGCTTTAGAAGCGTTTTCAGCAGGCTGAAAAGTGATTTCAGGCCGTTTCAGAGGTGGCTCTTTCACATACTAGAAAATCGAAAATTCAATGATCCACGCGGCTCGAAATAGGTCACTCCTTGTACATGGATGAGCAAAATAAAAAGAAGGAAAACTCAAGTTCAGAAGAGAAAAAAGAAAAAGTGCAGAATTGGTTAGAGAACTTGAAGCAAAAAGGCAAGAAATTCTCGAAGGAGCTGCCAAAGAAGCTGCGTTATGGGAAAGACATATTACCAAGTTGCAATAGATTTTGTTATTATAACTCAACGAGTTAATTTTTATTTCACTTATACCCACGATTTTAAACCAACTTCAAAAAATTAGATTTCTCAATTCGTCGCTTTTGTACCATAATACTCGAAACGTTGAAGTCTTCGTTTTTTTTTATACAACTTCGTAGTTTAAATATTGAAAAAGTATTCTAATTATATATTTTATCCTTATTACATTTAAGATTATGGTCAGGGAAAAACTTGAAAAAACGCCTGGAAAACCGGGAGAAGTCAGGGAATTTTGATTGTTGTAAATAGTGGTCACCCTGTGTAACTAATATACTTGTGTATTATGTTTCAGGATCGAAGGTGCAGCCGCGTGTAAAAAGAATGTCAAAAGCAGAACGTGAGCTGAGGGACACCCTAGCATCAACTAGAGCCATGTTGAGGAGATGTCAAAACTCGAAAAAGATGTTTAAGACCAGATTAATGCTGGCGAATAAAGTCCTGAAGACAGAAGCTTTTCAACTGGCCAGTAAACAAATGTCACCAGCTGCACAAACATTTTTCAAAATGCAGATCAGTCAGTTTGGCAAAAAACCAAGGGGTCGCCGTTTCACATTAGATGAGAAAATATTTGCGCTGTCGGTATACAAGCCCTGCCCCAAAGCTTACCGATTGCTTGCAAAGATATGCATATTACCGAAGCGGAGGACGTTAGATAAAATCCTGCATAAAGTACATTTATTACCCGGTATAAATGAGATTATTTTTGAAAATCTTAAAAAAAGGGTACAAAAAATGCCCAGTCATCACAGGATTTGTACCGTTATGTTTGACGAGATGGCATTATCACCTCATGTGTCTTTTGATAAAACAAAAGACACAATTTCCGGGTTTGTGGACAACGGAATAACAAGAGAGAGCGAGTTTAGCAACCACGTATTAGTTTTTATGATACGTGGTGTTATAAAAAAGTACAAGCAACCTATAGCTTTCACCTTTTGTTCAGGGACAACTAAAACAGTTGACCTTAAGAGGCAAATCACGCTAGTCATCAAAAAGGTAATGGAAACCGGCTTGAACGTCATAAGTACTATATGCGATCAAGGTGCTGTTAACGAGTAACATAAATATCTAGGACAATATAACTAGATAGATAGTTCCAAGCTAAGTGGCGCCATCTGGGCCGCTTCCTATGTTACCAATTAAAGCAGGTTTCCGCTAAGTCCTGATAGGTGTCGA
Organism: Eudemis profundana; assembly: GCA_947034925.1. NCBI lineage: Eukaryota > Metazoa > Arthropoda > Insecta > Lepidoptera > Tortricidae > Eudemis > Eudemis profundana. Next base: position 15,611,029 of record OX344815.1, read on the forward strand.
CTGTTTGTATGGGTACAGTAGCGACCCCTGTCGGAGCTTTTCCAAACTATCTACCTGGTTCTTTAGCTAAGTCGGAAGTTTGTTATGGTAGATCATGATAGATGTCGCTCACACGGGTCTATATATACCTAAGCATGTATAGGCCTCTTTCTTCTTCCTAACAATCTGTTAGCACGTACGGTCGTAATTGTAAGCTCTCTCATTAAATTAAGTATATGCAAGTTTGCCTTTACTTTTACTCGCCCAGCGGTCTCCATCCCAACAGGTGCTACGAATATGGCTGCAATAAATCTTTTGCTGAAGGAGACGCAGGACAAATATCTAAGAAAAAATGAAGAATACAGAGGAGGATTTTTTGAAATCAATAACAAAAAAATATACCCTGTATATGACCCACCGCATATAATGAAGGGTATACGAAATAATTTGCTGACAAAAGATTTGCAGTATATAATGGATGGAAAAATAAGAACAGCGAAATGGGCACACGTGGAGGCACTATACAGAAGAGCGCCAGGATATAGAGGAGTACGTTTAGTAAACAAATTGACTGCCCTACATGTATCACCAAATCTTATCCCGAAAATGAAGGTCAAATTCTGCACACAAGTGTTCAGTGAAAACGTTGGTGTCAGCATGGGATACATGGCAGGTTTGTAAAATATTTTTTAATACACTTGCTCAAAAAGTGGTACTTTTTGTAGCTGTATATCGTGCGCAAAGTTCGATTTTGCGAACTAGTGCTTTTTATTTCCCATTTTTTTTAATTTACTGTTGTTCAAATACATACATCCAACTAATGGTCAAATACGTTCTTTGTTTTTATTACGTCAGTGGACATTGAATGAAAGTATACATTTGATACGTTTAAAATATTAAATCCACATATATAACGTTTGATTGTTTTTATTATAAACAATTAAACTGTTATCTAATATTAAAATAGTTTAAAAAGTATGCTTCTTGAGTATTACCAATGAGTAGTTTAGTCAGCGGTCTCGCATAATACTAGTATTATGCGAGACCCAAAAAATAAAAATTGTCACAGATAAGATAATATGGTGCAGGCTGTTCGAGTTTTATAAATGACAACTAGCTTTCCGGCACTAAAGATTACATTTTACTTGGAAATTAATGAGCTATTAAGTATTTAAATATTTATTGCTTTTTTCCATTTTTAAATGCAGTTAAATTATCTTAGAACGTTTGTCTGTTCCCAAAATAGTTTATTTTTATTTGGCTGAATGGTGACAAACGCTGCCACGTTGGAAAAAGTTCGCAATAAAAAGTAACACATTTTGTTTTATTCCCGCCATTTTCATTCATGATTGTAATTTTGTAATTATTAATTATCACGCATTAGTTTGATAACACTTTTGTGAAAAATGAGCGATTCAGACGATTTTGAAATAAATTCAACACCACGAGATATACTAGCAAAGGTGTCAAATTCATTATTTTACCAGAGAAGTCGAAGGAGGAATATCTGGCCGTCTATGAGCAATTCATTGACTGGAAACGAGAAAATCGAACGGCGTCATTCTCAGAAAATGTACTTATGGCCTACTTTCTTGAATTATCTAAGAAATATCAGGCATCTACAATGTGGTCAGGATACTCAACGTGACTCTTAATAAGTGTTCCAATTGAGTGCTCCATTTTTATGAGGCCAAAAAATAAACAAATTTGTCTCTTAATCATTCAATCATTTCATTTTCGTTGTAATTTTTCGCAAATGTATTAAAAAACGTCGTTTGATACACGTGCGGAAGTGTCATTTCCACTCGTCCCGAGTCTTGTCCCTCGCCTTACGGCTCGGGCCAAGACACCTCGGGACTCGTGAAAAATGACATACTTTCCGCACTTGTATCAAAAAGTACTATTAATTTACTAATATCATGCAAACTGAATTTGCCTACAATTACGCTGAAATTGTGGTCATCGCGGTTCCACGCACAATATGGAGCTCTTTTCTGTCACTCTGCTGTCTGTATTTGTTTGTCTGTCTGTCTCAAGCCATCTGTTACCGGTTTTATCTCTGGTATTAAATGACACACAACAAAATATTATGATCTGCGGTTTAAACTAATTCTGATACATAGTATATATTTACACATATATACCGTGCATATGCTTATTTAGGCATATATTATCCATATGCACATAAGTTTGTTAGAACTTTAAAACGTTTTGTAGTCAGTAATGTGGTATATTCAAATATATAATATGGGTGCACTAAATTACAGAGTAAACACTCATGCTGGATTTTTTTGAGACGTTGCGCTCTCGCATATTTTTTCACTTGACTGTACATATATACATACTATGGTTATCCTAAGGGTACGTATGTTTATCCTTGCATAGGTATACAGTAAAACAAACATTAAATCGACTTCAAAAACTAAACGAGGAAGAAATAAAAGTTTGGTCTTTTAAGTTAACATATAGGTACTTTAGATTTTTAAGAGAACCTTAGCTTCTTGTTTTCTTAGTTTTGAAGTCGGTTTTATCTTTTAAAATTATTATTTTACTTCTAACTGTAACTAATTTAGTGACTAATACACATTTAACTCTCTATCTCAAAAACTTCCCAACCAATTTTGATGAAACTTACACAGTTATTTAAGTTAGATTATGAATAGTAGTGTAATACTCGTATTAGAGTTTTTTTTAATCTAACTTATAGTTCTTGAGATACCTACATGCTAACCTAACTTTTATGATAATTTCAGGCATAGGAGAACTTCCGCGGGAGAGTATCGACACAGCAGATATACTACTGTTTTTCGACAAACTGTTTGACTCGGTCAATGGCAGCTACAGTGTTCCTGTAAAAGGAAAAATTTACAGAAGTGCGGTGACACCTAGATCACCGCACCACAAGCTGTGGTATAAGAGCCTTAGCATTTTAAAAAGCATGAAATATGTGACAAAAAGTGGGTCAAAAACCGTTGTCCCATCAATAACTAGTTGGATCAAAAGCATTGAAGCTTTCCAAGCCATCAGTAAATATTTACATTCACTTGGGTTAAATTCACTTCTGCTTCGGAATTTTAATCAGGATCCACTAGAAATTTTTTTTGGTGCAATTAGAGCTCACGGTTTGCGAAACATAATGCCGAATTCATATTCATTCGTCAATTCGTATAAAGCTCTCATGATATAGTACATTGTGTACCGAGGGTAGTAAGAAGGGGATTACTAACGAGAGTCTATTAGAAGCCCGACGTCGTAGGCGGAGGGCTTTTAATGACTCGAGTTTGTAATCTTCTTACTGCCCGTGATACACACAATGTTTTTCATCACATTTGCGAGGAAAAAATAAAATAAAACATAAAAATGAAATAAACTAAACGCACCCGCTAAGAGACAACTTCAACTGTCAACTTTTTCAATATAGTCTTCCACAGATAATGCTAAGAACTGCGTTTAGTTTTTAAACTAGACAGGCAATGTCGCCAGATTGTACCGATTTTCAAAATAAAATTTTAAACTAAATTAATTTAATTGCATTAAAATAATCGCAAAAACTACGGAAATAATAGTAAAATATACCATATAAGTTTTATTTTACACTAAAATTGGTTTTGTAGCCAAGTTTTGAAGATGTGAAATAGCCTTGGCTGATTCGAAACCTCCTTAGTCTGAAATGACGTACGACTTTTAAAACTAAACTCATAACTCCCGAGGGAGTTATAGATTTTCATACAGTTTTTCCTCCCGTGGGAGTTATAGATATTTGTAACCCACGGGGAGTAAATCGGCTCGAGTTGGTCTATAAGCGCGCGTGTTATAACACCCTTTACGAGCAAGTGTGATGAAAAATAATTTGACTTCACCTCATTCCGTGGGCTCTAATTGCGAGGAGGACGAAAATGATTGTATCCCAGTCCTTAAAATTTGTATTAACTCAAAATATTGAAATTCCTGAGGCTGAAGAAATGACTATTGATAATGCCCATTTATTAATAGAGCATATAGACACAGAGCATTTGATTCGCAGTCAGAAAGTTAAATCTGCAGCAGTAGCGTATTGCAGCGGATGGCTGGTAAAATTAATAAAAAAAAATGTATATAAGAATTGCAAAACATGTAAGTGCGATTTGGAAAGCATAGACGTAGAAGATTTTCACAAATTTATACAAATAAAAGAATACCGACAGGATAACACGTGGCTATTGTATCCAACGAGACCGGTTTTTGACATTTTTTGTCAAATAGAAAACATAACGATCGAGGTTTTGCAGTCCTCCTGCCATAGAAGGAGGCTAACGGAGTACATACAGTTCGTTGCAACGCTTAATTTAAGTTTTTCATTTTTGACTTGTAAAGAACATCATGAAGTATTGACAGAATTTATGTTAAAAAAAAGCATAATATTCTTTGTAAACAATTGGTGCAGAGACATTAATGACATCATTACAGGAAAAACGACTTTTTGGGACCAGCAAGATAAAATGAAACAGGCCGCATATAATTATTATCTAAAACATAAGGTCAGGAGATAAATTTTGTTTTAAGGGGTTAGGTTCGTAATCGGATCATGTTTTGATTGTAAAATGTCCGAATGTGCAATTGTATATTGTCTTTACACGCGGAATGTCACATATTATAATGACCCGTAATATGAAATTAGACATGGTTGTATAACATTTATGTGTAGTTGTATAGTATTAACCTTGTTTGCATGACGACTGATTGAGCAAAATGCTCTAAAATTGTGATGGTATTTTTTTAACTTTCTTCACGCGATTCTTTTTATTCCATAAGACTTTAAACGTCTCTAAGCAAATATTTGAACGAAACCTAACAATACTTAGCGGTCGCTATAATCTGTCGTTTTTTTTTTAATATAATGTCATCTCCTGTTTCTACAAAGATCAGCGATGGTAAAAAAACAACTTTAACCCATTAGCGCCTGCTGTAGGTACCCGCATGGGTACATTTTGATCATGAGCTGTCGAAGTGAGGTTTGAGAAGTATAATTAATTTATAAAAACTCGATTTTCACCGACTTGCCTATTATTTACACGTGGAGGATTCTTCATTTGAGAACTATAAAATGTGTTCCTCCACGGTTAAATAATAATTAAGTCGGCGGAAATCGAGTTATGCGCACTGACTTGGTTGAACATTAATTACATCTCAAAACTTTTTTGCTGTAGAAGAATTGCTTTGCGAGACTTGCATTACATTCCAATCCATTCTATTTCCCATTTCAACTACAAAAGTAACTTTGTAATCGCCTGTATTTGTATAGGATTACAAACTTATTTGTGCAGTTTGTATAGAAATATTTTTATGTGCGAGACTTGCATTACATTCCATTTTCCCATTAAAACTACAAAAAACATATATTTCGGACAACATTAGTCCATATCGATACCTTTAGACTCAAAGGACGTAAACACCGTAGGTTCTAATGGCGTTTACGCCCTTTGAATCTAAAGGTATCGATATGTTGTTAGTGATACAAAATAACTTAGATAAAGTAAAATCATACGTAATAAATACATTATAAGTATTTTACTACTAAGGTAAAATAAAAAGTGTTGTCCTAAATCTATCTAACATCTAACCATTGCGCAACTACGGCATTCTGCTATAATTGACGACGTTTAAATGCAATCTGGCCCTTACGAACCTAACCATTTTTAAGTATTGTGCACTAACTATATTCCGTTTTTTTTTTCAATATGGAAATTTGGTAAACAAACCTGACGTTTGTCAACTTGAGGTTTTTTATCAGGTACATTGTGCGGTAACATTGTGTAATTAATTTCATTCGATAGAAAATACTTGATTTTTATGTAGGTAAACAATATACATAGTTAACAAATCAAAAATTAGTAAATGTTATCTATTTTACTTACATTATTGTATAAGCAAAAATTAAATTCATATTTTTGCCCATTATTGTAATCATTGGTATAAAATGTTGCACAATAAAACACCCAACGAGGCAGAGGTTTTGAAGTAATGGTCAAGTTTTTAAACTCGTTGTCGTTATGATCAGTCTTTCAATACAGTTGCGAATAAATATTAGTACCTAACATTTAGAATTTCTGTTTTTGTATTTATTTTGTGATTTATGAAAGCAAAAAGCACGCGTATGTAATAAGCGCCGTTCCGCGCGCAAGAATAATGAAATCAGAGCCACTTTATGAGCAAGTGTGTTGAAAATATTTTAAAGTATACATTATATTATTATACCTTGCCTTGGCCTACTAAGTGAGCACTAATCAATTATTATAGGACCATAACTAATAAATTATTATAGGACAAGAAAACGACATAATAAATATCTAGTACTTTTAAATTATTCATTAATAAATACAAATGTTGACGACCAATGATTCTATTGTTTACCAAATTTCCACATTGAAAAAAAAACGGAGTATAGGTGTTATCTGCCGGAGTCAGTGCGATATGCTGGAAGCTTTATCTACAGAAATATTGCTTGAAGCACCTGTCCCACTGCCGGCGAGAAAGCGAAATAAATTGGGCGAATAATAGTTCATTGCCAGCTGAAGAGGTACAGTGGGATCGCTAGACTATTTAAAATCCGCAATGTCATGATACTCGCCAATTTCAATCCCGTACCTGCCGACGGTGTGACAAGTGTCTGAAAGTAAACTTACTTGCAGTTCTGTAGGGAAAGCACTGCAAGCGTGTTGCACTGATTCCTCATCGCCCCGACATTAGGCTTCTTAGGCAGTTTAATATTATTCAGGGATGGAGAATGGTTTTTTCATACAGTTATATTTGTTGGTATTTAATTTCTGTATTTTGCTTATTTATGTATATTTTTGCATCGTCGGTACCCGAGTAATATATGATAGATTCTTTCAGATTACCCGAGCACCAATCATGCTATTATTCTGTCCGATATAATATGTATATGGTTACGATGATATTTTGATTTTATTAGTAACTAACGTCCGTCATGGTCTCTTGACTCGTGTCATAAAAAGTTAACTTTGCTGAAGTTACTTGTAAACAATAAACATTAATTAGCCGGCATTTGTTCTGTTATTTTTCCCTACCAGTATAAAAAGATGAATGAAAATAACTGGTTTATGTAGTATTTTGTGTATATGCACACACCATTTTGACATTATTGACACAAATGTTCCGAGATCATATGCATATACACAAAGTACTACATAAATCAGTTATAAACCTTACGTTTTTGAACCGTGAGCACCTACATACGTAGACGTATATATTGGTTATGGTTATGTATACACGCTCATTAGTTCAGAGCAGGTCCGGTTGGGGCAGCACTAGTAGCTACGTGAAGCTAGTCAGAGTTTCTTATCTATTTCCGATTATAACATACTTATCTATGGCCCGCGCCTCATGGCTTTCCCGGCGTAATACTCAATCGCTAGTCGCCTCCCAACCGAGTATTCGATAATACATATTCATTAATTATTATATTAGCTCTTAGGATATCAAAAAATACCTAATGTAATGTGTAGTGTTATGTAGATTTAGTAAGTATCATTGCTTTTGTAGTAAGTATACTTTTATAGAATTAGATGGATGTTATAGGTCTAACGCTTAACTGAGTCAGTTCCTGCGGTATGGGAGCAGCGGTACGGGAGGGTGTGGTTACCATATGTACTAATAATAGTGTTTCCGGAACGTCAAACGTGTATAGCGAGAACGTCACTTGTCACACCTCCCGTACCGCTCTTATACCTCAGGAACTGACACAGTTAAGCGCTAGACCTATGACCCAATAATTATTTACCCAAAGCTGGATAAATATGAAGTAAATGGCATATCAATTAATTAAATTAACTACATATTTACCCAGATTTGGATATTAGGGTGGGTTGTTTTCCTTTTTTTGAGATTTTTGAAATGTAATAGTTTAAAAAAGGTGCCTTTTGATATCAATTATGTGCAGATATTTTTAATACATTTTTAATTTTATTTTAATTGCCCCCGCAATTCGATTAAAAAAATGTATGAACAATGAAAAAAAAACATGTTTGTATTATCTTTTTTTCATCATATTTCGTTAATATAGAACCATAAAAACTATATTCAGTTCAAATAAACATTCAGTTACTGAGCCAAATTTGAAATAATAAGATAAAGCTTCATTTAGTACGGATATTTCCATACTAACTTAAAGATAGATGCGGGGGCAGAAGATGAACTTCAATTACAACACGATTTGAAAGTCTTATCAATGTCCTCATTAGACGCATTTTTTTGCTATTAACAAAATGAAAATAGATTTTTAATTTTTTTCATACATTAGCGTTAGCGACCCACCCTATTGGATATATTATGTTGGGCTAGAATTGCATCTATTAAATTAAAGCATAAGTAACACTTAACACACTTAACACTCGTGTAATAATGCCTCTCATTATGTAACAGTCACATAAATAACTATTCATGTATTTCATGTACAATCTTTGAGCAGGAGCCACTCGCATCTCTTGTGGCCTCCTTGCGTCGGTCTCGCCGCCGTGCGCGCGGCGAGCACCGCGCCAGCCCGCCGGCCCCTCCCGCTGGGCGCGCGCCAAGGGCCCGCGCGCTAAAGTAAAATCCACAGACCTACGGACTACATTGACAAGTAAATATGAACAAATGTTGCCGGTTCACTATTATCTGGCAGAAACTTTTTTGACATATATTTGGTTCGCATAATAATACTTAGCAGAAGTATTGTTTGGCAGAAACACCTTACGCAGAATTTTTTTTTGCAGAAATCATTTCGCAGAATTTTATAATCCCGAATTATATGTTGGCATAATGTTGATGGTCATAACAGTCTTCTAAAGGAATAGTCATTTCGTAGATTATTTTTCTGCATAATATTTAGGTGGCATAAAATTTGCTTTGCAGAATAACATTTGAATGAATGAATGAATTTATTGCGTATTGATAATTGGGTTACATTACAGATGGATAAATAACAACTTAGTTTCACCAACATCTACCTTTGCAGGCGTACACGCATTTGTCATAATATTAGAATAACCAAAATAATTATTACATTTATTATATTATACTAAAATCTATTTCGGCGACCAAAATAGCTGTACCTCGGTATTAAAATGCGACATAAAAATTTTAATAAACGAAACACAATAATTAACATTTTTACAATATCATAAATCAAAATTAAGTAGTTGTCAAAATTGCTACAGTAAAACGGAAAAAATAAAAAACAAACAATAGTCATAAATAACACATTCACATTATTCTAAAAACTCCTTAATACTATAAAACCCCTTTTCAATTAGCCACTTCTTGGTCAAATTTTTGAAATCCTTAATATTATTATTTGCTTTGAAATTGTCAGGTAATTTATTATAGATTTTTAGGCACATCATAAATGAATTTTTATTCGATACTGCTAATTTCACTGGAGGTTTATATAATTTGTGTAAATATTGACATCTGACTTTCCTAGACGAAAGTTCCTGTGTATGTTGGAAAAACATATTTCTGTATTTAAACACAAATAAACATACCTCTAGGATGTACAGACTTGGCACTGTCAAAATATTATATTTTCTGAAAAATGGACGACAGGAATCGGATTGTTTAAGTCCAAAAATAGCCCTAATGCAACGCTTTTGGATCAGAAATACACTATCGTTTATAGTAGAATATCCCCAGATAACTATACCATATTGCAATGCGGATTTAACATACCCATCATATGCCATCAGAGCTGCTTGTAGAGTCACTGTTTGACGTATTTTTCTCAAAGCAAACACAAATCTATTTATTTTTGAGCATAAACTATTTACATGTGCCTTCCATCTGCAATGGCAATCAATATTTATACCTAAAAACTGTATTTCGTCAACTTCTTCAATTGGCTCTTTATCCACACTAACACTTAACTGTTGTGGACGACCGCGAAGTGTTCGAAATTGCATATATTTAGTTTTTCCTAAATTAACCTTTAAATTATTCTTGGTGAGCCAGTCCACTGTTAAATCTAACGTTTTATTTATTTCCTCATTATAAGTTCCTAGGTCTTTACCGTCTATTATTATTGTAATATCATCGGCAAAAAGAACACATTCATGCTTCATAATATCCGGGAAATCATTAATATACGCCAAGAACAACAAAGGCCCCAAAATGCTACCTTGGGGCACACCATAGTTGTTTTCGGCATATTCTGACTGGTACTTTTGTAAAATTTTAGAATCTCTAGAAAAACCTTGTGTTTCTACACATTGCGTTCTACCTCTTAAGTATGATCGTATCCAGTTAAGCACTGGGCCTCTGATGCCATATCTATACAACTTGACCAGTAGTCTTTTATGACACACAAAGTCAAACGCTTTGCTCATGTCCATGAACAATGCTGTAACTGGCACATTTTTGTCGACACAATCCATTACATGTTTTACCAACTTAAACATTGCAAGAGAAGTATTCCTATCCTTTCGAAAACCATTTTGCTCTTCCTTAATTATATTGCCAGCTTCTAAAAACTTCAAGAGTCTGTTATACATTGCCTTTTCAAAGATTTTCGAAAAGATAGGTATAAGGGTGATTGGTCTGTAATTTTTTATGTCACATTTATCACCCTTTTTGAATAATGGCTTAACCACAGATTTCTTTAGAATATCAGGAAAGATCCCATGCAAAAATGATAAGTTAATTATATGCAACAGAGGATCCGCAATAAATTCAAAACAATTTTTAATTATATCAGTACGCAGATTATCATGTCCAACAGCTTTTGTGTTTCTTAGTGAGCATACAATTTTTTTGAGTTCGAATAAAGTTAACGGGTTAAGAAACATGCTGGCCTCTCTGTTTTCTAGCTTTATGTCATCTGTTTTGCCTGCAAAAACTGTACAGTTTTCGCTTACATTATTTACAAAGAAGGCATTGAATTCTTCTGCAATCACTTGAGGGTCCTCAATATCAATGTCATTAATTTTTAAATTGCGTATGTATCTTGTTTGACAATCAGCTGAGGTAGTATGGTTCTTAATTACATTCCAAACGGCTTTACACTTATTTTTTTGCTTGTCAATATATTTCAAGTTTTCATTTTTCTTCTGAGAAATAATACATTTTTTTAGCAATTTTGAGTATTTTTTATATACTGATTTATAGCCTTTGACCCGCCTGCTTATAAAGTACAATTGGCGTTTTTTCTTGCAACACTTTTGTATACCACTTGTTATCCCGTTCAACCTTTTCTGTTTATTTGTCATTTGAACTCTAACAACGGGAAAACATAGATCATAAAAAAGAACAAAAAGATCGTAAAAAGTGTTGAAAGCCACTGACGCATCACTTTCGTTTAAAAGTTCTGTAAAGTTCGTAGAAGACAGACAACTTTTAAACTTGTCTTGGTTCTCTTGACTATAGTCTCGTTTTAACTCACACCACCGTTTAATAGGCGGTGGAAAACGTTTTTGTATGGGGACGAGATAGGACTGGGCTGTATGGTCTGATAAACCGAGATCATGAATTTTTGCTTCGCCTCCTACCACATTAGTAGATATATGGTCTATACACGTTTTCGTTGTCTCCGTCACTCTCGTAGGACCTTGTATGACTGATCTTAATCCGTATATTTCCAAAATTTGAGCAAGCGCAGACGATACCTTGGTTTTTGTTAAGGTATTTATATTGAGATCACCACATAACACAATTTTTTTTTCTTTTGTACTGACATATTAAGTTTAACAAATCATTGAATTTTTTAAAAAATATTGCGGATGGAGACGTTGGGCATTTATTTGTGTATAAACAAACTATTATTAGATTATAATTTTTTATGACAATTCCGCAGCACTCAAAAACAAGTTGTTCAGATAAGGTATTGATCTCGTTTATTATTGTGCATTCTAAGTCATTTCGAATTAAAATCGATACACCACCTCTTTTTGATTTATTTCTGGAAAAAGAAGTCGCTAATTTGAAGTTTTCTAATTTCAAATTTACCTCCGTTCCACGCATCATGTTGGTCTCACTTAAACAAACTATATCTATATGTACTCCATCTCTGCCAAGATTCGAAATGGCGTATTCTAAGAATTCCTGTTTATTTAATGCGCCTGATATATTTTGATGTAAGATCCCTATATAATTTGTCGAATTATTTTTAATATGTGAAACATCACAGACAGAAATGTTGTTTTGTATTAAACTATTTTTTGCCACGAAAAAACGTACTTGCCTCGGTTGTACGTGTTTTCTTCATGATGGAGAAATAATACGGTATAGTACCTTTTTTTTGCTCCTTCGTTTTATCAGAGATTTGTTTCTCAGACCTAGTGCGAGCGAAATAATACGGAATAGTACCTTTCTTTTGGATAGTGGGACTTATTTTACTTGTCACGAGCAGTTTCTTCATTTCGGTAAAATTTAAATATTTATTATCATAATCTATACAATCTATGACATAATTAATCGCTTTACACATGTGAAATAATGTATTTCGAGTGCAATCAACAAAGTGGCAATTTTTAGAGTTTATACAAAATTCTTTAATTTGGGTGTTTAACTTATATGTGCCAATGTTACGATTTTCTCTAACACGTAATATTAAAATAGTATTGTCTGTAAATTTATCGGCTAATATTTGCAAATGTGACAATGTTAATGAGATATTGTCGTCATTTTCACCGGTACATATCACCAATTTGTCCTGGGATTTTAGCTTCACAGTCAGGCAGTTCTTACTTAACTCGGCGCTAGGTGCATAAGGTATTGTTGTAGCAGTTGTATGATACTCTACGTAGTTATTTGTCTCTCTGGAGCGTGTTAAAGCTGAGGCGAGTCCGACAATTTGCTGGGTCCCGTACATTACTATTTTTGGTCCAGCGTCATCCTTCCTACTTCTTTTTATGGATTTATATTCACGTTTTTGATTATTTTTATTTTTTTTTTCCAGCGTTAAGGTATTTTCCTTCGGTACTGTAGGCAAAGTAGTCAATTTTGTATCCGAGGTATAGAGTCTTTCCGCTAAACTTTCTATTTGTTTTGCAAGGCATATAATTTCGTTTTCTATGTTTTTAAGCAGTTTTTCTAAGTCTACAACTTTTAACTGTAGGTTTAATACGTTTTTGTATTTCTCTGACTCTTCTGCATCTATAACACTGGTTGGTGAAGAGGGCGTCGTTGGAAATACCGGTAGTAAAGAGTGTCTCTGCTTTTTTTTCACGCTGCCATAGTTTTTTGTATCGGCAGATGACGACTGACATAACGTTTGAAGAACTTTTTTCTCCATAGTTAGTTTGTGGATTTTTCTGTGGAGTTCATTATTTTCTATTATGCTATTTTCTAGCTCGTTTTGCGTGCTAAAAAGTGTAGTCTCGAGCTCGGATACTTTTTCACACAGTTCGTGCAATGATAGGAGAGTATTTGTTCCGGGTATCGTACCATCTAAACTCTTTGATAATTTGTCGGATGGAGATTGAAACACCGAAGAATCATCCGATGACTCGTTTTCATTGAGTATCTGGGTGTCCATGATCTGAAAGTGGTCGAATTCACTATACTGCGAGGCCAATAAATCTTTACTACCCTGGCATTCATTGCTGATCTGTTGTTCTGTAGTTGAAGATGGCTGCGTAATATGTTTCTCCTTTGTTATTTTGCTCTTTGTGTTATCATTTATTCTTGGAGGCGTATTAAACGTATTTATATCGAGCGACTGAGTTTTTGAACAATTACTCATTGGTGAGGACGAAGAGGCTTTCGATTTGCTCTGAGACTTAGCAGTTTGTTTTTGTGATTTTCTCAAAGTGATGTTCGACGATGTTGGTCCGTTATTGTCTTTTTTCATTCTAATACATGAACTACATTTCCAGTTTTTTTTCGATTCGTTACTCTTTAATTCATATAATTTTTGGGAAAATCCTGCGCAGTCGAAGTCATATGTGTTTTTACATTTCGAACATAGTAGAGTATTGTCCAATTCAATTGAAAGCTTACATTTACAGCAAATAGGTGCTGCCATCTTACCACCACTGCTTGTAGCTGGCAGCTTGAGATTCTGGGCCATTATTAGAAAATGAAATCCTATATGTAGTTTAACAAATTTTTAGTAGATGTCGCTGTTTAAAACTTCGGCTGCACGATCATAGAGGGCGCTCTGATTAACAGTTAAAATCGCTGGTTATTTGTTTCGTGTGGCAACAATCTGTGTACGTCAGATATGACAGATGTCGGTGTGATTGGTCAGCTGATCATTGTTTACCTTTTGGGAGGGCCAATACCGTTTCTGATTCCGCTATTCGTATTTTTAACGGTGGATTAGATGTAATAAAAATGTAATTAGACGATAAAAACACAGTTTTCCGCACTGGTGCAACCGTAGACATACGGCTAGAGATACAAATATACAGTTCACTTGGAAATATTTTCAGGATTATGTGTTGTAGAGAAAATGTTCCGTCGCTGGGTTTTCTTGCTGTAACACTAATATCTCGCATAGATTTTCGAAGATAACACTGTACGCCTACTATTGTCACTCCGCACACTTCACTTTACTACTATATTGATACAGAATGTTCTTTAACTATTTTTTTCAACGTAAATAAACAAACTCATGTCAACCGTGCCTGGGGTTGCCAGGGTTTTTTTTTTTTTTTTTTTTTTTTTTTTTTTTTTTTTTTTTTTTTTTTTTTTTTTTTTTTGATGTCAAGGTGAACACAAGTTTTTTTAAAAGCAGTTAGTTTTTGTTGGGGGACGCAGTTCAAACCTAACCTAACCTACATTTCTACCTAAATGAACCTTCGGTTTGTGTTTATTTTTATGCGGGGGGCTTCGCCCCCCGAGCCCTCCTTGTGGGGGGCTCCGCCCGCCCGTCCCCCCGTTTTCTTCGTTATCCTTATAATTTACTAACCTAACCTACCTACTTTTCTAACAGCCGTTCGTTTTTGTAAGAGGACGCAGTTCAAACCTAACCTAACCTACTTTTCTGACAGCAGTTCGGTTTTGTTGGGGGACGCAGTTCGAACCCTAACCTAACCTAATTGAACTTATGGTTTGAGTTTTTTTTAATGCGGGGGGCTTCGCCCCCCGAGCCCCCCTTGTGGGTGGCTCCGCCCCCCGTCCCCCCTTTTCGTTCTACGCCCTAATAATTTACCCAAGCAGAGAGGCTTTATGGGCTGCTGTAAAAATATTATTTATAGTTTTGTATAATATTATTAGTCGTCGCTCGTTTTTGTAGGAGGAGGAGGTTATTGACATCGTATATACCGCGAAGCAATCCAAAGAGCAGGTTATAGCGGTGTATCTAGACATAAAGGCAGCGTTCGACATGGCGTGGTGGCGGTGGTGGCAGTTCTAACCTAACCAACCTACTTTTCTAACATCCGTTCGTTTTTGTAAGAGGTCGCAGTTCTAACCTAACCTAACCTACTTTTCTGCAAGCAGAAAAATCATTATGCCATAATAGAAGTATGCTACAGGACTATTATGCTACATAAAATTATGCTAAAAAAAAATCTGCGAAAGTCATTATCTGCAAAATGATATGCTACAAAATGTATTGTATGCCTAGAAATAATAATGCCAAATAAAGTTTATGCAAAAATACCATTCGACTAAATGTGTTTCTGCGAAACATGTTCTGCGGAGTGTATTTCTGACCAATATTATTCTGCCAGATGAGGGTAACCCAATGTTGCCACAGTTTGGCCAGTGTCGTTCTCATCGATATTAAAATTATTGTTACATCGTAGGTTAAAGGTCCACCCAGACGGGACAATCAAATTGGCAATTTGATCGGCTAATCTATATACCAACTTTTTCCAGTGATTTAAACGGATCAAAAGGTCTGTAGACCCCTAATTAGAGATAAAAATTTAATGTCAAACCAGCAATAATGTACATGAAAATTATATATTTATGATAGTTTATTGAATACATACATTCAATTAAATAAATTAATAAAATTAATGTTCTTTATTTTCAAATTCCCAACAATGTGGTCCATCTTTTTAACAAAAAAAGCGGGTATCTTCAGAAATAGTTGACCACTATTTACAAACTACTTTTATGTATCTAACGATATACGTTGTCATTGCTATTACGAGTGTTTATTGAAATTGTTAAGTGTTATTATGGATTCGCAAGATTCGGGACCAGAGCCATGTTCATCAAAATGTTCGCCTCCAACAAAAAGGAGAAAAAAATCTATTAGTGAAACTGAAAAAGAAATGATTCATCGAGTTTACGTTTATATTTATAATGAGATGGTAGACAGATTGCAGGACGAACAAAATATCCCAGAGGACATTCATGTCAATAAAAACGAGTGTGTCATGAAAACACCTATTATTTGAAACTAATATACTTATTTTTGATTTAAATTAGTCTGTTATTTGTCTTTACAACTTGTCGATATATTGTTATCGACATATACCCTTCACTATTTTTATTTTGCTGTTCCTGGTATCATTTTACCTGTCAGTCATTTGTCAATTCAGTCCGTAGGTCTGTGGATTTTACTTTAGGCCGATGCATTAATGTATACACAATATTTTATGTATGTACTATATGTATGCATGTAGATAAAACTAAATAGAAGCTTGTTATACAAGGTGGCCAAAGTTAATGCACAAACCTCTTAGGGGGTCAATACCCCATACTAAACACACAAACTAACAAACACACAATCTTTCACATTTATAATATCAATATGATATATGAATAATAATAATAAAATAGTACATTACATAACTAGGGTGGTAATACACAGAAAGGCCGAGATCGCAGAAGTTTGTGGCCCGAGCTGCAAGCGAGGGACGTAAATATGCGATCGAGGGCTTTCTTTATTACCTCCCGTGTTGTATACATCATTTTATGTCTACACTTGGCCAGAAAGCGGCTTTTTCCGTACGCGCAGCGTGCGGAAAAAGTCACTTTATGGCCAGGCGTGGCATAATAATACTTTTTTACGTGACAATATACACTCAAGAGCAAAAAAATTGGTACAATGTATTGAATTTCCGTACAATTACAAAGTGTACCCATTTTATTTGCTCTTGAGTGTAAATATTTTTTACATGTTTTTTTGCAGCTAATGAAAAAGGTCTTAAGGGTAGCAAGGTGTTCTTAAATGACGGAACAGAGGTAGACGATGACGAAGCAATAATTGTGTATAAAGAAAGCCCGTTCCTTATTGGGGATGAATATGGGCATGAGAACACAGTAAGAAGGTATTCTACAGATAGCGCTAGTACCGCCACTGTTTATAGCTCCATACCATCACCAACCTCGTCTACTTCTATTAGTAATAACAGCAATTCTCGTGTTAATACTGCATTCATCATTCCATACGATAAAATACCAAATTCTATATTAGCTAAACTCAATGAGGATTCGCCTGTAAGTAACTCAAATCTCAATGGACTTGTGAGAATTGTGGCAGAGGAGTTGATCTATGATAACCCGCACCCTACTAGATCCCTTTATAGAGTGATAGCTCGAGAATTATGTGATCGATACCCTTGTTTATATGACCGAGATGAAGATACTAAAGAACTGATTGGATCTGGCTACAATACTGTATTTAAAAAGATTGAGGACAGAATACATTATATTCAAAGACCAAACAATAAGCCTGGAGAAAGGACAGTCTCCATGAAAAAAA
Source organism: Eudemis profundana (assembly GCA_947034925.1). Classification (NCBI taxonomy): domain Eukaryota; kingdom Metazoa; phylum Arthropoda; class Insecta; order Lepidoptera; family Tortricidae; genus Eudemis; species Eudemis profundana. Next base: position 15,628,646 of record OX344815.1, read on the forward strand.
GGAAAAATATTCTTAAGCTTAGTGCTGGATGTAAAGAATGGGAACCAACTATACCGGAAGAGGAAACTATACAGAGTCTGCGTGAAAAACAATTGTGGCTTGCTACAAATTCAACCATCAAAGAAAGAGACGAAATAAAATTGCAGCATTTCATGGATGTCACTTATTCCTATTTAAGACAGTTTCTGAACACAAGCCCAAGCATATCAGCTGTTGTCGAAGAATGGCCTATTTTAGTGGAACCCAAATATTGGCAAAATGAATATTATTCTCAAAATGACAATAAACGCTGCGACGGATGAAGATGAATGCACAGCCTCCATAGTATGCTTAAAATATACATTTTATATTATTGTGGCCTTTAACTATTTAATTCAATTACAGGAAGTTACAAGATCCGAGGTCTGTGATCTACCGAAGACACCATCACCTACTATAATCGCTGTTAACATTATGTAGATATCATTTATTTTTAATATGATAATGCAAAGTTTTGGTTAATGGGTTATAAATAAATCGACAGAAAATAAAAAATCGCAGTTAACATTGGAGGCGAGTCACTTTTTACATAACTTCTAAGTGCCTTAATCGATTTACAATTGATATAGGTAGTCCTTTGTTTATGAAATCCCGCATGACATAATGTATACAGTCAGCTGCAAAAAAAATACACGTTTAGTCCGTTCAAAAATATCTTCTCTCAACTCTATTGACGGGTAATAGAGTCTAGCGAAGAATTTATGAACGGACTAATCGGGTATATCTTTTTGCAACTGACTGTACATGACTGTACACTCATCGACTTTAATTATTGAGCCATTTAAGTGTCAAATTAATTTTGTTATTTTACAATGGGTATCATTTAATCGATCAGCAAAATATTCATATTTTGGTCAGCAGAAATATGTATTTGGTCAGCCAAAATAGCTAGTTGGTAAGCAACTTATGGTTAGCAAACATTTATAAATCAGGCTGCAATTAATGATATACTGATCTGCTCTAAATTATTTTGGTCAGCAAATTAAATATTTGAGCTGCATAAAGCGATCTACGGTTAATCAAATTTTGGTAAGCAATCAGTAGGTAAGCAAAATATTTCATTTTGCTCATCAAAAAAAAGGGGGCAATAAAACCTAACTGGGCGCAACTATTCTGCCGCCAATCGTGTGCGCATTTTGTCATTCGGTAATTGTCAGCTGTCAAGTAGCAGGTGTCACTGTGATATATACAGGGTGTCACTGTGATATATACAGGGTGTCACTGTGTTATATACAGGGTGTAACTGTGATAGATACAGGATGTAATTGTGATATATACAGGGTGTCACTGTGATAGATACAGAGTGATACTGTGATATATACAGGGTGTCACTGTGATAGATACAGGATGTCACTGTGATATATACAGGGTGTCACTGTGATATATACATAGTGCCACTGTGTTATATACAGGGTGTCACTGTAATGTATACAGGGTGTCACTGTGATGGGCTCATATAAAATAGGTATTTCGATTTTTTATACATCTCATAATGTTTAGAAGTTATATTATTTATTCACATCGTGTATCGTTTCGTTTTTAGGGTCAGCAAAAAAAATAATCCTAACCTACCTATTTTTGAGAGCCGTTTCGTTTTTAGGGTCATCAAAAAAAAATAACCCTAACCTACCTATTATTGGGAGCCGTTTCGTTTTTAGGGTCATCAAAAAAAATAACCCTAACCTACCTATTTTTGGGAACCGTTTTGTTTTTAGGGTCATCAAAAAAAATAACCCTAACCTACCTATTTTTGGGAGCCGTTTCGTTTTTAAGGCCATTAAAAAAATAACCCTAACCTACCTATTTTTGGGAGCCGTTACGTTTTTAGGGCCATTAAAAAAAATAACCCTAACCTACCTATTTTTGGGAGCTGTTTCGTTTGTAGGGTCATCAAAAAAAAAATAACCCTAACCTACCTATTTTGGGAGCCTTTTCGTTTTTAGGGTCATCAAAAAAAATAACCCAAACCTACCTATTTTTGGGAGCCGTTTCGTTTTAAGGTCATCAAAAAAAAAATAACCCAAACCTACCTATTTTTGGGAGCTGTTTCGTTTTTAGAGTGACACCCTGTATACATTACAGTGACACCCTGTATATAACACAGTGACACCCTGTATATATCACAGTGACATCCTGAATCTATCACAGTGACACTCTGTATATAACACAATGACACCCTGTATATATCACAGTGACACCCAGTATATATACAGTGACACCCTGTATATCTCAATTAAACTGCTTACAGACATGTTTTCTCTGCTGACAGTGACATCCTGTATCTATCACAGTGACACCCTGTATATAACACAATGGCACCCTGTATATATCACAATGACATTCTGTATATATCACAGTAACATCCTGTATACATAACAGTGACACCCTGTTGTATATAACACAGTGACAACCTGTATATATCACAGTGACATCCTGTATCTATCACAGTGACACCCTGTATACATTACAGTGACACCCAGTATATATCACAGTGACACCCTGTATATCTCAATTAAACTCTCTGCTGACCAATTGTAAAATCTTGCTACCCAAGTAATTATTTTGCAGCTCGACTGTTTATTAGGCAGCCAAATGATAAAAAAAGCAGATTAATATTGGTTAAAATGCTAACCGTTTTTAAACTGTTTGCTGAACAAGAGTTGCCGCCCGATTTTATTTATTGCCAGCCAAATCTTTGTATGCTGCCCAAATGATTTAACTGCTTATTTTTTTTTGCGGATCAATTTTAATAACGGCTGACCAAAAATTTACTTTCCTTTTACAATTTAAGCTAATAAGTGTCCAGTATAAAGTGAGCTCTATCTAAATGGCTCAACAATTAGGGTACGTTCATAACTAAGATTTCATAACTGGTTATAAATATGGATTTTTTTCAATGTTTCATAACAAGACTTTTGTTCCATTTTCATAACCAGAACCTCAGGTTCTGGAACAAAAGTCTTGTTAAATAACTGGTTATGAAACATTGAAAAAAAAAATCGATATTCATAACCAGTTATGAAATCTTAGTTATGAATGTGGACGAAGGGATTAAAACCCTGTGGCCGTACAGTCACCAGCATTAATATCTGCCACAACATGGCGCGCATAAATATCTGATACGACTCTATTCCTAGGGCCGTTAGGACATTCTAGATATTTTCGCCTGCTTTGTTATGGTAGATGTTGATGCTGGTGACTGGTGAGCATTAATATCTGCCACAACAAAGCGCGCATAAATATCTGATACGAGTCTATTTCTAGGGCCGTTAGGACGTTCTAGATATTTTCGCCTGCTTTGTTATGGCAGATGTTGATGCTGGTGACTGGCGAGCATTAATATCTGCCACAACAAAGCGCGCATAAATATCTGATACGAGTCTATTTCTAGGGCCGTTAGGACGTTCTAGATATTTTCGTCTGCTTTGTAACAAAACGAGTTTTGTTACAATATTATCAGTTAAGTATAATCCCGTGTGGTTTTTGAGAAAAATACAGTTAAAAACATAATATTTTATCAAATTCAGATAAATCCATGAGTTTTTTTTTCAAATGTAAGATAGTCCATTCAAGCCAATCATTTATGTTTTATCATTAATTTATATATTATGCATTCATGAATACTATAGCCATAATAAAATATATTGCCTTGGAAAGTAAATTTTTGGTCAGCCGTTATTAAAATTGATCCGCAAAAAAAAATAAGCAGTTAAATCATTTGGGCAGCATACAAAGATTTGGCTGGCAATAAATAAAATCGGGCGGCAACTCTTGTTCAGCAAACAGTTTAAAAACGGTTAACATTTTAACCAATATTAATCTGCTTTTTTTATCATTTGGCTGCCTAATAAACAGTCGAGCTGCAAAATAATTACTTGGGTAGCAAGATTTTACAATTGGTCAGCAGAGAGTTTAATTGAGATATACAGGGTGTCACTGTGATATATACTGGGTGTCACTGTGATATATACTGGGTGTCACTGTGATATATACAGGGTGTCTCTGTGATAGATACAGGATGTCACTGTGATATATACAGGGTGTCACTGTGTTATATACAGGGTGTTACTGTAATGTATACAGGATGTTACTGTGATATATACAGAATGTCATTGTGATATATACAGGGTGCCATTGTGTTATATACGGGGTGTCACTGTGATAGATACAGGATGTCACTGTCAGCAGAGAAAATATGTCTGTAAGCAGTTTAATTGAGATATACAGGGTGTCACTGTGATATATACTGGGTGTCACTGTGATATATACAGGGTGTCACTGTGTTATATACAGGGTGTCACTGTGATAGATACAGGATGTCACTGTGATATATACAGGGTGTCACTGTGTTATATACAGGGTGTCACTGTAATGTATACAGGGTGTCACTCTAAAAACGAAACAGCTCCCAAAAATAGGTAGGTTAGGGTTATTTTTTTTTGATGGCCCTAAAACGAAACGGCTCCCAAAAATAGGTAGGTTATTTTTTTGATGACCCTAAAAACGAAACGGCTCTCAAAAATAGGTAGGTTAGGGTTATTTTTTTTAATGGCCCTAAAAACGAAACGGCTCCCAAAAATAGGTAGGTTAGGGTTATTTATTTTTTTTGATGACTCTAAAAACGAAACGGCTCCCAAAAATAGGTAGGTTAGAGTTATTTTTTTTAATGGCCTTAAAAACGAAACGGCTCCCAAAAATAGGTAGGTTAGGGTTATTTTTTTTAATGGCCTTAAAAACGAAACGGCTCCTAAAAATAGGTAGGTTAGGGTTATTTTTTTTGATGACCCTAAAAACAAAACGGTTCCCAAAAATAGGTAGGTTAGGGTTATTTTTTTGATGACCCTAAAAACGAAACGGCTCCCAAAAATAGGTAGGTTAGGGTTATTCTTTTTTTGATGACCCTAAAAACGAAACGGCTCTCAAAAATAGGTAGGTTAGGGTTATTTTTTTTGCTGACCCTAAAAACGAAACGATACACGTTGTGAATAAATAATATAACTTCTAAACATTATGAGATGTATACAAAATCGAAATACCAATTTTATATGAGCCCATCACAGTGACACCCTGTATACATTACAGTGACAACCTGTATATAACACAGTGACACTATGTATATATCACAGTGACACCCTGTATATATCACAGTGACATCCTGTATCTATCACAGTGACACCCTGTATATATCACAGTATCACTCTGTATCTATCACAGTGACACCCTGTATATGTCACAGTTACATCCTGTATCTATCACAGTTACACCCTGTATATAACACAGTGACACCCTGTATATATCAGAGTGACACCCTGTATATATTACAGTGACACCTGCTACTTGACAGCTGACAATTACCGAATGACAAAATGCGCACACGATTGGCGGCAGAATAGTTGCTCCCAGTTAGGTTTTATTGCCCCCTTTTTTTTGATGAACAAAATGAAATATTTTGCTTACCTACTGATTGCTTACCAAAATTTGATTAACCGTAGATCGCTTAATGCAGCTCAAATATTTAATTTGCTGACCAAATTAATTTAGAGCAGATCAGTATATCATTAATTGCAGCCTGATTTATAAATGTTTGCTAACCATAAGTTGCTTACCAACTAGCTATTTTGGCTGACCAAATACATATTTCTGCTGACCAAAATATGAATATTTTGCTGATCGATTAAATGATACCCTATTGCCTTTCCCAATTAACGTTGTTATTATCACTTTTCTTCAATTATCTCCGAAGTGGTTATAGTGGATTTACCCGAGTTTGAAGTTAAGCGACACAATGTCATTTACTTGTAATTATTGTTGTAAGAAATTCCCGTATGTGTCTAGTTATAACTTACATTTAAAAAGTCATCGATTTTGCAAGAATGTGAAATATGTATGTGCCTTAATTAGTTGCAAAAGAGTTTACGAAAGTTACGAATCATTTAGAAGTCATAATTATAGGCTACATACATCAGAAAACTATGAACTTAAATCACCTAACGATAACAATATTTGCCATGCATCTGCATCGTTTTCCCAATGTAAAATATGTAACAAAACGGATTCTCTCACGTAATTTACAATACCACAAAGCACTACATGACATCGCGTCCGCTAATAATGTCCCTTGTCCTCAATCTGTAGAATGCCAAAAAACGTTTAACAGTCCATCAGCTTTGAAAACTCATGTGTATCGTTATCATTCTCTTCCGATTGATTCGAGTACTTCGACTGAAAATGTACCTAACATACGTGATGAAATGTGTGAAATGCCTTATTCTGATACTCACAGTCCAAACGCCAACGAAATATGCATAGATACTAAGGAGTTAAAAGCAGAATCTGAGCTTTTTGATATAAAGGAATTATTACTTGCTTTGATTAAACTGGAATCAAAAAATATACTGTCGCAAGATGCAATATTCAGTATAGTTGAAAGTTTTGCAGACATGCATCAAAATGCTCTTAAAAATATTAAAGATAAGTGTTTATCTTCTCTTAGTGGTTTTCCTGACTCTGCAAGTAAATTAGAACAAGATGTTTTCAACAAACACTATACCGAGAGTATGAAATGTACTTGGTGTAAGATTTTGAAAAGCAGATACTCTAGGGCTGCACTGTACAAGCAATATTTTTCTGTCGTTTTACCGGTCACCATAAAATTGGGGAGAGACAACCACCATAAAATTTGCGTATTTCACTATGTTCCAATATTAGAAAAGTTAAGGAATGTCCAAGGACCCACCACAGTCGCAACACATCACCGACGCCAGCCACCCCATAAAGCCGGCGCCAGACACCCTGCTGTGATGGCGCAATCGAGAAACTCAAGTGTCACATGGGAACGCTGGTGCAACCATGCGATAACATAATTTACGGCGGATCACTATCACTAATGCACCAGGCGCCAAGGAGTCGACGCGCAAAAACTGTAAGACACTTCCGCGTGCCTACGTGACGCGTCCCCACGCGTCCCTTCCAAAACCACCCCGTCGTGCGAGGATATAATGAACGGACCCGGACCAGAGCGGCAGTTCGCATCCAGACTCCACAGCCGCGTATTCAGACTGAGCTCCGAATCGCTCGTCCATTTATCGCGTTGCTAATTTAGTAAATAGATTCATAACGTTAAGTAAAACTCTGTATAAAGACTTTGCAATAAAATTATAAGTATCGTGTATCGAGACCCTTTATTGAAGAAGACTCCCGACCTCCCCGACCAAGAAACAAAACTGGTGACAGCGGTGGGATACTGCTGCTGATCGACGGAGCTACACATCGCATCGAAGATCAGAAGGTTTCAACCTGAACAGCAAGACCCCAACTCCATGAAGACGGCAACAATTCTACTGGCCATACTGTGAGTCATTCCTTTCTTACCTATCCTTATATCCTAATTTTGTGTGCGCTATCGTGTTTAGTCAAGTATTTTTTTTTATTTTGTTCGTGGTTAGTGATATTTTTTTTTTGAAATCGTGTTTAATTTAAAAAAAAATGGCTCTTAATCACACGATGATCGAGAAGTACATTCCCAGCTACGATGGAGATACGGACACGTTAGAATTCTTTATTGAACAAATAACTATGCTGGCTAGGGCAGCTGACGCAGATGCTAGGGCTTTGTTACCGATAATAGTTAAAAGTAAATTAAAAGGAGAAGCTATTAAAGCGGTAGCACATTCGCCGAATAGCACTTTGGATGAAATTATTCAGTCGTTAAAATCTAAACTTGGGGACAATCGGTCTCTAGAACAAATTATATCCGAAATATCCCGAATTCGTCGTACACCCCTAGAAGGTCCGCTTGAATTTGCAAACCGTCTGAAAAATCTTATATACGCGGCCAAAAATAAATCTAATAACCCGCATTCTAATTCCATTATAGAAAACATAGCAATCGAACAACTGTGCAAAAATCTTGATATTTCTACGGATAGGCTAATTAGAAACGCGCATCACGATACGTTTGATAGGGCTTATAATCAACTTAAAGATGAAGTAGAACTCCACCCTGAATATTTTGCAAGAAATCAATCTAATTGGAAACCGCGATTACAGTCTACAATTCCTAATAGGAATCCCCAACCGGTATCACAAAATGTAATCAGACCTACGTGGGGGAACCCTAACAATAACAATAGGCCAATTAGACCTCATTGGCCAAATCAAAATCAACAGAGCAACCACTGGGCTAACATGCCTAGGCCGACACCGGAACAGTGGAGACGTATGTACCCACCAAGACCTCAGCTCGCACGTAATACAGACCATTTAGATACCGACGTTAGCATGCGTACGGCTAGCAGGCGGCAGCCTTTCAACCGACCAATACCGGTAGAGGTTCACCATACAGAAGCGCATAACGAGCAGCAAGAAGAAGAGTTTTTTCAGGAAAACTTGCAAGAAAGCGACTCAACATAAAATTAAATTATGTAGATAGGGACCATTTACCCTATGTAAATATAGAGGAATGGGGAGGTAAAATCTTATTAGATACGGGTAGTACTAGGAGTCTTATTAGTCCAGCTATTATAAAATCTAAGAGGATAAATAGTAATGAGATAATTCAAAAAGAATTCACTATGAAATCGTGTAAATTGACATATGTAATTTATAATGTATTTTATATTGTGAAATAAAGAAATCTAATCTAATCTAATCTATTAAAACTGCTCATAGTGAGAGCAACCATTGCGGAGCAATTAATTTAGAATTGGCACCGCTAGGCGAAGCATCTCAGCATGAATTTCTGCTGTATGACTTCGATACTAAATATGCAGGAATGATAGGTGTAGACTTGATAAAAAAATTAAAAGCGGTAATAAATTTGAACAAATGCGAACTCATTATACCAAATAGAATAATCCCAATTAGTATAGATTACCCTGAAAGGATCTTAGAAATCGATCCTCTCTCGGATAATCTTATAACATGTATCTCGAATAAACCAGACGGCGATTACTTTGTACCTGAAATCGGAACAAGTAACGTCAGGGTTAATTGTGCATTAGTATCCGTAATAGAAGGTACATATAGGTTAGGTGTTGCAAATCAGAGTTCGAAACCTCAGCGATTTCGTAACAATTTCGATAAGTTTTTGCAACCCATACCGGAGGAATGGCAGCAAACTAAATCATTACCGTCATGTACGGCCAAAGTTAATAATATGCAGGAAGGAAAGTTGATAATTAGAAACGAACACATGAATAGCGAAGAAAAGGCTAAGACGACAAAATTAATTCACGAATTTAAAGATGTGTTTCATACAGGTAGTGAACCGTTAACTTTTACTCATACCGTAAAGCATAAATTACGCTTAACGGATGACACGCCAATTTACGTACGCAACTATAGAAAGCCCCCGAAACAACAGGAGGAAATCGATAAACAGGTCAACGAGTTACTTAACAACGGTATAATCCGAGAGTCAAACTCGCCTTGGAGTTGCCCCGTTCATATAGTTCCAAAAAAACCTGACGCATCAGGAAAAATTAAATGGCGTTTAGTGATAGACTATAGACAACTCAATGCTAAGACGATTGAAGATAAATATCCACTACCAAACATCGAAGAAATCCTAGACAAATTAGGGAAGGCGCAGTATTTTACCACATTAGACCTCGCAAGTGGGTATCATCAAATCGAGATGCACGAAGACGACGTGGAGAAAACCGCATTTTCCACAAACCATGGACATTGGGAATTTTTACGTATGCCATTCGGATTAAAAAATGCCCCGGCTACATTTCAACGCCTAATGGACCTCATTTTAAGAGACCTTTTATATAATACATGTCTCGTGTACCTCGACGACATTATCGTATACTCAACGTCATTAGAGGAACATTTACAGAAATTAAGAAAAATCTTTGAACGATTACGCCAACACAATTTAAAAATACAGCCAGATAAATCGGAATTCCTAAAAAAACATGTCGAATATTTAGGACACGAGCTAACACGTAACGGTGTTACACCTAACCAACGCAAAGTACAGGACATAATAAATTTCCCAGTACCAAAAACGGAAAAGGAAATACGGTCGTTTTTAGGATTGACAGGCTATTATAGAAGATTCATTAATAACTATGCTGACATAACGAAACCTCTAACCAAATGTTTAAAAAAACGGGCCAAGATCAAAATAGATGAAGATTTCTTAAAATCAGTGCAGAAATTAAAAGAATTAATTACAAATGAACCTATTTTAAAATATCCAGATTTCGAACTCCCATTCATTTTAACTACAGACGCAAGCGATATAGCACTAGGAGCTGTTTTGTCGCAAAAGGAAGACAATATCGAAAAACCTGTAGCGTACGCATCTCGTACTTTATCGGACACAGAGACTAGATATTCTACTACGGAGAAAGAATTGTTAGCCATCGTGTGGGCTTGCAAGCATTTCAGACCTTACTTGTATGGTCGCAAATTTACAATTTATACCGATCACAAACCGTTAGAATGGCTCATGTCTCTGAAAGATCCAAATTCGCGTCTAACACGTTGGAGACTTAGGCTTGCGGAATACGACTTCGAGATTAAATATAAACAAGGGAAAGTCAACTCTAATGCCGACGCGTTATCGCGTGTTAAAATTAATTATAATGATAGCGAGTCGATTGTAGCCCAAGATGGTAGTGTTATGAATGAAAGAAATGAAAATATTGATGATCCTGGTGAAACGCAAACCCAGCATTCACAGGATGACAATATTCACCTAGGTATACCTATTGTACAGGATATCATAAACAAAAAGAAGCATCAAATTTATTTTAGGTTACACAATATGCTAGATAGTATAGTGGTAAGGCAAGAAGACGGTAACGAAATTATAGAAGTTAGTTTGTATACATCAAAAAGGCCAACGGAGGCACTTAGAAAATTTGTACGCGAATTTATGAAACCAGACGTCCACTATTATGGATTTTTCTATGTCGAAGAGCTCTACGAGGAAATGGTTAAAATTCTAACTAAAGAGCACAATACTAAAATAAAACTAACGCGCTGCAAAGAAATTGTAGAAACCATATTAGATAAGGAGAGAAAAATAGATATTATAAAAAGCTACCATGAAGGCAATTCTGGTGGAAAAACATTATGGAGGATATCAGAAACTTTATCAATAATTGTAACATATGTAAAGCAGCTAAATACGAGCGTCATCCACTTAAACCACCTATGTTACTACCGCCCATAGCCGTTAGGCCTCTAAGTCACATTTTTTGTGATGTCGTGGTAATTGATGGTAAGCAATACTTATCGATAATCGATGGATTCTCACGGTTTGCAGTAATAAAAAAGCTAAGAGATAAAAACAGCTCGACAGTAATGTCAAAGCTTTTAACGTTTTTTGCCCATTTTGGTGTACCACTCGAGATAACAACTGACGCGGGAAAAGAATTCGCTTTACTAAAAGAATTAGTTAATCTATATAATATTAAGGTCCATTTTACAACCCCATATAATCCAAACTCGCATGGAATAGTAGAACGGTTTCACTCTACCCTTCGCGAACATTGTAGGTTACTAGTAGAACAGTTTAAGAATAAATTACCTCATGATGATAAGATGAAGTTAGCAATGATAGCGTATAACAACTCAATACAGTCGGATACTAAGCTGACACCACAAGAAATACTTTTTGGTCACACGGATGTAGAATCCCTATTGGATTTCATTCACGATTCGCAACTACTAAACAGTTTATTGAGTAAACATAGAGATTACTTAAAAACCGTATATGAATACATATATAAAGTCAAACGGGATGCACAAATAAAAAGAACGGACAAGTATAACGAAACAACCGAGTTGCCAGAACCCCAATTAGAGACCCATGAAAAGTGCCCGAAAACAAATAATAAACAAGCAAACGTTTTTTCAACGCGCCGTAAAACATATATACGCGACATCAAAGCCCCAAAAGTATATCTCGATAATCGTGGAAAAAGACGTTCAGCTACTAAACTGCGGCCTGTACTTGTTACAGGGCGGGCTGCAGCGCCGCCAGTTACCAGATCGAAAAAATTGAAAACCCGAACGGAGTGTACTTCGAAGAAATAGGGATTATACAGGAGATAAGCGGCTATACCTACTACACAAAACGATGCAACCTAACTGAAATCCAAGAGGCTATGGCGAAACTAATGGCTACACGCTCTATTGATGATAACCATTACATTAATAACCTGTATATGCATCTGCTGGGAAGATTAAGCCACATAATGAATTCGTATAAAAGAGCTAAGCGTGGTTTAATAGATGGATTAGGCACCGTAGTTAAATTTATAGCCGGAAACCCCGATGCAAACGACTTACGTAAAATTCAACACCACATCAAAATATTGATAAGTAATGAAAACATTATGTACAATGCATTGAATGAAACTATAGCTAAGGTAGAGGTTAGGATGACTAGTATTAGGAAGGACCTAGGCATAATTGCCCGGAGAACCTATGATAATCAAGTTAACTTAGATATAGTAACTAGTTTTATATTAATTGAAGATATTATTAACATTATAGATTTAGGTATTACCTTAGCCAAACCTGGTATAGCATGTAGGGATATTTTCGACGAGATTAGCAACGCGGAAATCGAATCAATAATTGTATACACAATAGATAATATAATTCATTTCGTAGCAAAAGTACCGCAAATAGACGCAATAGGTGGTAGCGCACTCAAAATTATCCCTTTCCCCAATCCCAGTGGACAAATATTAAAAATATCCAAACCCATCATCCTCATAAAAGACTCAAAATACGCATACCCGGAGGCCACACAATGCAAGAAGAAGGAGAATAGCATTCTTTGCCATCATGTGTGGTGGAAGGACGCAGCGACAACACCAGACTGTGTACACCAGGCTCTCCACTTGAAGAACAATTACACGTGCCCTGTTACAACCATAGAAGATAGCGAAGTAATAGAAGCAATTAACGAGGGGATATTCCTGTTATATTCAAAAGACACACAGCGAGCAAAAATCAAGTGCAAAGAAACCAACTATGAAAATATCAAAGGACCTTACAAATTGAGACTCAACGAAGGCTGCGAGCTCACCCTAGGAAGCTACAGCACTCGCGTAATTAGCCAAAGCCAGGACATATTCAACAATGAAATACAACAGATCCAGATGCACCTGAAAGAAGAAATCAGCACATACCGTCCTACAGAAGAACCAGACATAGGAATACAGCTTCAACCTCTAGAGTGGACTAAGGACCTTGCGACACACATGTGGATACCCAGCGTGTGGACAATAATACTATTCATCATCATCGCGTGCCTGTGCGGATGCTCCATTTACCATAGGCGCAACAATGAGAGCCCGGGCATAACAAGTTACATCCTAAGCTCTCTTTTAAGGGGGGAGGAGTTAAGGAATGTCCAAGGACCCACCACAGTCGCAACACATCACCGACGCCAGCCACCCCATAAAGCCGGCGCCAGACACCCTGCTGTGATGGCGCAATCGAGAAACTCAAGTGTCACATGGGAACGCTGGTGCAACCATGCGATAACATAATTTACGGCGGATCACTATCACTAATGCACCAGGCGCCAAGGAGTCGACGCGCAAAAACTGTAAGACACTTCCGCGTGCCTACGTGACGCGTCCCCACGCGTCCCTTCCAAAACCACCCCGTCGTGCGAGGATATAATGAACGGACCCGGACCAGAGCGGCAGTTCGCATCCAGACTCCACAGCCGCGTATTCAGACTGAGCTCCGAATCGCTCGTCCATTTATCGCGTTGCTAATTTAGTAAATAGATTCATAACGTTAAGTAAAACTCTGTATAAAGACTTTGCAATAAAATTATAAGTATCGTGTATCGAGACCCTTTATTGAAGAAGACTCCCGACCTCCCCGACCAAGAAACAAAACTGAAACTATACAGTCTATGTTTCAGGATCAATCTTTTGTTGAACAATATAATACTCCTCACCTCATCATAAAGTTAATGGTTTGCTGAGAGATATATCATGTGGTTCAATGTGTTTGCAAAACGACTTTTTCAACAATACAAACACGCTTAAAATTATTTTGTTTCAAGATGCATTCGAAGTTTGCAATCCCTTGGGATCATCCAAAACTAAACATAAAATGTTAGGAGTTTACATGACTTTTGCAAACCTTTTACCGCATAATAGATCTAAAGTGGATAATATAAATATAGTATTGTTGTGTAAAGAAAAATATTTCAAGGAGTTTGACCATCATAAAATATTTAAAACATTGATTGACGATATCAGGATTCTGGAAACTACTGGAGTGTATATTGAAAATCTTGGTAAAGTAATACATGGGTCTCTTTTAACATTGATCGGCGATAATTTAGGAAGCCACACCGTTGGGGGGTTTGTGGAAAGTTTCAATGCTACTCATTTTTGTAGATTTTGTTTGGTAGAAAAGGTAAATTTTGAAAAAAATCCAACTCTAATAGGTAAAATTAGAAATCATGAAGAATACTGTAAGGACGTAGAATCGGCTAAAGTTCTCAACTCCACTTCAGGTGCCACTAAAGCATTGCAACATTCCCGAGGTGTTAAACGAGATTATTATTTTTATTAATAATCAACAGTAATATCATACGAGTTGACATATAAATATACGCTAAAGCAATGGCTGAGAATGACGATCAAGAATTTAGTGCTCTCTTAGAGAAAGCCAATGAAATCGACAACAAGGTATCAACCTCTGTGTCATTAGGAGGATCCGCAAAATGGGATGACAGTGGAATAGTTAGAGATTTTCTGACATTGAAGTGTCCGGATAGGAACAATCTCACAGATATAATAACTGAATTGAAAGTGTTCTACACCACCTACTTCGGATATAACATTGATCACAAAAACATAGCTTCATTGTTTTACAACATCATTTCCCGAGCTCCTGCTTTTGATGATGATGATAAATATCTTGTCAATTATGACTCTAGTGGGACTGTGGCTCCTCCTAGATATTCACATCCATCCACTCTGACTTCAGATTTTGAAAAGATGATGACACTGGACCGATCATTCACACCTGAAGAAGAGGCTCCTCAGAATGCTGAACAAGCTCCTGCTCAATCTAATCCTGCCCTAGTCACAGATGAACAAGGCAACGAGCCTGATGCTCCTCCAGAAGAAACAAGAGATGTAGATGGAAGTATGTTTGAGATCAATGTGGTTGAACTTTTCAAGACCATAACTTCAGATCCTCCTACTGGAAACTTTGGAGAAGATGCTAAGTCATCTATTAGAGCACTTCAAAGGACTGCAGTGTTCTTGATTTTTGTGATGATGAGAAGGATCACCAAGAGAGAAGTTGAATTTAGGTCGGTCTTTCAAAGGCCTAATATCCACAAACATTATAGTGAGATGGTATCAGGATTTATATCTTACTCTCTATCTCCCCCTTGCAAATCTTTAACTTCATGCTTGGATACCATACTAGCCCCAAACACCACTGGAGGAAGACTCCTGTTAACAACAATATTCTACCTTTATCTCGCCGGTCCCAAGTAAAAAAGTCGGATCTCCAAAATGGCGACTTTACAGGAGGAGCAATCAAAGTTCGCCAAACACGTTTTTGTGTATAGATTTGTCAAATTATGGAATATTGTTATGAAATTTGAAGTGAGTGACTATTTTTTAATACTCTTTACAACTGTATAATCAAAAATATAAATAAGTTCTTAAAAGTGCCAAAAAACGAACATGTCACATTTTTAAGCGGAGTTGGATATAAGCCAACTGTCGGAAGTGTCACATACGACTTTATTTTCTGGACATGAGCTACTGTCGTTAGTCGGATGTGTCACTTAGGACATTTTTAATTGGACGTTATATTTTTATTTTTGTCTCAAGTGCCACTTAAGACATTAATATTTGGAATATAATGATGACGATGAGATAGTTACGACAATTGTATAGATTTTATTAGAAAGTGAATTTAATGAAATAATAAGGCAATGTTCTTCATGAAATGCTTTTTATTATCCTGTAATAAAAACAAATAGGGAACACAATTGGAATGGCACAAACACACACTTTGTTGAACAGTAGTTACCATAAAATAACATTAAACTTAAAACATGTACTTTTCAAAGTTTACTCTTGCAATTAAATTTTCTTATTCTAATTAGCGTCTCGTAAATTAACAAAACGCAAAAAAAAAACATTCATTTAACTGTAAGATTTAATCAGTCTCAAAAGATATGTAACTACTAAAAAAACGGATATAAAACGTTATTAAGCCTTATTATGAAATTTAACAAACCTTTCTTAATAAAAATCTTTCAATTTAACACTCTAATCAGTCTCAACAGTTAGGTACTAAGAGTCTAGGCGGTGGATAGGTTGGAATATTCATTTCCGGAGATGTGCCAGCTGTTCTTTCTGGAATTGCTGGAGAAGTATATTCGACCGTATTATTTGTTTACCGGTAACTGGTAGAATGTCCAAGTTGTCCATTAAGTTGTCGCAGTCACCATATTTATTTTCATCATGAAAAACATCTCCCAATAATTCTTGCAGTTGAATTAATTTGGTCTCATACTCAGAGTGTTCTGGAATTAGTGATTCCGCGGCACCTTAGAAAGGAGAATAAAAAACTACAATTATCATGCATAAAACCATAACCAGTAACCCACACGTAGTATGCAATACTATAATTATAGCGTAAATTTCTTACTGGTAAGTATTATTAATATTATATCCCCTTAAAATTACCGATAATAGCACTTAAAGCAAAGTAAGCTAGTGGTCCCGATGGCATTCCAGCAATTGTCTTGCGTAACTGTGCCGCCGAATTGTCTCCAGTTTTAACTCGTCTGTATCGCCTCTCTCTAGATACTGAAGCAGTTCCCTCGTGTTGGAAGCTTGCTAATGTGCAGTCTATGCCTAAAAAGAGCAGCCGAGCAGACCCAGCCAACTACCGACCGATCTCTGTCACCTCCATACTTTGCAAGACTATGGAGCGTGTACTGAACAAACGACTCCTAACATACCTAAAAGATAATGACTTGCTCAGCGATCACCAGTTTGGTTTCCGCCCGGGGCGATCGACTGGGGATCTTCTCTAGTGTGTCTTTAGACATTTCGAAAGCCTTTGACAGGGTCTGGCACGCAAGTCTAGTTGGTAAGCATCCTACGTACGGCATACCGATTGGCCTTTGCAACTGGATCGCAGATTTCCTGAGGAACCGATCGATTCGTGTAGTTCTCGATAGCTACACCTCCGATCAAAGGGCTACTGATGCCGGTGTTCCTCAGAGATCTGTTCTGTCTGCAACTCTATTCTTGCTGCACATCAATGTCATGCTAATGCCCAGAACCTTTGGTTATGCTGATGACAGCACAGTTGTAGATAGATACCTATCCAGTGCAAGAGCCAAACGTGACGAAATCCAGTCTAGTAGGGAGGCGATGGTGGATCTCTTGAATTCGACTCTCAAGGCAGTATCCGATGGGGGTGAAGCCAACTTAGTCAAGTTCAACGCCACCAAGACACAGGCGTGTTTGTTCTGCACAAAACGGGGTCATTTTGACCTGACTCCGACTTTCCATGATGTACCCATGCCAATATCAGATCGTCTGGAAATTCTTGGCATGAACTTATCGTCCAATCTGAACTTCGGGTTGTATATTGAATCTTTGGCCAAAACTGCAGCCAAGAATCTCTCCAAGGTTAGGCGGTACTTCACACCGGGACAACTGCTCCAGTTATACCAAGCACAGGCCCGGTCGTGTATGGAGTACTGCTGCCACCTTTGGGATGGGTCCGCCAAGTACCAGCTAGCCGCCTTGGATTCAGTCGATAAGCCTGCCAAGAAGCTCATAGGTGATCCTGATCTGGTGAAGCAAAAGCTGCAAAGCCTTGAACACTGCAGAAAGGTCGCCAGTTTATCGGTATTTTACAGGATACATTTCGGCAAGTGTGCGTTGGGATTGCATGAACTGATTCCGCCATCTCCATTTCGTCATTATGGGACTAGGCGTGGACTTGGGTTTCACCCTTACGTTGTCGATTTACCAACGACTCGCACAAAGCGCTTTGCTTCCACTTTCCTTATTAGGACAGCTAAGGAGTGGAACTCTCTTCCAGCAGACCTCTTCCCGGAAAAATATAACTTGGATCTCTTCAAGTCGAGAATGAATAGGCACTATCTAGGTAAGCATGCTCCATCATCGACTTCATCTTGACTTACCAACAGGTGAGATCAAAGTCAAATGCTAACCTAACGTGAATAAAAAAAAAACAAAAAAGTGAATGTATAATATCCACACAAAACTGTCGGAAGTGTACCTTTTGACATATAAAAAGCTATGTCAGTTCCGTAAAAAAATGTCGGTTGTATTAGTTACGGCTTAAGCCTATATGTCATTCGCGTAAAAAAAAGTCGCATGTGCCTGTTACAACATAAGCCAATATTTCATTTCCATATAAAAATGTCGAATGTGTTACTTACGACAATATCACTTAAGTTGCTTCCACAAAAAAAAGTCGGATGTGGTACATCCAACTTAAAATAATATTGTAAAGACAATTAAAACTGTCGTAACTACCACATTCCACATTATTGCACGGACCACCAAACTTGCTTATAAAAATAAACCCACACAATATACACTTTTAAATGTATCAAAATAAAAATCATAAACTCATAAATGAAATGAAGCGGCCGTTCCTCCGTACAACATAGCGGTAACTGCCACATCCGACCGCGTCGCTTCCCCCCTCGCCCCGTAAACACTGTCGCAACGCAACATACGACGTTATTAATTGGACCTTGTACAAGATCCGACATTTTTAAATTGAATATCTCAGAAAATTACGTAAAAAGTATAAATTTTAATTGTAATAATAAAAATATAGTGTTTTTTATTGACTTTGACGCAATAAAACAAAAATGACGTTTTTGTAGATCCGACTTTTTTACTTGGGACCGGCTTATAACAACTGATCCCACCACTCAAGACACTACTGGATTTCTAAACAGTGAATCTATGGGATTGGAGACCATAATGAAGGCAACATTCATGACTCACTTAGCAGGAACAGGCCTCCATCTAATAACACTGTTCACTGCATTTGCAGCTGAATTCACTAAAGGACAATGGAATCCTGCCTTGAAAATACTTGCCTATAATGTTACAAAGACCAGTCTAAAAAGAGTGACATCGGTTAGATCCATCCATCTTGAAGGAGGACAAGGAAAAACATACCGGCTGTTTCCTTACTGTAGGATCATAAACAACAAGAATCATGTAGAACTGTCTTATCGTGACAATGAAGAGACATGCATGCTGATGGCATTTCTATTGGACAAGAAACGACCTCCCAAGAAGGGAACTAGTGGAGCCACTCAGGCCCTTTGGACTGCAAATGTCTCAGATGAAGAGAAGGCCAGAATGGAAAATCTCGCCAAATTTATATTCTCCAACAATGTATCTACAGAGATAAAGCCTCTCTTGACGGGAATGGCCAACTATGTGGCACCCTCTGCTTCAGGGAGGCGAACATCAGATCAAAGAAGCACTACAGCTCCTCCTCCAATACAAGGTCAGGATGAAGGAAATGACGATGGAAGCATAGGAGTTCCAGAGGTGCTAGCTGGAATAAGCTTAGGAGACTGAGATAATATAGTAATAAGATTTAGAAAAAAAAAAATCTGTATTTAATACGTTGGAACATTATAATAATAATAATAAACCTTATTTATTCCTTAATTAATTTACATGTTCATTTTAGTATTAAGTTTTATTTTAATTAAGGTCCCTTTTGGGTAAAGGTCTCCTCCAATTTTTGCCAAAGACTTCTATCTTGAGCTTTTTCAAGCCAGTGATGTCCTGCTATTTTCACTATCTCATCTGACCACCGTTCTATTGGTCGTCCTCTTTTTCTTTTTCCTGTGGGGCCTGTCCAATTAGTGACTGTTTTGTCCATCTACTATCTGTGTATCGAGCTATGTGTCCCGCCCATTTCCATTTAAGGCGTTGAGCGTGTTGAAGTGCATCTACAGGGTGGGAGGGACTATACCGACATACTTTAGCCATGAATTCCTGGTGGTGTGACGAGTAAAAAATGTTATATCAACATGGGTCGAATATTGTCATTTTACATTAATAGTCTTATGGAACAAAATAAATCAGTAAATTAAGCCCCTCGTTATAAACATGTCCTTACTGGCTGAAAAGTTATCAAAAAGAAAAAAAAAGCTAAAATGGAAACGAAAGGTCAATTTTTTGGCCTTGTAGTCGCTTACCATCAAATACTGCGAAGGTTAGTTCCTGTTTAGTTAAAGGATTTTAAAAAAATAGTAAAGGTATCTTAGTCACATTTATTAGGGCTTGTTACACACTTGGGATTTTTCATTTACAAAATAATGAATATCTCGGAAAGTAAGCGTTTTTCGACTATACATCACATAACATTTTTTACTCCTAATAGTTGTTAGAATCTATAGTTAAAGTTTGTCGGTATAGTCGCTCCCACGCTGTATAACATTCGTTTTCTTTCTTATTTCTGAGTTTCTATACCTATCACTAATTTTTATTTTTAGAATACTTCTTTCCATAGCTCGTTGGCAAATTTGTATTTTGTTTCTAGTCGCATTATTGAATTTCCATGTCTGGCTGGCATATGTAAGGCATGGAAGGAGGCAGGAATCCATTACTTTTTTCTTAATTTTTGTCGGAAGGTTGGACTTTAGTACTTCTTTACAAGACCAGAATTTATTCCAGGTTAGGTTGACTCTTCTTTCTACTTCGTCTATATTTCTTGTTGTTTTAAATGATATTAGTTTTCCCAGGTAAATATATTTTTCTTCATAATCTAATGAGGTTTCTTCTATGCGTATTGGTTTTTTCGTGCTGTTTGTGAGAAGTTTAGTTTTTGATATATTCAGTTTTAGCCCAATTTTATTACTTGCAGCATTTAGTTCTCTAATCATTTCCTCTAACTGTTTTGATGTTTCCGAGAAAAGCACAATATCATCAGCGAACCGTAAATTGCTTAGAAATTTTCCGTTTATATTAATGCCCTTCTGGCTCCATTTTAGTTGTGACATTACGTCTTGTAAGACAGCAATAAATATTCTGGGTGACAATGGGTCGCCTTGTTTTACACCTCTGCCAATTTTTATTATTGGACCTAGTCTATCTAGCTTCACTCTACTCCTGCTATTATTATATATATATTTTAGAATATCTATGTACTGTTTAGATATGTTTTGACTCTTTAGTGCTTTCCAAATACTTTCGTGGGAAATAGAGTCGAAAGCTTTAGCGTAGTCAATGAAAGCTATGTATAGAGGCTTTTTGAATTCTTCATACTTTTCTATAACTTGTTCTATTGCGTGGATATGGTCGACTGTACAGTAATTTTTTCTGAAACCAGCTTGTTCTATAGGTTGGTGTTCTTCTATTTTTGTCTCTAGCCTTTTTTCTATGCATGATGCAAATAGTTTGTAAAGTGTTGGTAGCAGGCTGATCGGGCGATAGTTTCCCACATCTTTTGGATCTCCTTTTTTGTACAGAAGTGTTATTCTTGATTCTGCCCATGCTGATGGAGTCCTACTGTCTCTTATTATTTTGTTAAACAGAAGAGAAATTGGAGTTGCTAGTATAAATTTTCCAATTTTTATGGCCTCGTTTGGTATATTGTCGTTTCCAGGGCTTTTTTCTGTCTTAAGGAAATGTATTCGCTGTAGGACCTCTATTTCGTCGAAAGGCCTTATTGGCACTGTAGGTTCCGTATATCTTGGGGTAGACTCCCTAGTATGTTCGTTTGATTGGTACAACATTTTATAAAATTCCGTAGCTATGTTGACCACATCGATTCTGGTCTGTTGCCGGTTAGTTTGTTTGTTGGTTGTTAAACTAGGTATCCAATCTTTATTTATATTTAATTGTTTGTATGCCTTTTTTAGGCTTCCTGATGAAGAGACATGTCGTTCTATTACTTGCAGTCTGTGTTCATTGTAGTCTCTCTTTGATTGTTTGCTAATTGACTTGTAGAGCATAGACAGTTCTTTTCTTTCTTCACTTGTTTTTGGTTTCAACTTTTTCAGATCTGCACGTCTTTTTATCATATTTCTAGTTTCTGCGGAAATAATTCTATTTTGTTTCTGTGTTTTTATTGTATTTGTACTTTCAATACTCTTCTGTATGGCGGTTTCAATTTTTTTGTAATATTGTTCTATGTCCTCTTCTTCGTTTAGGTAAAGTTCTTTTGCAAGTTGGTTTAGAGTTTCTAAATATACATTTTGCTTTTCTATGTTGTTTAATGGGGTTGTCGTGTTATGAAAACTTTTTCTACTTTTGCGTTGCTTTTGTATATTGAATGTTGCCCGGACAAGTCTATGGTCGCTGGGATAGTCGTGGATATTTAATATATCCATGTTTGTAAATTGTTTTACGCAATTACTTAAGATATAATCAATCTGGTTTTTATGCTGGCCGTTGGGTGAACACCATGTCCACTGTGCTTTTTGTTTTTTCTTGTACATAGAATTGACAAAAGATAGGTTATTTTGTAGAGCGAATTTCAGAAGCAGTTCGCCTCTAGCGTTTCTGTCTCCATACCAGAATGGACCCATAATTGTTTCTTCTCCTATTCTTCTTTTCCCAATTTTCGCATTAAAGTCTCCCATAATTATAGTGTTTTTGCTAGCTAGCTCTTGTGCGTTCCTCAGTTGTCCGTAGAAAAGCTCCATGTCAACTTCTGATGCTTCTGTAGTCGGTGCGTAAGCTTGTATGATTGAATATTCTGTTTCATTGAATTTAAGGTTTAAAATACAAACTCTGTCTGACAGACCAGTATAGTTCAGTATGTTGTTCTTGTATTTTCTTTTAATTAAAAAGCCTACGCCATATTTTCCTTGTACTTCACCAGTGTGACAAAATATGTATTCATCGTCTTCCGTGATTTTATTGCCCATAATACGTACCTCTGATAGTCCTATTATGTCGTGTTTTACTTTAGTTAGAGCCTCTCGCAGTAAAAGCATTCTTTGTGGTGATATCAGAGATCTCACATTGTATGTACACAAGTGAATTTGGTATGTATCTTCAGGTTCTTTACTTGTGTTGATATTAATTGGAGGGTTTTGGTCGTTTACTCCCACGGGGACCGGCCGGCTTGGGAGATTCATAAGATTTTGTTTGTTTGCTGTTGTTGTTGTGATTGTTTCTCGGTTGCCAGTGTCCAGTGATTGCTATTGTTTTGATGCAGGTATTTCTGTCATGGAATTAGATCTGTTTCGCATGTATGCAAAAGGATCCGTCCTGTGAAGTTTTGCTGGGGCTAGTATATTTTTATTTTCTGCATCCTGTTGCGGCTGTGATATTGAAGGTGAAGGCGAAGGAGATGTTGACTCTTCTCTTTTCCTTTTTTCATTTTCTTTAGTTTTAATAACTAGTTTGTTATTTTTAATGAATACTTTGTTGCCCTTTTCCCTCTCTTGCTTCAGTTCCTGTTGAAGCTCTTTGCGTTTCTCCATAGTTTCTTTCGAAAAGTCTTCAGTAATATATGTATTTTCGGGCATTTTATTCTTATTCCTTAGGACTTCCATTTTTTTGTTATACGTAGTTAAAGAAATTAATATCGGCCTTATTTTTCCAGTATTCTTTTTTCCAATTCTATGCATCTTGTTAATATCATAATTTTCTACTTTTATTTCTAGTTTTTTAAATATTTGTGATATTATTTTCCACAATTGGGGGTAGTTGGTTTCAGTTTCTTTCAGGCCATGAAATATTATATTTATTTATAACATTAACATTACAAAATTCACCAGCATTACAGCTATACGCCAAGGCACTGGCAAACTTAAATTCTTAGCTTAACTAACAGAACAAAGTATCAACACAAACTACAACAGACGTAAAAACATAACGCATACAATATGAAAGTTAAAACAAAACAAACAAATGAACACTTAGAATGGCAAAACACAACTAATAGGTACCAACAATATGATTTTAAAAATAAAGTAAAACATCAAAAACAGCGTATACATTTTCATCTTATAAATTACTTTCACAGTAACGCATCACTGCTATGTGAAGTTTGCTCCATTTATCTGTAAACAAATCGCAACCTGGTTCGTAGGAAATAAATTTATTAAGTAGTCTCCGTCCACAGATATATTGTTTTTTCTTGTTGTGTTCTCTAATGTGCAAATTTTTTTGTTTAATTCCTGTATTTCAGATTTGAGAATTTTATTTTCCTCGATTAATGGTTTTATTCTTTCATCGATAGTTATCATAATTTTTTCGGTGTTATTAGTGATAAGTATAGCTTGTTTTTCTAATTCTTGCTTCATCATAGCGTATAAAGTAGACATTGACATCTCTTCGGACATTTTTTGTAGTTGATAGTGCGCGGCTTTTGATTATTATGCGTAGAATGGAACGCGTTTTTGTTTTGCTAAGTTGCCGGCCTGCACTTGTGTCAGTGATGAGTATTTTCAAGGTATTTTGTTTTTGCGCTGGCAACTATTGCACAATATTCTTGAGTTGGCACTACACCACTTTGGTTGTTGTCTTGCAAAAGTTGACAAATTCGTTTTGGAGGTTATGTTCTCTATTACTAGTTTCACTTATTTATGTTGTAATCTTCACGTAAAACACTGAGATTTTGGCTTAATCTCGATATTTGAGTTCTTTGCGATTGTATTTATCACTATTCGTGTTGGTCCACACTGTTTATCACGGAGTTTTGTATTTATGTTTTCGAGAGCACTGACAAACGTCTTCACTGTTCAATCACCGGAAACGGAAAACGGAAAAATTACCATGTCGTAAATGGATTACCTCCATGTTTAGGCCATGATCTATTTGAGGGAGTTGTGCAGTATGATCTTCCACTTATAATCAATTCCTTTATTAGTGTGGGACCCAATTGTAAAAAAGTCTTCAAATAACGATTTTCGTGTGACTCATCTCCGCCATACGAACTACTGGTATGTACTTATTTGGCATACTTTCCTGAACATAAAAAGTGCGGTAGTCACTTCCTAGGGGTATGGAGGGGGTAGCTATGACGTAACAAAAATGGCGGCCGGGCCTATTCTACTTACGCTATGTTTAGATAACTACTGGGCCGATTTACTCAAATAGGGTGTCAAATGAAAGATAATTAAGTGAACATTATTTTATTCTAAGAATTCAATACTGTAAACCTAAAACCAAATGAAATATTTTCAAAAAACTACAATTTGTAAAATCAAACTTTTTTTAACATGTGAAAAACTCGGAAACCGTTAGGATTATGGAAATTTGGAATATTATAAAAAAAATAGATACATTTATCACCTTTCGAATAATTTTTAAATCATTAAAATCGAGCTGTAAACAACGGAACTGCAGTCGTCTAAGTGAGCGTGGGTAGCGCCGAACTGACTATGGTACTTAGATTTTGGTACGAATAATCTTGTAAATAACGTACCAAAACGGGTGCAATCACAGCAAAATAAAAAAGTATTATGGGTGCTTGTCTAAATGTCATAGAGGTTTGCAAGACAAAGAGAGTGGCATTTGTTTTTTTTTTTCAAGATGGCGACTTCAATACGGCGGCTGATTTTCAAATTAGTCCGAGGAAGCCGAAATTCAGTATGGGGGGGTTTTTGGGGCCTACGAGTCTGAATCTGAAATCAGAATTTTTTTGTTCATACAAAAAATATTTTTTTTTCATACAACTAAAAAAAGTCAATTTTGCGAGCCTGAATGGCGAGCTTCAGGGTACAAGGACGAGCCCCCGCGGAGGGCCGCAGGCCCGACGCGTCGTCCCCTTGGCAAACTCTCCTCATCCTCAAGTAACCTAAAGCGAGGCCGAAGGCCGAGCTCCGCGTAGGGCCGAAGGCCCGAAGCGTCCGAATAATCCCAATTTTCTCTATATCCAAGTATATTTAAGCTCACCCGAGGGCCCTCGGGCGACTGTCAGCGATGCGAGGCCGAAGGCCGAGCTCCGCGTAGCACCGAAGGTGCGGAGCGTCACAGCGCCGCTCCCAATTACGCGAGCCCAAGGGCCGCAGGCCCGAAGGGCGAGCTCACCCAGATCCTTACTACCCTCACGGTATCTTATACCTCTCCCGAGGACGGCAGGTCCTCGGGGGAGCGTCACAGACGCGAGGCCGAAGGCCGATGTCCGCGTAGCACCGAAGGTGCGGAGCGTCACAGCACCGCTCCCACTTACGCGAGTCCAAGGGCCGCAGGCCCGAAGGGCGAGCCCACCCAGATCCTTACTACCCTCATAGTATCTTATAGCTCTCCCGAGGGCCGCAGGCCCCCGGGGGAGCACCAGCGACGCGAGGCTGAAGGCGGAGCTCCGCATAGCACCGAAGATGCGGAGCGTCACAGTGCCGCTCCCACTTATGCGAGCCCAAGGGCCGCAGGTCCGAAGAACGAACTCACCCAGATCCTTACTAATCCCCAAGTGTCTTTCAGCTCACCCGAGGGCCCCTTCGGTGCTACGCGGAGCTCGGCCTTCGGCCTCGCGTCGCATACGCTCCCCCGAGGGCCTGCAGCCCTCGGGAGAGTTATAAGATACTTAGGGGGTAGTAAGGATATAGGTGGGCTCGCCCTTCGGGCCTGCGGCCCTTGGACTCGCGTAAGTGGGAGCGGTGCTGTGACGCTCCGCACCTTCGGTGCTACGCGGAGCTCGGCCTTCGGCCACGCGTCACTGACGCTCCCCCGAGGGCCTGTCGTCCTCGGGAGAGGTATAAGATACTGTGAGGGTAGTAAGGATCTGGGTGGGCTCGCCCTTCGGGCCTGCGGCCCTTGGGCTCGCGTAATTGGGAGCGGCGGTGTGACGCTCCGCACCTTGGGTGCTACGCGGAGCTCGGCCTTCGGCCTCGCATCGCTGACAGTCGCCCGAGGGCCCTCGGGTGAGCTTAAATATACTTGGATATAGAGAAAATTGGGGTTATACGGACGCTTCGGGCCTTCGGCCCTACGCGGAGCTCGGCCTTCGGCCTCGCTTTAGGTTACTTGAGGATGAGGAGAGTTTGCCAAGGGGACGACGCATCGGGCCTGCGGCCCTCCGCGGGGGCTCGTCCTTGTACCCTGAAGCTCGCCCTTCGGGCTCGCAAAATTGACTTTTTTTGTTGTATGGAACAAAATATTTTTTGTATGAACAAAAAAATTCTGATTTCAGATTCAGACTCATAGGCCCCAAAAACCCCCCCATACTGAATTTCGGCCTCCTCGGACTAATTTAAAAATCAGCCGCCATATTGAAGTCGCCATCTTGAAAAAAAAACAAATGCCACTCTCTTTGTCTTGCAAACCTCTATGACATTTAGTCAAGCACCCATAATACTTTTTTATTTTGCTGTGATTGTACCCGTTTTGTTACGTTATTTACAAGATTATTCGTACCAAAATCTAAGTACCATAGTCAGTTCGGCGCTACCCACGCTCACTTAGACGACTGCAGTTCCGTTGTTTACAGCTCGATTTTAATGATTTAAAAATTATTCGGAAGTTGATAAATGTATCTATTTTTTTTATAATATTCCAAATTTCCATAATCTTAACGGTTTCCGAGTTTTTCACATGTTAAAAAAAGTTTGATTTTACAAATTGTAGTTTTTTGAAAATATTTCATTTGGTTTTAGGTTTACAGTATTGAATTCTTAGAATAAAATAATGTTCACTTAATTATCTTTCATTTGACACCCTACTTAAGTAAATCGGCCCAGTAGTTATGTTACGTCATTGCTACCCCCTCCATACCCCTAGGAAGTGACTACCGCACTTTTTATGTTCAGGAAAGTATGCCGAATAAGTACATACCACTAGTCCGTATGGCGGAGGTAAGTCCCACGGAAATGAATTTTATTCTCATTGGGTCCCAGACTATATCAATAGCAAGTACTTTTCTTCGGATTTTTTAAATATTAAAATAGACCAAATTACAAAGGAAATAAAAGTTAGCATACCTTATTATTCAAATCGCTGTAAAAAACTAGGTGGTCAAGCGCTTGAAAATTGGTATTTTCTGAAATACATTCCGATTATTTTGTTTGGACGAGTGGATGTCGAGAATAAATTGTGGAGAATGATGATAATTTTACGTGAGATAGCGATGCTTGTATGCGCTTACGAGATTTCAGTTGAACAAACGGCTATAATAACATCTTTGACAAAAGAATATCTAACGCTTAGAAAAGAACAAGTTCCTTGTATACCCTTAAGACCTAAACACCATTTTATGTTGCACTATGGTAAACTGACTAGGGTCCATGGTCCCTTGATTTATTCATGGACACTTCGATTTGAAAGTAAACATAGATTTTTTAAAAATATTGTGCGGCATGTACCCAATTTTATTAACATATCGAAATCTTTGTCGTATCGACATCAATTGTATCAAGGATATTTAGGGCAAGGAATACAATTCAATTCTAGTATTGTTGCTCATAATACACTTGGATTAAGCAAAGCCAATATTAACCCTCAAGTTTTGTTAGTATTGTATGAGAACAATCTAGACCCAGAAAATACAATGACTTCGCAAACGATTGATTACAAAGGATTAAAATATGCTGTAGGAGACTACATCTTGTACAAACGTGGTGTAGAATTGGAATTATATTTTTTAAATATTTGCCACATTTGTTTTAAAGACTATGAGAGTCCAATTTTTATTGGAACTTGTCAACAATTTGAATATAACCCTCAGATAGGGTTGTGTCAAACTACTGAGCACTCTAATACAGATTTATTGTTGTGCGAATACAAAGATTTACTACAGGTGCACGCCTATAAACCCCATGCCATTGGATCAACATTGTACATTGTTTTGCAGCAGGGAATGCAAACCGGTTAACCGAAAAACCGGTTAACCGTCTGTATTTGGCAACGGTTAATAACCGGTTATCGAGCCCAGAAACCGGTTTTTAACCGAAATGTAAAAAACTGTAGTAAATTAACAAAAATTCTGTAATTTTACCGTATTCCTTTCCGATTACTCATTTGTTTTACTCTGCGAGTTCAGAAACCTTTAAAAATCAATCACATTGGTACTTTTACTATGTTCCTTTAAGTTTTTCTGCAGATTGAAGCGATTTGAACATTACACACTAATTTACACACATGACTTGTATTAATTAACAAACTCTCATCATCTTACTTTTTTCCTTTATGTTTTTTCTTCTTACCTATAGTTTTTTTATTAGTAAGTGGAGTTTTCTATAGTCAACAGTCAAGTCAGCCTGATTCAATCAATTATAGTTAATAGTCTACATCTTTTCCTTGTGTCCCTTTTAAGTCTTAACGTCTGATTCGTAACAGGTTCGCCAAATTAAGAGTTTTTTTTATAAACACCACCATAGGAAACACCAAAGTCACAAATGATTTATACTAAAGACAATTTTTTTCCACAAATTTTCAGATAAATAATCGTAAAAATCAACTAAAGCTAACGCCGGAAATCACTGCCAAATTGATGTCAAAAACTTGATACTTTGTGGCAAAACCTGCGTAAAACTGATTCCCTACGCAACCTGTTAACCTATATTACTTATACCATTTCTGAAAGAACATTTCTTCACTTTGTCTATAATATGATGGGAATGTAAAAGTGTCTGCAAATATATGGTGTAGCAGGTACTTTAGCAAAGTGATGTTCGCAACCGAGTGTTGGTTACCATTCGATAAAGCAATATTACGTCAATAATACCATACCTACCACTAATATTATTGATGTGTGTGACAATGTTTGGAGGTTTAGATGTTCGGATGTTTCTTACTTAATAACGCAGTATCAACTGAATGGATTGAGATGAAATTTGACATGGAAGTAGACTAAGTCCTGGATAAGGATACTTTATATCCTGGTAAGGATTTCCCTTGATATAATAACGGGAATAACGCTGGTGAAGCTACGGGTAAAAGCTAACAAAAAATGGCTCACAGTTTTAGTTAAATAATACGCTTTTCCAGCATTGATTTGACCGTAGTTAGGGTTGAGCCACGATGATAAAGAGCAAGAGAAAATTGAACTTAAAGACTTGATACAACGAAGTCTAGCAGTATTGACATATTAAACAGTATTGGGTTCTGTAGCCAAGGGAGTCGCCATCTATGAGAACATGTACCCACCTCGATGCAAATACTTTACAGCTTTGACGATCGAGCGAGAATAGACGGTGTTAAGTTAAAAAAAAACCTATTAAACCAGAATGATACAAAAGTCAAAGTAGATGGCAAAATTGAAGGCACTTGCTGGGTGCCCTGGTGGTCGAAGACCAGAGGCACTAGGTTAGATTCCTGGTCTGGACCATAGGAGAGCGCCGTTTAATTTTTCAATGTATTTTGATTTCTTCGTTTTTATGTAACACAAAAATGTGGTGTAATTTACCCGCATTAAAAAACTAATAAAAAAACATCATGTCATGTTCATTTCATATTGTAAATCTAGGTAGTGAATCCGTTTCAAAACAGGCCTTACTTTTTATTTTCCGTCTGGCCAAATTATCACGATATACTGTCAGTAAAGTTCCCATTATTATTGTTTGTTATTTAAGTTGATTTTGTTTAATAATCGACTAAGCAATATTTTAAAGTAGTTCTTATTATCATACACTCACAAAAACGACAAAAATTGATGAAAATAAATTAACCGGTTTTTAACCGGTTAACCGGTTTTTTCGGCATCACATCGGTTAATAACCGGTTAAAAATTTTGGCCGGTTATTGCATTCCCTATCAGCACGCATATGTAGATTTCTATCACGATTAATTTTTTTTTTTTTTTTTACATTATCCGATCCGATATCGGTATTGGACGACGCGCGAATGTGTAAGAAAGAGATGTACGATCTTGCATTTCTTTCTTACCCGCGTGTTCGACGACCGATACCGATATCGGATCGGTTAATGTGAAAACGCTCTTAGTATTTTATTGTATTTAAGCACATAAGAACCAAACTACGTTTGTATGGAGAGTTGAGGTCAGTCAAGCTTACTCGAGTAAGTATATATTAGTACATTCTTGGCAAGTACAGTCAACGGCATTAATGGTTATATATTTTTTGCTTTACTCTGTTGTAATGTTATTACATTGCCCCCTAAGCCTGCCTAAGTTGCCTTGTCTAAGTTAAACCCTATTGGGTTTAACTTAGACTCTTAATATGTATACACTTAGACCGTCTAAGTGTATACATGTTAAAGGTCTCGCCACACTGCCCGGCGCGACGGTAGCGGGGCGTGAGCGCGGCGCGACGTCCAGCGCTGAAATGTAGCGGAATACGCGCCGGGCGCGACGTCGCTGTTTGACGTGTCTCTAGTATTCCGCTACATTTCAGCGCTGGACGTCGCGCCGCGCTCACGCCCCGCTACCGTCGCGCCGGGCAGTGTGGCGAGACCTTAAGAATTTTAGTTGAACCAACCCTATTACAACAGAGTAAAGCAAAGAAAATATAAACATTAATGCCGTTGACTGTACTTGCCAAGTGTAACGTGTAACGTTAACTCTTGAGTTAAGAGTTATCATGTTGCTAATAGCTAGTACTAATTTACATAAATCTAACGTTTAAAACTACAAGCTCTTAAAATTAACCGTTAAAGAGGAAAAGACAACTTAATAAAATATAAAAAAAAGGAAAACTTAACTTATTAATATACTTACTCTAATGCTTAATTAAATATAAAAACCTAAAACTAAACTTACACGCTATTATTAACTTTAATATTAAAACGCTAAACAAACATACATGCGAACGCGCAAATAATATTTTCACTATACGGAGCGCCGCTAGCAGAAACCGCCGTGTCAGCCATCTGCGCCCGAGTACGTGTCGCGCTCTCCGCCTCGACTCAGTTCGCCGGCCGCCTTCAAGCGCACAACCCGTGCCTCTCTGCGCGATATCAGACGAAGACGCGATCTGCGCCGAGCGGACGCACCTTGCTTTAAATGTAATAATCTCAGTGCCTTGTTGTCCCGAATCGGGTGAGTGTTGCACCAATCCTTATCATTATAAGTAGATTAGTTTAAAATTCTATATCCTATTAAAATACATTAGAAACTGTGTGAGTATCTATAAGCGGCCATTTTGATTAATCTTTCTTTGTCTGTTCGGGAACCTTCTAGAACGCTCATGCGGTATGCAATGATGCAATCATTTTAGTTCTCGATTCTTGCGCTTATTAATTATATTTAACCTAGTTGTATTGTTTTGTAATTACTGATTTAAAATTAAATACTTAATCTAAATTTCTAAAATGAATGGTTCTACGCAAGTTGATTTTGCCTGCTTCAGCGCTTTTACGTAAGAGCCTTTACTTGTATTATCTTAATACTAAATTGTAACCTACGCTGAAATAATAAAAAAATACAAAATAATGTAAATTATGATTTGGCAATATTTATACTTAATAAAATTATATGTATAGAATATATAAGATTGTAAATTATGAGAAAAGGCCTTTACTGTTCTAAATTAGTAACATCAATCAATCATTTTAATAATCATTCACGATTTCATTAAAATAGTGCTTGCTGAGAGAATCTGATGCTTCCGCGAGTCTATACAACTGCTTGCCTTCGGCTTTGCCTATGCATTTTATTTTTCACTTAAAAATATGCTACTAATGATAATAAATTATCATTAGATTCTCAATGCATCGCTTCGCTTCACATCTTTTGTACCTGGACTGCATCGCTCATCATCTAGAATCGCTTTTTAAATCTGCCCACTCCCTTGCGCGTATCAGTGACCATCTGCAGTCCAGGATTGGAGTAGTGCTGCATCTAATACTGGCCATGTTGGCATTTTCCAGGAACACCCTACCGGGTGAGAAGCATCCACCTTTTTGCCGCTTGCTGGAGGTCCTCAGCACAGAAGCGCGTCTTTTCGCCGCCAACACCTTTTTGCCGCCCGTGCCCTTTTTGTCGGCCGCCGCAGCCAGAAGCCACCAACGGCCCTTTTCATCTTCGGCCGCCTGACCAGGAGCTGCGCAACGCCAAGGGGCGTGGGGTACTGGGAGGAACCGGCCCACTCTCAAACAGACCACTACTTTTTTGCCAGACCTAGGGATCCGAACCCCCCTGATACTTTTACAATATAAGTCTAAATTTAAACCTTGTTTTATTTGTTCTCGTGGTAGGTACCCCAGCTAGGGCCTTATTTACGTGACACAAGGATGGACTAATTATTTTTACACGATTGCACCAGAGTCGAAGGAGCTTCTATGCTTCATTGACATGACGCCGTAAACAATTTGACAGAGTCTGCAATTAATAAAGTTGAAGATTTAAAGAAGATGTATCAAGGGGCAGAGTTGAGGCGTGAGCAGACCAAATTGGATAAAACATTCAAGGCTCAGCTTAAAGTGATTACGCAAAGGAATGATGAGACGATTAAGGGC
This sequence comes from Eudemis profundana, assembly GCA_947034925.1. NCBI lineage: Eukaryota > Metazoa > Arthropoda > Insecta > Lepidoptera > Tortricidae > Eudemis > Eudemis profundana. The sequence goes on from OX344815.1 coordinate 15,662,050, forward strand.
CATTTGAAGACAATAAAGGAGGCAGAAAAGAAGGCGTTTCAAGAGTTTGCATTTACGAAAAATAGGGAAATTACAGCGTTGACCAGCACATCAGATGAGTCTGCACTATTGGCAGTAATGTCGACAGAGCTGAAGCAGACTCGAGATATTGAAAAGAAGGATGAACATCGAATAAAGGAACTGAAGCAAATGATTAGTGATAAAAAAAAACAACATAGACATGCGATTAGTAAAATAACAAAGGAGATGTCTATTCGACGCAAGCAGAATAAGACTCGGGTTAAACATTTGGGGCAGTTTAAAATTTATAAAACTAGTACCTATTCGAAATATGTATCAATGATAGATAATATGATAACATCTGGCTACGAACCAGCTTGTAGGAGAAAGGAATATTTAGTTAATCATATTGTCAATATTAAGAATACTTTACGTTTGTTGGCAGAATATTCGGGAAAACCCAAAACTTATGTATTTAATATTAGAAATCTAAGCTTTGTTACTAAGTTAGTCTTGGAGTAAATTCAGTTGATTAACTATAAGCTGCTTCATCAAAATTTGGCTGTGGATAATAAGTTTATCTCTCATAGGTCTATAATTGCAGCTATGAGATCTGGTGCAATTAATTATAAAGGAATATTTTAAGAATAATCACTTACTATCTTTGACCAATATTATAACTAATAATAGAGTAAGTCAAATTATCAATAAATTGTTATATTATGATTTGAGCGGAGTCAGGAGTCTGGCTCAGGCCAGGTCCGACTTGGCGAGTAATCGGTTCTTAAAATTAATATATGGTACTGAATATTCAAAAGAGTATTTGGATATGTTAAAATTGCGGCATATCAGATAAATTATATTGACTTGGGAGTTGGTAAAGGACGATCGGGTAGAGGGCGAAGAATATGACAGCAATGCAATCTACGAAGAAACTGGCATAAATTTGATATGGAGGATTGGATAACCTAAACCTAGACGAATTCCTTGTCTTATCAGTCCCCGACATAGAAGTGCATCATTTCGTGGCAGTTTCAGTTATTCCGCCACGAAATGCTGGAATAATATCCCGCCTCCAATAAGAAATGTTTCATCTTTATACGTTTTTAAAAAAAAGCTTAAAAATTATTTGTTGGATCAACAAATTCATCCAACATTGCCTTCTTATTTCCGGGATTAGACATAACATAGACTGTTTATCACATAAGTATTTGTGAACCGATCTTCTGTTAAATTATTTATTTCTTTACGTTTATACTTTATTGCATTATATGAGTATTTTGAATGGATTATTTGAGGTACAATTTTTGATGTCTGTAGTTCTTAAGTTCAATAATTGTTTAGTATTGTAAAGTGTAACTGCGTAACGTGCAGTTTTGTTTCGCCCTACATTTGGAGCCACATAATACCAGCGTTGAGCTACCTTCTGTGACTTGACACCATGCTCAGTGGACTCCTTTTTCGCAGAAAAAAATCTATGTATACTCTCTTACTCTTATAAATGTATCTGTGTGTTTTTGTATGCGAAATAAATGTAAATTCATTCATTCATTCATTATCATATTTGACAATGACAACAGTCACGATGGCAACAAATCAGATTCAGAATTTAACCACACCCACGCGATTATAAACAAACTCGAAATTTTTATCAACGTTTAAAACTCGTCCATTTGCTATGACTGAATTAGAGTGAATACAAATTGAAAATTGATTAAAATGCATAGTGATTAGACTGGAGCTGGCTATTGTAGCCAGATAAGAGTTATGGTAATAGTGTATACATTTTATCTTTCATGTAGCCAATCATCATATACCCCGAAATCTTCAACATTTCGATTATAGTTAATTGGGAATCGATATTTTTTATATCAAAGTCTGCTCTATATGTCACAAAATAATTGGAATAGTACATAAAAACAAAAGTGTAAATCACCGAAACGAGTAACATCATTGTTATAAGGGTGATAATACAAAATGAAATCATCTACTTGTAATCGTCATACATTCACAGTGTTAATCATATTTGTTTTATTACTTGTAAAGATGGGACGACTAGTCGAGAACGCCGACTATTCGGCATAATTTGTAGTCGGCCGATTAGTCGGCATAAAATGCCGAATATTCGGCACTATTGCCTAGCGGAGAATATGCCGACACAGAAGAAAGTAAACCATATCTTTTGCTGAATTATTTTATATTTTTACGTACTTTACTCAAATACAAAAAACAACAACTTAATTAAGCTTTTTAAAGGGGTAAAAATTAAGTACCATGTAATATTTGAATTTTAATAATTAAACTTTGGTAGCACATCACACATGGTAAATAGAGTTACAGTTATGTACTCGTGTTAGTGTGGGGAGATGAAGCGAACCGAGCGTTTCCGATTGCACCCGAACATAGCTAATAACTATGATCGGCAATGCCGACTAGTCGGCCGATTAATCGGCAAATTGAGAACCGATTAGTCGGCCGACTAGCTAGTCGGCAAAATCCGTAGTCGGCCCATCTCTTATTACTTGTAATCTTCATATACCCAGGGACAAAAATGGTGCTAAAAATATTATATTGCAGTACGAATAAAAGTTGCCAAGTATTTTATCGTTTACCGGTACTGATATGAAAGTTACGCGAGGTCCATAGTCATAGGTATCGTAGTCCTTAAAGCAAAATGTTTTGATCATGACAAATATCTAGTTACCAGGTACATTGTGCCAGATTTATAAAGAAATGGTACTTTTAAAAGTGATAAAGTATGAAAAAAATATATTACACACAAACGATACAATTTGCCTCGATTTAGAAATGCTGAATTACTGCGGATACAGTCATATTCGACCATGGGCTAGGACAATTTATACTTCATCGAATATCTGATCCTATATTTAGTGAAACATATGCATTGGTAGAGGATGAAAATGTTCCCATTACAATACTAAACACATTAACGATATAAAAAAAGAAATTTTCCAGGGATCGAAATGGAGGTGAAGGCCAGATTCTTGAGCCGGGTTCTTGTATGCCTTGTAAACTCGTTTGACAGTGTAAAATTTCGATCACAGTCTAATTCCTGCTCAGCACAACCCCATAGCATTCTTGATTAATGAGCACATTCATTTCAAAGATCGCGATGATTTTGAAAGGCTCTCTAACTTGACTTCTATTTCTATACATAGCAACGACATAAAACACGTAGACTTCATATCTAGATCACTCACATAAATAAAAAAGCTGTAGGTATTTATGGGAAACTGCGGTGCTCGTCCCCGAATTGTTGGAAAAAACGAAAAAAGAATTGCGCATTATGGTAAACAGTCAAAGATCTCAGTGACTTCGAAAGTCTCCCTATCTTGTCTTATATTTGGTTACATACCAACGACATAGAATACGCGGACTACATCTAGATCAGTCACAAAAATATAAAAACTGTATTTATGGGAAAACAAAAAAATCGGTAACATTCAGTTCCCAAATAAATAACAATGCTGTTTGTATTGTCTACATCAAGAACTCGATAGCATTCAGATCAGTTCCGAAATTAACGATGATGTATCTATTGGAACCAGAATAACTCGATAGCATTCAGAACAGTTCCTAAATTAACAGTGCTTTAAACTTTTTGTACATTAAAATAAATCTATAGTATTCAGATCAGTTCCGAAATTAACGATGATGTATATATTGGTCCATACATGACTCCATAGCATCCAGATCAGTTTCGCCAATTAAAAATAATGTATCTATAGGTACAGAAATAACTATAGCATTCAGATCAGTTCCGAAATTAACGATGATTTATCTACAGGTACAGAAATAAGTTGATAGCAATCAGATCAGTCCCAAAATTAACGATGATTTATCTATAGGTACAGAAATAAATTGATAGCAATCAGATCAGTCCCAAAATTAACGACGATGTATCTATTGGTACAGACATGACTCCATAGCATCCAGATCAGTTTCGCCAATTAAAAATAATGTATCTATAGGTACACATATATAACTATAGCATTCAGATCGGTCTCAAAATTAACGATGATGTCTATAGGTAGAAGAATAACTCGATAGCGTTCAGATCAGTTCCCAAATTAACAATGAATAATTTATAAATATATGCGGACCATCTCACCAATGACATAACGTGGCCTAATTTCACAATTTTGTCTGATTTTGATTTCATTTATTTTTTAATTTACTTGATAATAAGGAAAAATATTCGATAGATGGCCAATTTAATAATTTTAATCTTAGAAATAATAATAAATTGACCTTAACAAGACCTCATTTTGTCCACTTTAACAACAGTTTTAATAATATGGCCATTAAAGTATTTAATAAATTAAATGATGACATTAAAGATTGTAGTAATTTTGGAACTTTGAAAGAAAAATCAAAGAATATTTTATGAACAGACCATTATATTCAGTCAATGATTTTTTCTCCGATGCACTGGACAACTCATTGTATAATTAATAAATCATTTAAATTGGACATTGTGATCATCATGGACATTTAATTTCATTACTTTATAGCTGGCTATGAAGTAATTTAGAAATTAATACTGTATTTACATGAAGATGCCTACTTAAAGCAAATAAAAGATTTGATTTGATGTCACCCCGACCAGAGAGTGGCATTTTCCAGTCAATGTTTGAAGGGAAAATAAATGGGATTTGACATGACTGACCATAGAAAGAGGTACAATTATTTACATACACCATAGCTGGTGATAAAGAATGACCCTGACAGCATATTTACATACAAATACCTACGATCTAGGTCATTTTATATAATTACCACCCTTGGTGCATAATATACTATTGATTATTTATCTTAGTTCAAGTGAAATTAAATATTCCTTGCTGGTAGGTACATATTTTGGGTTCCCTTGAAATTTCAATTCGACAGTGACACAACTTTGTTTATATTTTTTCTATGGTCTGGCTAATCAGACTAAGTACAGTCATTTCAGTAGAAAACAAAGATGATTGAAGTTCAAAAAAAAGAATTCCGAGTACACAGCACAATCAACAGTAGCTCCCCTTTATTCGCCTAACATTAGACACTGACTCTACCAAACATAGTTGAAGATATGACCAACCATCAATTGTAAGAAATTAATGAAATAACCAACTAACACAACAGTTTTAAAGAAGCCAAATATACCAATATATTGCAGCTTATTTACATAGATACCTAGATTGGGTGTACAGAACAGTATTGGAAGCGCCGGTACTGCATTTTATTTCAGATATTAAATCTAATTGCATTCTCCACCGGCTCCGTTCATTACAATGGGAATTTTTAACAGCACATTTATGTTTTTTGCCATTCTATATAGCATTTCATTTCATGACTTTGCCATTCAACACACTAACCCACAGTTGGTACTTATAAAACGCATTTTAAGTAGTACTTGTCATGAAGCCAAAGATTTTAAAAATGTATTTTGAAGGCCCGCTATACACGAAAATTGGAGGTTCATTGAAATACACACAGTGTAGGTAATGTATATCACCACATCAAAATATTCTTTATACTAAAGATTGTTTTAATGGATACACCATGATTTCTAGACTTTTGTTTGAATTATAATCAAATTGATGGAACAAAGCAACCACTAAATCAGTACCTAAAGCTTCGCAGTTTATACAGAACACGACATACAGCTACCAGCTGCAGCTAAATTTTGAAAAAAGCATTTTAGAATAGAACAAAGCACTAACAAAATCGCAATTAACTGAAAAGAACCTGTACAATTTCAACATACACCCCTAAACAGGATCTAGGTGGAGATCATAACCCTATTATATACGATATGTTAAAAATAACAAAAAACGATTGACATATTGAAACATTAACACAGACCCAAAAATTAGTTTCTCAACGCCGCACAAATAATTTAAATTTCACATAAACCCCATTATATATTGATAGTGGAAATAAGACGCAATTCTTATTGCCGAGAACGACAACATGTGGATGAGACCCGAAGACGCTAGCAAACTATACATTTGTGGTTCAATTAAACCGTCTTGTCTAAACGAGGGATGCAACCTTCAGCCTCAGCAGCAGCACAGTAACACGTGTTATATTACAATTTGAAAACGAATTGCGATAAGAATTATACCGAAATAATCATTTATTAAACAACCCATGATAACCTTACATAACATATCCTACATCATTATAAACAAAATTATAAAATTAAAATAAAATGAGAATGACGTGACGCTATCTATTGTTTGTGGGAGACGATAATAATGCACAGCCAAAATAAAGTCCGGCCCGATAATGCACAGCCCTGAAATCCGCGCCCACATTATCGAGCCGGACTTTATCGATTCGAGCTTTCTCGCTCTGTACAGATAATGCTCAGCCCGGTGTACCCTTGTTTTGCCGACAAACTTTTCATCGAATATTATTTCATCGACAACGATTCATCGAAACTTTAGTACTAGTAATATTGTTTGGCGTTTTTTTGTTTCATTTACTATTCATTTCAATTTTTCTTACTGCGTAGAAATACTATTCAACGAATATTACTTGATCGCTGATTTGTTTCAAATTGTTTTAATTGGCACAATTACTAAACATTGCAATTCATTTATTCGACGTATTACTTTAATACATTTTTATATGTCGTACTATACATTGTCACATTTTTCTGTTGTAAGAATTGTCAATAGTACATTACATAACTAGGGTGGTAATACAAAGAAAGGCCGAGATCACAGAAGTTTGCGGCCCGAGCTGAAAGCGAGGGACGTAAATATGCGATCGAGGGCTTTCTTATTACCTTCCGTGTTGTATACATCATTTTATGTGCTTTCTGGCCAAGTGTGGCATAAATCCGGTCTATAATGATTTATGTATACAATATTAGCCTGAGAAAGTCCGAATCTAGGGCTCTCGCTGGTTAGGACGCGTGCCGACACTGCGCGCCCTAGAGTGTTTTTATAGAGCCGGAGGCGCGGAGGGAGGGCAGCCCTCGCCCGCCATGACGAAGCGCGGGAACGAGTGAGGCGAGCGGCTGAGGCTGGTCGCCGAAGGCAACCAACAAGCCGAAGCTGCGGAGCCGAGCGAAGTGACCGTGCGTCGTCATGCAAGGGCGGAAGGGCTGCTGTTCCCGCAGCGCCGGAGATACGGAAAGTCACTATTATTTTTTTTAGCGAATTCTATACGATAAAACAATAATAAATAGGTGTTATAATGACACCAGCATCCATCGAAATTTTTACAAGTCTTAAAAAATTGTCAACTTTGAAGTCGAATATCTCGGACATTTTTTATTTCAGAAAAAAGTTTTTCTAATAAAATATGCTTATTTTATTGTTAGGCCAGACTTACACCTGTAAGTTTTACTTACGTAAGTAAGGACGCAGCTATAGGTTAGACTGGGATAGTGAGTCTGCTATCTCAGTCTAACCTATCTGCGTCCTTACTTACGTAAGTAAAACTTACAGGTGTAAGTCTGGCCTAAACTCGAAAATATAAAACTATCCACTACCCACACACTATAACCGTGCAGAGTGAACCGATTGACGTGACTGCGTTTAGTTTCGATAACGAAACATTGGTGTCCCCTTGTTTCGCCGACAAACGTTTCATCGAATTTTCATTTTGTCGACAACTTTGTTCTCCGAAACCGTTAACTTTTCAGGATTTTTTAAAGAGTCATCATGTAGATTAGGTTAGGTTTGTTTTATATTAATTTATAGAAAAATATGGTTTCAGAGAAAATTAACTTTCGATGAAATGATATTTCGATGAAATGATATGTCGATGAAATGTTTGTCGACAATTCAAGGGTAAACCCGAAATGATTACAAATTTAAATAATTTCATGCGGAATAAATTTTATTACATTCAAAGCAACATGAAATAAAAATACCCGTAAAGAAAAAACATGATATAAAATGTATACGAAATAACACAAGTACCAATTAAAAAACACTGATTTAAATGAACTAGTAATGATTCATCGACGCAATGACTTGTCGATGAAATGAAAATCCTTCGAACGTTGCCTTTGAAATAATATTCGATTAAATGTCTGTCGGCAATTCAAGGGTAAACCGCTCAGCCCGATATTTCGAAGCCACGTTTGGCACAGGGTGATAATGTACAGCCCGATAAAATGGGTAAGTCAAGATTTTCAAAAGTGTGCAATTTATATATTTTTTCGATAGTTCCCGACGTAATGATCTAGAAAATACCCCTATTGCATTTTTATTCCCTGTAATTCTTCCAAAATATCGTGTTAAACTCACTTAAAAAAAGGGACGCCGGGCTGACAAAACTAGTGCCTAAATTCGTAAAAAAAACGAACGTATCTGTGTGAAGTCTGTGTCAGCTGACAATTGTGACAGACCAAACTTCACACAGATACGTTTGTTTTTTTTTTACGAATTTAGGCACTAATTTTGTCAGTCTGGCGTCCCTTTTTTAAGTGAGTTTAACACGACATTTTGGAAGAATTACAGGGAATAAAAATGCAAAACGGGTATTTTCTATGAGTTTAAATATCCATTTGATAATGATTGGACGTTGAGAGAAAAAAATATTAGCCTTAGAAACTCTAAAAGAGCAAATAGTATTTTTTCTACTCCTGTACTGTTATCTGTCTTTTACTTGGTCACGAACACTAATATAAGAACATATATAATATGAGTTCAGAGAAGTCTATACTCTATTCCCCATAACAGCACTAGTGTCGTTATAGCCACTTTACGTTATTGCTAACAACCACAGACTTCTAAATCTAGGTTAAACTGAGGTCAAGGATTAAGCGCTCAATTTTAACTTTACGGTAAAAATGCACAACTACCAACTTAACAAACAATTAAAATCCTACGGCTTTTAAGAAAAACAAAACTTTCTGAACTAAATTCATTGATGCCAACATAAAAACAAAAGTATTTTTAATATATTCACTGCGTGTGAACTTCATTTAAAAAATAAAAAGTTTACCATAGACACATACTGACAGTCATACGTCATATTTGCCTTCTTTGCAGGTTATGCCTTGTTTGTATTTTATAATTTTAAAACCTGTCGTAGAAAAAGTATTGTATGCAACGTTGTATAATTAAGTCAAAAAACGCTCATTGCGTCTCTATTTGCGATACTCGCCGCATTCGCGGCTCGTATCGCAACTCACGCAATTCGCATTTTTTGAACCTTCTTATACAACTGTTGCATAAAATACTATTATGCAACAGTTGTATAAGAAGGTTCAAAAAATGCGAATTGCGTGAGTTGCGATACGAGCCGCGAATGCGGCGAGTATCGCAAATAGAGACGCAATGAGCGTTTTTTGACTTAATTATACAACGTTGCATACAATACTTTTTCTACGACTAGGTTAAAATATAAAATACATGGACGTCACGCGTATCTCGTCCGGTCTCTCCGAGTGTGTACAGCCGGCATGACAGTTGTGTCTATGGTAAACTTTTTTTTGATATGGCTGGTGACACGATGTGACGATAATTAAAATACTTTTTTTTATGTTGGCATCAATTAATTTAATTCGGAAAGTTTTGTTTTTCTTATGAATCGTAGGAATTTAATTGTTTGTTAAGTTGGTAGTTGTGAATTTTTATCGTGAAGTTAGAATTGAGCGCTTAATCCTTGACCTAAGTTTAACCTAGAGTTAGAAGTCTGTGGATACTAGAAATAACGTAAAGTGACTATAACGACACTAGTGCTGTTATGGGGAATAGAGTATAGACTTCTCTGAACTCATATTATGTATGTTCTTATATTAGTGTTCGTGACCAAGTAAAAGACAGATAACAGTACAGGAGTAGAAAATTTTTATTAAAGCCAAAATGTGAAATTGATTTAACTGCAAGTTTGAAACTTTGGTAATATTTTAATTTCATAGATTTACATCACGCAAAATAGGTGCATGTCATGTTTGTCGTCGAGTTGCGGAAAATAAGCCCGCGTCAACCTGTAACCTAATCATAGTTTACACGCACGACAAGATCAGACATTAAATTGGGCAGCAGAATTGTCTCGTCTGTAAACTACATAAGTGAAGACGAGTTGGTAACACTGACTTTTTGTTGTCAAAATTCAAAGTTAACATTAACTAACACTTCACAGTGACAGTGATCCTTCCTTATCTGTGGCACGGACGCTGTCATTAGAAAAAAATATTGTTTGACCCGACCGGTTTTCGTCAGTGGTGTCATAGAGTATATTGAATAATATTTATATTGAATAATATTTATAATAGAGGCATCAGTCTTCGTATGCGATTGCAGCGCACCAAGCGTTAATTGTATAAACTATTCAATTTGATAATATAGCTATAACTACCTAACCATATGTATATGCCGCTACTGTATGAACCATTGAATTTCTATTCAATTTTAGATTTCAATATTGTGATTAAAAGGAGAAATTGAGTCAATTTCTCCTTTTAATAACAATATTGAAATCAATATTCCAATGAAACTAGTCGAGGAATTGGGCAAAATTAAATAAAAGTCTGTATGATAATAACATGGATTTTAATTTTTATGTCTTTTTGTGTAGTAAGTATGAGCAATGCCTTGCACATGGTCATCTTTATTATAATCAGACACCTTTCCTTTTATTATTTTATTTACTTCTCGGCACCAGCCGTTTAGGAAGAACCTGCAGGATAAATCATTTATGTAATCTATTAGCTCATTGCGATGTTTGTCACAGGATATAAAATCAAATTTACAGTGATACGTAACGAGAGTTTTCAAATAGTTCTTAATATTAGTCATATTGCTATCGTTGTTAATTACATATATAGTAACATCTTGGATATCTGAAAATAATCCTGTTAAACGGGGTGCTGGATAAGAGAGTAACGTTTTATTCTTTACATGTTCTTTGGCTTTAATCAATTCACTCCCTTGATTTACATCAAACAAGCACGATCGGCAGGTTTTACATCCTTTAAATATTCTTACACATTTTTTTAAAATATACCCACTTACATATTCTATAACACCTTTTACTTTTGGGTTCTTTTTTTTTTCGTCATAACCAATCAATATGTTGTCGAACAGGTGGTCAAATTTTATTTCTGTTGGAGTGGAATCACTTTGTGGCTTTGTAACAAAAAATATTTTTTTTAAACATTTGAACACGATGCATGTGTCTTTCTCGCAGTTCGCCCCAGGTGAATGAATTGAATTTAAATTGTTAATTAACAACGATGCAAATGACGTTTGAAAACTGACGCACGTAGGATTCGTATTTCTCCCTCCGTGGCTCCTTATGCACCCGAAAAAGTTTTCAAGAGGATCCTGGTTAAAATGTCGGAGCCAAATAGATTTTATGTTATTTTCAAATAATTTATTCTGCAGGTACATGAGGTTATCTATAGTTTTTAACCAATTGGTTATAGTTGGCACTGTGCAAGTTTTACCCTTACTATCTACAAATGCCATGGATTTTAATATTACTTTTGCTTCTAGCCACATGGCTTGGTGTGAAGATCGTGGTGTTAATGGCTGAAGCAAAGGCTTAGCCATATTTTTATTGGCGCCTTCATGGCTACCATTTACCGAATCGAACAATTGGTCGAAGAAGAGAAGAACGTCCGCCGTTTCCTTACATTCTTCGCTTAAGATGCCGCGCTCTGAAAATAATGAAATTACATTAGTCCTTCCTTTCATATTTCTGACCGAGTGGCTTATAATTCACATTGTATAACAAAAACCGTAGAAGATAGAAAATTAGGACTTTTTACCCTCACAATTGCGCGGGTAAATTTAAGTTTGTGTTCTGAGTGGATTCAGAGCTAAGCAGAACCACTAAAGGCTCAGATACCCTTGCCTTGTAAAATATCTCATCCTATTCTTACAGAGTCATGTGGGCCGAAGGGGCTCTCTCTGCCGTCGAAGAATAGTAATTTACTGTCCCGTATATGTGCTTAAGATAGATCTTAAAGTTCCATTGATTTTATACAATTCCAAGATCCTTCACACCTCTGGTACCTCCATTTCGCCTTACTTGTTGGCAAATGGTCATGTCGGTGAGGGCTGGTATTACAAAGGTCAATACAGTTCAGTACGGCTGCCATATACCAAAAACGAGTGAGTAACAATTTTAACATTCGTACCCTTTTAGTAAGTACTCTTCCAATGAGACACCTGTCTGAAGCCTTTATTAGGTTTTGGTATAGGGCAGTCGTGTACTCTTGCCTGCGGCAATCAAACTCACCCGCTAAATATCCCATATTTACAGCAACTGATCGGCTAAGCACTTGAGTAGCACATTTAACCTTCATTTTTAATATTTTTTTTGGATTTACGTGGTGCTCAGTCAGCTTCGGCATTAGTCGTATGCCTTGATATGACGGGTTCTCATTGTATAATTGCATGATGTGGTCCCATTTTGCAATTTTGTTTTGGCCATTAATAATACATTTCAAATTTTTATTCAACAAATTGTTTCTTATACCTTTAATAAGGTGGGGAGGGTCATAAAGTGGCACAATTTTATCATCATCCACTTCAAAATAATTGTTTTGTAGTTCCATATCCTGCCTTAAATATTTGATTCTGGTTTCGTTGATTAACTTATTTATAGCACTAACGTTGTTAGAGCCTTGATCGCACACTGTAGCCATTACATTTAAGCCAGCAGATTTCAGTTTTCTTATCACCGCTACTATTAGCGTCGCCAAATCTTCCCTTGAAGTGCTGCCCGAACAGAATGTGTAGGATACCGGTTGTTTATAATTCTTCTGGATACCTCTCACCATAAACACTAATGCATGATCAGCAATTTCTTTTGTTATCGTCACTCCGTTGTTTACAAAGCCAATAATTTGATCTTTTTTCCTGTTATATTGAAAGTTAGGCGATATAGCAATTTCATCAAATAGCAATATGCACATCCGCTCTGTCTCTGTCATTTTCGCAACTCTTTTCCTCAAGTGGTTAAAAAGGTTTTCATTTATGCCTGGTTCCAAACTTGCTATTGAAATCATTCTGCTCAGTGTTATTGGAGATGGCAAAACAAAAATACGCCTGAGCCACCGATATGCCTTGGGACCATTTTTATATAATGTAAGAGCCATAATTTTTTCCTCTCTGGTGAATCTTCTTCCCATTTTATTTTTATTTATTTCTCTAAACTGCAGTAATGTGAATATTAGAGCAGCAGATGTAAATTTTTGCACGGCTTTTTGGAATGTAATGTTCTCCGATAGTTTCATAGCTTTCTTGGAGCATAGCAATATTGGGGACTTTAATAGCCATCATACAAACTGGGGCTACAAGAAGATCGACATCAATGGCGAAAAACTCATGGAATGGGCCGATGGCACCAACACCTTCCTCGTCTGTGACATCAAGAGCAGGGGTACTTTCAAGTCCGCACGTTGGGGAAAGGAGTACAACCCCGACCTGGTCTTCACTACAAAAGACGATGAAGATAAACCTGTACCCATTCGCAGAACAGTCCTCGGAGATTTTCCGCACAGCCAACACCGACCCGTTATGATCGAGATGGGACTCAAAGTTCCTATTGTGCCATCCTACCCGGTCCCGCGATGGAACTTTCAAAAGGCAAACTGGGAAGGCTACAGTCGAAAGCTGGATGATGGCGTTAGGTGGATCCCACCAAAACCACAGAACTATGATCGCTTCAGGAAATTAATCTTAGCCACTGCCAAAGATTTTATCCCGAGAGGTTTCCGCCGGAGATATGTCCCATGCTGGAGTGAGGAAACAGAAGCGCTATGGAAAGACTACCAACTAACTGGAAACCCTGATACAGCTCATTCAATTATTAAGTCACTTGACGAAGCCCGAAGAGCCAAGTGGGAAAAAACTGTAGAAAAAATGAATTTTACCCACTCCAGCAAAAAGGCATGGCACTTAATAAGAAAGCTAACTGATGGCTCCACTATAAAACAGACCAAGTCAAAAGTGCACCCCAACGCCATAGCTGATAGAATTATCAAGTTATCAAGGGCACCTAACCACAAACAGCACTCAAGGAAGATCCGGAAACAGCTATCGACGCTTAAATCTAACATCGTGCCCAACGACACTTACAGCAGGCCTTTTACCGTGGAAGAAATCACTAAGGCACTGGGTCACATCTCTGCAGATAAAGCCTGTGGAGAAGATGGCATCTTCCCTGAGTTCCTGATCCACAGCGGACACAGGACACGTGCTTGGCTGGCAAGCTTCTACAGTGAAATGATCGAATCAGGCAACGTGCCTACCATCCTCAAACGGTCTAAAGTGATAGCTATCCTCAAACCGGAGAAACCCATCGACAGAGCAGATAGCTATAGACCGATTGCTCTCCTAAGCGTCGCATATAAACTGATGGAGAGATTAGTGCACAATCGCATACAGGCTACCATTGATGCCGTCATCCCTCAGGACCAGGCCGGTTTCCGACCCAACCGTAGCTGCTGCGACCAGGTCCTAGCATTAACAACACACATTGAAAATGGATTCAACAAAGGACTTAAATCCTCAGCAGCCTTCATTGATCTCACTGCCGCATACGACACAGTTTGGCGCCAAGGTTTACTGTTCAAGCTCCTGAAAACAATCCCATGTATGAAGATCTATAAACTCATTGAGAACACCCTTACTAACCGGCCCGTACAAGTATTCCTTGGTGAGGAATTCAGTAGTGTTAGAGTTCTAAACAATGGCCTTCCGCAGGGCTCCGTCCTGGCACCGTTACTATTTAACCTCTACGTGCACGACCTTCCTGCTACCTCATCGCGCAAGTTCGGCTATGCCGACGACCTAGCCCTCATCACTCAACACCAAAGCATGGAAGCCACTGAACCTATCCTAGAAAACGACCTAACTCTGCTGAATGACTATTTTACCCGCTGGCGCTTGTGCCCAAACCCAAATAAGACGGAAGTATGCTGCTTTCACCTCAACAACAAATTAGCAGAAAAACCTCTGACCGTCTCGTTCAAGGGCACAATCCTAACTCACAACACATGCCCAAAATACCTAGGAATCACCTTGGATAGGAGCTTAACTTATAAGCATCACCTACACAAACTGGCAGCGAAACTAAAGACCAGAAACAACTTGGTACAGAAGCTCACAGGAACTACATGGGGAGCCCCCGCGTCTTGCCTCCGAACTACGGCCCTGGCCCTAGTCCACTCAACGGCTGAGTATTGTGCTCCAGTTTGGATTAACAGCGCCCATGTTTCGACTGTCGATTCGCAGCTAAACCACACTCTGCGATTAATAACCGGATGTCTCAAGCCTACTCCCACTCACTGGCTTCCTGTACTCAGTAACATAGCACCAGCTCACCTGAGAAGAAAAAGATGCCTGCACCAAGAAGCCACTAAAACTCGCTGCAATCAAAACCTACCCATCCACGTAGATCTTGACAACTTTGGGCCCAAAAGATTGAAATCTAGGAATCCTCCTGCCATGACGATTCCTGATCAGCAGGGTGACTTTAACATAAATGAGGCTTGGATCGAGGAATGGGAACCTTACAAAGACCCTCCAAACCCCTACTTCGCATTCTCTCCTCAAAGCCTCCCTGCTGGCTTCACGAAACCCCGCCGCGTCTGGACCGCTTTGAACCGCCTGAGAACGGGTATAGGAAACTGCGCTTATAATTGGCACAGATGGGGTTGGAGCATGTCACCCGCTTGCAACTGCGGACATCCAGTTCAGACCATTGAACACATAGTCTTGGAGTGCCCTCTTACAAGATTCAAAGGTCACATAGACCACATCACAAATATCTCGGAGGAAGCGGTTTCGTACTTGAAACGGGCAAAATTTTAGTTATAGTTCTAGAATATGATTATCCAGTGACTTGTAATGATGCCATACGATAAAATAAATAAATAGCTTTCTTAAGTCTAGCAGCGTAATTATTCTTCAGTGCTTGCAACTTCCGTATTTGCCTCGTCAGAGTGCTTGCTTCAGTAGAAAATATTTTTGAGAGGCGTCTCTTATTATCTTTGCAGGGACCTGAAAACATTAACAACAATGAATTTTTATAAGGATTATACATGTGGGGATAATGCAATTAAACGAGACAGTTAAAGCACACGTACTTGTTTTATTTTTAAAGATTTTATAAAGAAATGAACCACCGAACATACTTCCATTACCGACGCCATCCCCCCCCCCCCCCTCATACCTCGCCTCTCGCCCTTGCATGCGTTTCGTTCCTCCACATTCGGCCGTCCTGCTCCTGCCCTGTCCTCAGGCATACTCAACTTTAACAATGATCTACAACTAAACAATACATGCAATCTATTTTATTATATAAACACTTTTGTGGCAACTGCGCCTTAATAACAAAACTGTTGAGGCAAACTGTACTGGTATTTTCAACATTGAACTTTTATAATATTACTTAACTTTAAATAACAGCTTAAATATAACAAAATGACCAACATTGGGTTTGTTTACATGCCTATAACTGCTAAATATTGGTAAATATCACCATTGTAGAGACCTAAGGGATGCTTAAATGTTTACAATTTAATCACAATTCGGTGAATATATCAGTTCATAACAAAAGAATTTGTAAGGTATGTACTTATCTTAACACGTTATCATGACAATGAATGGGGCCTTATTACGCACGTTAAGAGACACAAAAGAGCTGTACAAGCCTTGCTTTCATCCCATTCATTCTTCACCATAAGACACTCAGGTTACTCACCAATACTTTCTTCGCGTTCACCATTTAAGGGCCAGCGCTTCATGTGGTCTGCAGAAGTAGAAGTTCTGCCAGGGCCTTCAGTATCCTGTGACAGCTTTTCAACATCATAGCGGTCGTTTCTCTTAACTTTAGTCACTCGGTAGGGACCAAGGTACTTGGCCTTCAGTTTAAGACCGGGGCCAAACTGAGTCCTCTTAATAGCGACTAAGTCTTCAATTTGATACTTAGAGCTATCTTTTCTTCTTTTATCATAATTCTTCTTGTTCTCTTCTTGGACTTTCTGTATTTGCTGTTTAGCTTTCTGTCGTAATTCCTCTCTATCTTCATCATATTGATTAATGGTCTCTTGTTCCAATAATCTCACTATTTCATAATCATTTTTATTTCTCATTTTCGTGCCAACTAACAGCTGATAAGGTGAAGTTCCTATACTTCTCTGGTAGGTACTATTCAGAGCTCTCTGTACCCGACTGACATGCTTGTACCATACCGACTGATCTTCAATGCACAGCTTGGTCAGCATTGGAATTAAGATGCGATGAATCCGTTCCACCTGGCCGTTTCCTCGAGGAACTCCTGTGGTGATCATCACATGCTTTATTTCTCCTTCCTGACAATACTTCTGAAATGCATCGCTTGTGAATGCTGTTCCTCTGTCTGTAATTACTCTAATTGGATTTCCAAACACCTGTTGATGTACCTGGAGCTTGTTTATCACCTCGGCTGTTGATGTTGACTTCGTTGGGAACAACCAAACAAACTTCGTGAAGGCGTCTATTATTGTGAGAATATGATTATACATTTTCCGCGTCTCCGTTAAAGGTCCGATGTGATCGAGATGTAGAGTATGTAGAGGGCTGCTCTCCTTTTCGATAGGGTGTAGAAAACCCTCTTGTTTACCCTCTTTTCTTGTTGCCAGTAGGCAAGGGATACAGCTGATAATAAAGTCTTCAATCTTCTTGTCAACGTTTTTCATGTAATAGTCTTTGCTAATTAACTCTTTCATTTTAGCCTTTGAAAAATGACCGCTGCTATGTGCTCTTTGGATAATTTCTTTTTCGAACGATCTAGGCACCACTAACTTCTTCTCTTCACCCTTGTATAAAATGCCATTCTCAATCCAATAATCCTGGTAAGTCCCATTGTTCAGCACAGCCTTGATGGCCTTGAGCCCATCGTCCTGGTCTTGAGCTTGCCGTAGTTGCTCATGCAGACTACTCACCACTACCCCTACATAAGGGTTTCGACTTAGAGCGTCAATGTGCCGCATACGAGATCCTGCTCTATGCTCTATCTCATAATCGTATTCATCAAGCAACAATACCCATCGTGCAACTTTGGCAGTTAAATCCTTTTTCTTTAACGTCATCTCGAATGCCTTACAATCGGTTACTATTTTAAAATGGATGCCAAATAAATAGTGTCGGAATTTCTTCACCGCTTCAACCACGGCCATAGCTTCCAGTTCATAGCTGCTTAACTTGCTTTGGGCGTCATTGGTCTTCCTGCTCATGTAATATACTGGGTGTAGCCCTGTGCCTGGATGAAGCTGCATCAATATTGCCGCTATTGCTCTGCTGGAGGCATCTGTATGCACTTCTGTCTTTAAATTTGGATCAAATATCTTCAGCACTGGTCCACTCGCTAATCTTTCTTTTAGCATTAGATATGCATTCCGCTCTGCTTCATTGAAAATGAAATCCACACCCTTCTTTAGGAGATCTGTCAATGGTTTCGCTATTTCGGCAAAATTCTGGATATATTTTCTAAAATATGATGTGAGGCCAACAAAACTATGCAGTTGCTTCGTCGTTCTGGGCTCTCAATACTGCATCTGTCTTCTCGGGGCTTGGCCGCACCTCGCCTGCTGCTATACTGTGTCCTAAATATTCTATTTCATGGCAGATCAACTTAGCCTTCTTCCAGTTTATCTGTAATCCATATGATGAGGCTACTTTTAGCACTCGCTTCAATCTTTCTACTGCTTGTTGTTCGTCTTCGGCTGGAATCAGAATATCATCTATGAAAATGGTCATTATACCTTCTGCAATCAGTTCTCGGAAAACTATGCTCACGAATCGCATGAATGTCTTCGGACAGTTCGACAAACCGAACGGAGCCTTTAGGAACTCCCATTGTCCATTATGTGTTACGAAAGATGTGTATCTCACAGACTCTTCGCTAACTTTTAAATGAAAGAATCCATTTTTTAAGTCTAATACACTAAATACCTTGGCACCTTGCAGTCTGTCAATCAAATCTTCGATTACAGGCAGGGGAAACTCGTCTTTTACTAACTTCCTGTTCAATAAGCAGTAATCTACACAAACTCTCACTGAATTATCTTTTTTCCGTACAAGAACCAGAGGGCTAGAGTATTCAGAGTAACTTACCCGAATAATCCCAGCTGCTAACCACTCTTCAACCTGTTGTTCTACTATCTGCTGCTCCTTCAAAGATATTCTTCTTGGGCGTTGCGAGACTGGTACATCATCCTTTAGAACTATTTTCAGCTGGATAGGCGCCTCCTTGGTTTGGTCGGGTTTGTAAGTGTTCACGCACTTCAAAACCTCCCTCTTCACTGTGTCATCCTTGATGTGACCTAAAACAAAACCACCATCCATCGCAAAACAGTTCACCCTACTCATCCATTCCCGTTCTAACAACGTAACAATCCCGCCATTCATTATCATGATAACATCCTTAAGAAACTCCTGTCCAATTATTACATCATAGGGCGTACTATTTTTAGGAACAATATGGAAAATTACATCGTTATACATCTTATTATCGATCGTAATACTAATCGTAAGTTGACCTAAAGAACGCACTTTCACTAGACCAAGTCCGGAACACACAATATTGTCCTCGCTTTTCTTTGTTTTAATCGTGTCGAAAAAGTCCACTGACATAAGATTTATGTCGCTACCGGAATCTATTAGAGAAATTGCAGTTTTTCCACTAATCATTACACTTTTCGTCGGTTTATTACACGATGATAAACTCGCGTGATCGATCTGCATGTTTTGTTTAACCTCGGTACTGTCATCCGTGACATCCGTCAATGTCAAGCCGTCACCGCTGTCAGTTTCGGCCGCCGCCATCTTGAGCTCAGTGATGCCACTATAATGAGATTTTTTCGCCGGCGAACTAAACTTGCTACTCGAACTCGCCGTCTTTGGTGAATGACCCAAAGACTACAATATTATACTAGGTTATAGACAGGCAACTCGGCCAAATTTCTAATCATCGTACTTGTGCTGCCATCTATCCTTCATTACACGTCAACAAATCTACACACACATATACACCCACACCCACACACATACATACACGCATACACACATATATAGCTACGTATATATAGGTAATTATAGTTTGGCATGGTATGACACATCTTAGAAGTTACGTTGAAATAAGTTTCTAATTACAATCACCAAGTTTAAATAAAATGCGCCCAATAAAGCAAATTAATTTAAATTTAGTGACCTCAACTAAAAACTTATTTCTACGTAACTTCTAAAACGTGCCACACTGCATAGTTTGAAAGAGGATTACTAAAGAGCAGTGTAAATAAAAACACCAGTTTCCGTTTTTTAGTTTTACTTATATCTACTTATTTCAAAGGTGAATTTATCTTCGCATTCGTTTTTAAATTGACAAGAAAATGTACTTATCATCTTTCCCTTAAAAGTCAGATCCACAACTGTGCTTCGATATTTTAAATTTTTCTGGATTGCTAGCAGGATTCCGAAATCTATGCAATTGGATCCCTGAAAAAGAAAAAGTATTAAAGATGATATCAACGCCGAAATACGCAAACCTATTTAGTACCACGAAACAGTAATAAATTATAGAATTGGTAAAAGGTTCACTTTGTTGGATATTCATAGGCGATTTCAATTCCGTGATTACCGTGTCTAAATTATAGTAGACCAGTAAGCTTATGATGCTACGTTTTGTCACGCGATAAATAAATGATAAAGCATCCGTCACGTTCTAACTAATAGTGTGCGAGAGTGACGGATGTTTTATCAGTGATAAACTATCACTTATTTATCGCGTGACAAAACGTAGCATCATAAGCTTACAGCTTTGATAAAAACCCATAACATTATAATTACCTTCTCCACACAGACTACCTCCACTAGACGGAGCATGTTGGGCGGCGCGCGCTCACATCAGATATGGTCAATCGTATAGCATTACGACATTACGCGACCGGCCGCTCGTTCAGTTGCGACCATGTTTCTGACTTGTGTGTGCACCAAACGCGAAATAAATATTTCTGTTCAATCCGACGACAATCTCAAAACATAAAATGATAAAAAAGATGTGAAACACGCGTTGTACTAGTAATTTCTATCGATATTCAATCGCACATATGCGTGGTGAGCTCGTGTCGTATGGCATGCTCCGTCTAGTGGAGGTGGTCTGTGCTTCTCCATCACGAACTTTGCGGCCGGGTAGTCAGAAAATTCTGACCGACATTTTGTTTAAAATAAAACTTAACACAGCAAAAGGGTAACAGCACATACAACGGGGGAATTAATGCTCAACTCGACGTTGAAATGAAATAAATAATGGAAAATACTGCACTCGATAAAATTCCCGACATTTTTTATTTGATTGATGTCAAGCAGCACCGATTTCTTTTTTTTGGGAATGTTATGGCCAACCAGCACCGCCTTGACAGACTATTGTTGCCATGTAACAAACAATAAATAATATCATGAGTGGTTAATTTTAATCAATTGAAATTTAAATTAAAATATATTTTTAGATTCACACGATTTTTATATGTATTATTTGGTATATATCATGTTTATTTAATTACATTCACATCATTACGTATGTTAAAAGAAGGCCAAGTGGTACGTGTAATGTAAGGTAGATGGCAATCAAAGCAAAGCGGTTCACTTTTTTTCTATTGAGTTACCGGGGCATGGAATGACCGGAACCGGCGTTGACACACTGTTGTCCAATATGGCCGTATTCGTTACAGCGGAAGCACTTGATGCCTTTGGTACATGATGCCGCCACGTGATCTTCTTCGCCGCACTTGAAACAGCGCCGTCGTGCCATGGAATGATTTTTCTTCGTAGATTTTTCTAGGTTATCTAATGGTCTCTCCTGTTTCTTCGTAGTGTTCGACTTCATTTTTTCATACACAGCCAATCTTTCCTTGAGTGTAGAAAAATTTACGACTCCGTATAAAATGGCTTTATTAGGCTCATAATCTATAATGCCGTCAATAACGTACTGGATCGACACATAATCGGGAAATCTCGCCCGTTTGCCCAACTCCTTCATTACGAGCATATATTGGTAGAACGATTCTTCTTTCCGCTTCTTTCTTCTGGCCATAATCTCATGCATTTCTTTACTGTTTACGTAATCAGGAAACTCCTTTTGTAACGCCGCCTTTAGCTCATCATAGGACTTAAACGTTTTTTCGGATTGGAGCCACAACGCTGCCGTGCCGATTAATGATTTGCGAGCAATGATGAGTTTCTGCGACGCCGACCACTGGAAAATCTCCGCGTTATCTTCCAGGTCTTGCGCCCACTTAGCTGAGGAGTACGTTCGGTCATCTCCGCTGAATTTGATGATCCCTTCGAGCATGGAAGTGGAATACGCCGCCATCGCACCCGTACCACTAGTACCATCGTTTTTATCCGACATCTTCTTTATTTATTGTAATAACTTCGTTCACCGTAATCACCGTTTTCTTCGTATTTTAAATGCAACGTTCGTCGTACGTCGTCATCGAGTATGCAAACCCGCCGTCGTATAGGTTATGCACGCCGCGTCGTTTCACTTTTTAGTGTCCCGCACAAAATTCACTATCCCGGACGAGCCCCCATTTGTGGGGATAATGAAATTAAACGAGACAGTTAAAGCACACGTACTTGTTTTATTTTTAACGATTTTATAAAGAAATGAACCACCGAACATACTTCCATTACCGACGCCATATTCTAACCCCCCTCTCCCCCTCATACCTCGCCTCTCGCCCTTGCATGCGTTTCGTTCCTCCACATACATATTTATTTAATAAATTTTTACACATCGACATTCACGTAAGTTTACACGCATACACATAAAATATCTCTACTGCCTGCTGCGCTCGTGCTCAAAATACCGCATTCCTGAAATACCAGATTCTCGATTTATCAGATTCCTATCTTAACACATTCCCGTTACACTACATTAGAAAATCGTAAATTACTCAAGGATCTAAATAACTTTGTTGCATGTATTATTTTAGGAATCTGGTATACGGAGAATCTGTTGTATCGAGAGTTTGGTATTTTAAAAATGTGGTATTTTAGGAATGCGGTATTTTGGGAATGAGCGGCCTGCTGCAGGCATGGCTAAAGCTAAACTTAAGGATTAAAAGCCAGCTTGGTTTCACATCAGATAATGCTTTAAGATTGCCCTGGTAAAAAAGGGAAATATGTAAAAAGGCAGAACTATTTAATAAAAATATGATAATGCAATAATGCATACTAGTCTACGTGAAATAAGTAATGTTTGCTCCGGCTTAGTGCGGTAGAATGTGTTCTATGTATTAACCGGGTTTATAATCTACTCAATATAGTTCAAAGAAATCGGTCCAGTAGTTTTTACGTAATGCGTACATAAACCTACACGGCGATAAACCGACAACCAAACAAAATGTCACTGTCCGACTCCGATTTGATTCATTTTGATATATGTTATAGAGTAGTCTAAAATAGCAGACACGTCTTTTTTTTAGCTGCCCAAATTCAACCTGTTAGGAGAAATTGTCCTTCAAAGTACTGGAAAGTGACTAAACCCTCCAACTTGGCCAGAACAAAATTCAAGCAAGTTGCTTTTCAGTACTTTAAAGGACAATTTCTCCTAACAGGTTGAATTTGGGCAGCTAAAAAAAATACGTGTCTGCTATTTTAGACTACTCTATAACATAATATCAAAATGAATCAAATCGGAGTCGTACAGTTGGGTACCTTTCCTTGTTAAACGAAGCGAAAAATATCATGCGCGCTCACATGGATTTCTACTAATAATATTAGCTTGTACTTTATAATACAACTGCCCACAGGTTTTTGGATTGGCATCAGTTGCTTTTTGTACTCGTATATAAAGTGTGTCCCTGGATAAAGTGCACAAACAAATAGGGATGAAACTAGATGCAATTTAATCGACAAAAAAGTAATGAAATTTTTTTTAAACCATATTTACCTTCTTATGAATTAAAAAAAAAATCTTATGCATTGGACCTTGTCGGAACAAAGCAAGAATCTTACCTATACGCTCTATTGATTTGGAATAAACGTAATTACAATCACAAAGGATTACCTACTTATGTTAAAGTAATTAGGAAAAATCTGCAAAAATAATCCAATAACAAAAAAAAACTGGTTTTTTTTACGAATTTTGTGTATTTTTTGTCTAAATTATTGATAATTTCTCTATTTCCTCAAAATAATGTCCATATTATCACTATTTATCATCATAAATAATTTTTGTGTATCTTATTACCTTTTATTTAAAAAAACAACCAGGTATCTAACGCTCATACGTGTCAAGATATCTTGCTTTGTTCCGATAAGATCCACTGCATACGATACATTTTGTTTAAAAATCATAAAAAAGTAAATAATTTTAATTTTTGTAGATAAAATTGTATATAGTTTCATCCCTATTTGTTTGTGCATTTTATCCTGGGACACACTGTATACCACATGTTATAATCATAAGCATAACCCTCCCTTTTGCTTCGCGTAATCGGGTAAAAAACGAACCTCTTGAAGTCGTTGGGCACTGTTCTTCTGCGTGGATAGGTGCCGTAGTTATTACATTGGTCCTCAATGACACTCCAATAGATAAATCTGAAACATCGTTTATTACCTCAGCATATAATGGCTGAATAGACTTCCATCAATATTAGCTTAGACAGGTTATATGATATTTTCTATGCACATATAGTGAAGCTCATGTGCGCCCCGCCGTGTTACCCACATACTTATAAATAGTAGCTTATATGTTAACCCAAGAGTTTATTAAGTAATCATAATTATTTGGGCTGGCCAGTGTTTCCAAAATCCTTGACACTCGCTATTTTACACTCTTTCATTTGTAATACTTAACTCTGTGGATCTACGGAGTTGAATTAAAATAGCGAGTGTCAAGGGTTTTCGAAACACTGTGCGGGTCTTAATTTTAAAAGTCAACCAAACGTTGAGCCTGTTCTTTAAGTTTGTACTGCATAGGTCGTAATGATCATCTGGCCCACTTGCCTATAAAAACTTTAGAATATTAAGATGTTTTACAACCAAGTCCTTGCGTCTAGTATGGAATATTGCAATTAGAACGTTTTATTTTATACCTACATTGAGACATCTCTCTACCTGGACAATATACAACTAAAAGTGGAGTTAGTTAGCCACAGTTTTCTAACATTATTGTGCGCATCGGGTTACAAGCATGAAATTTTTACCACAGATAAATTGTTCCGCGGTGACTATTTTTCGATGTAGAGGAAAGTCAGATTCGTTCTCTGTGCGCGGAGAGAGCGGGGTGAATGTGACCAAGTACACCTATTCTCGCGTACTACAGAGAAGTGGCGGCCACCTATTTTGAATACCGTTAACTTCAGTTTCCGTCAATATTATTAGCAGATTTGAAGATTTGATAATAATGGTATAATTAATTGTTCAAATACCACCAAATGAAATGGAAAATTTATGTTTTCCATCACTAAATTGCACTTTTGGCGTCAAACGCCAAGCGAAAAACGTTACCTACACGCTTCTTTGCCATACAAATCGACGAACTATTTCCTTTTATCTCGATATATTTCTGTGGCCCAACATGTTTATATTTTTGGAAACTAGATTCAATGCGCTACTTTAAGATATTTTTTAAATTGGAAATATTTAAAAACTAGGACTAGGTAATATAACGATTTGAATAAAAAAAATTCCTTGTGGTTTTTACCTTGTCAGTGATACACACATATTTTTATATCCAATTCTACTTAAAGAACATTAAAAATCAATTCCTGATATCTGTTTTACACGAAAACGATACCACACAAGCGCTAGTAGCCTAAAGTGATTAATGAAAAAAAAAACGAAATAGAGGTGTACTTGGTGACATTAACCCCGCTCTCTCCGCGCACAGAGAAAGAATCTGACTTTCCTCCACATAGAAAAATAGTCACCGCGGAACAACACTCTATCCGTGGTAAAAATTTCATGCTCGTATAACCCGATGCGCACAATGTTAGAAAACTGCGGCTAACTAACTCTAATATAAGACGTTTCGCTTACTACGGCCAAATTCACATCCTGACCGAACCCTTTTTGGAGTCTAGGTTGATCTATAGTACAAACAACGCTGGTATAATGATAAATAAGTATCTACAACCAACCTCTTGAAGTTGTTGGAGTTTCCATTTCATTATCGGTGTGGATAACATTCCTGGTTGAGATATTTGCCATAGGTGTTTGATGAGTAAAACCTGAAATAAGTGTTTAATTTCTATAATATTATACTAAAACGTATAATAGTACATTACACAACTAGGGTGGTAATAAAAAGAAAGGCCGAGATCGCAGAAGTTTGCGGCCCGAGCTGCAAGCGAGGGACGTAAATATGCGATCGAGGGCTTTCTTTATTACCTCTCGTGTTGTATACATCATTTTATGTGTACACTTGGGTTTACTAATATGTGGCCGAAAGTTATAAGGCAAATTATCACCTCGCAAACTATTTTTCCCATAGTTTCATTTCGCAGAATCATCTGATGGCAAACCAATGTTTCGCATATATAACATATCGCAAATTATTTTTTAGAATATTATTAGTTGGGAAAATATTTAGTTGGTCATGTTTCAAAATGTCTTTAATTGTTTTGTCGAATGTATTGAATGGCATAAGTTATTTTACTCATAATATTATGACGCATAATACTAATATACGCTGTTATAAGACTGTTCATTCCATCTTGGACAAATTATTTTCAGGTAAAAATTAAAAACACAGCTAAACTTAACTTGAACGGGTACACTACGTACCCATTTTTTTCTATGGAGGGTCGCAGTTCTAACCTAACCTGTGTTTCTGGTGACAAGTCGTGTCTTTGGGGGTCACAGTTCTAACCTAACCTAACCTACTTTTTTTGGTGACATGTCGTGTCTGTGGGGGTCGCAGTTCTAACCTAACCTACTTTTTTTGGTGACATGTCGTATCTGTGGGGGTCGCAGTTCTAACCTAACCTAACCTACTTTTCTGGTGACATATCGTGTTCGTGGGGGTCGCAGTTCTAACCTAACCTAACCTATACACCACACAATGAAAAGTCCGAATCTATGATAACCCGATACATCAAAAATACGAATTCCGATAATCAAAATTCCGAAATTCAATACACCGAACAATAAAATTTCCGACTCAATAAAAGTGGGAGAATAGGCCTTAGATTTAGCTAAACTGACCTATTAACCTAACTGGGCTGTGGTTAATTTCCCTTAGTGTCACAGTTTCAACCTGAAAGGGCTGTGACCAAGTCGACGAAGCCCCGCTGCGCGGGGCTTCTATTTCTTTCTAAGGGACGCAAGCGACCTAACCAACCTACCTAAATTAAACCAGATATGGTTAAACGGTTTTTTCCATGCGGGGGGCTCGGCCCCCCGAGCCCCCCTTTTTGTTTATACCAACTCGTTTCCATCGGAGTTGTCGTCTTTTCCAATTTTAGATAATCCAATTTTAATAAAAAGTATGCGAAGTTTAAATTTGGGCAAACGTTATTTGACAATAAATAGTTAGCTTTAAGGGTACGCGCAGACAGAGCGCGGTCTGGCGTTCCGAGTTCCGCGTTCAGAGTTCTGCGTTCTTTCGAATGTACCGAGTCCCTTACGATAATGCACACAGCGGGCGGTCAGACCGCGGCGGTCAAAGCGGAACGCCGCGTTCTAGAGTTCTTTTGCCGCCGAGACAGAGAACGCCGCGTTCACCACGATGTCTGAAGTTGTAAATATAGAAAAACTGATTGAATTGGTTAGAGAAAGGAGAATATTATATGATTTAAGTCAAGTGCACTACAAAAATCTAAGTAATTCACGAAAAATACTACTGAATCCGCCTTGTTCTTGTCATGCTGTGTTAATTGGGTGCACCCAATATTTTCTTCTTTTTTTTAGAAGTTTCTAGGTTCTACAAAAACAGTGATTTTTTTCGGGAGATGAACTTTCTAGCGACATTTCGCACGTACAAAGACATCGATAAAATAGAACGCAAGAATTAGAACGCCTCTTGTGTGCGTTGGAACTCTCGAGCGGTCAAATCGCAGATTTCTGAACGCAGAACTCGGAACGCCAGACCGCGCTCTGTCTGCGCGTACTCTAATAAAACATTTGCTTAGTGACTATTTTTCTAAATGAATCTTGGTAAAATGTATATCTGCTAAATATTATTGTGATTAAATAAAAAGTATGCGAAATAATACTATGCTAAGCATTGCTTTGCCAACTAAAAGTACTGCAATAAGTTGGTTGGGAAGTGAAATTAGGCGAAAAATATTTCGGCCAGATGGCAGTACACCGTACACTTGGCCAGAAAGCGGCTTTTCCCGTACGCGTAGCGTGCGGAAAAAGCTACTTTATGGCCAGGTGTGGCATAAATAACTGTAAAATGACTTTATAGAAGCTATAAATTCAACGAAACTTTAAGCCTTTTGTCTTCAAGTTTTTTTTGGTGATTTTGTTTTTAATTTATTTCTGAAATAAAACTTATAAAACTACTATATGTTGTAAATAGGGCAGTCATTGAAGCGAAAAATACGGTCTTACCTCCGAATTTTTTTACTGTGAACCGATTTGCATGAAATTTTGGAATTAGGCTCATCTTACCCTTAACTTCAAAAGTGAAAATGATCTGAACTCCGCCTATTATTTTTAAGGGGTGTAAACAACCCCTTAATGGAAAAATTGACATTGAGCCATTTTATCGCTAGAAAACATGTCTAATAGTAAGTGGTGAAATTGTAAAGTATTTTCTAACATAATTACCTCATATTAAAATAATTTTCAACCCCTTGAAATTGCAAACAACCCCTAAATTGAAAAAATCACAAAAAAATACGTTGGTATGACATAAAAAGATGTAAGTATAGAGTAAGTAATATTTTATATTCTCTATAATAATTATCAAATTTTTAACCCCCTTTCAACCCTTGAAAACTACCCCTTGATAAAAAATTGTTAATTTTTTTTTTGATAAAATGAAAAGGATTTAAATATTATTCCACACTCTCGAAAATGATTATCATATTCTTAAGCTTTTCTACCCTTAACACATTGGGCGCCATGGGGGTCACGTGTGACCCCCATTACAAATACAGATGACCGACTACCCCTAAATTAAAACAGTAAATATATATGATTACTAGACCCCGTTATCTTGTCGCACTGACATTTCTTTTCACTAGAGCGTGAATGCTTTTTTTATCGACTATCTAAATGTCGATAGTGTGTATGCAGCCAACCCCGAAATCTCAAAAAATTTTTTGGACTTTTCATACATTACGACTTTTCGACTATTTTCGACCGATCGATGACGACATTTCGTATGAAATTTGTCCCGATAGTAAAAGTTGTTCAGTATAATCACCCCGTTCATGCTTTTCAGTGGATCAGAAAACACGTTGTATATATCTTTATTGTCTTTATACAAAAGTAATAAGTAGTACCTAGTGACACCTCTTTGAAAATATCAGTGACATACACTATCGACATTTAGATAGTCGATAAAAAAAGCATTCACGCTCTAATGATAACATATTAAAAATAATTTAATTTAGATTAAAAAATTGCCATTTATTGAATAAAATATTTACAAATTATATAAAATTGTACTATTATTATTAAAATACAATATTATTATTCATGACTCAATGTCGGAGTCGCTGTCACATTCAACATCTTCTGGCTGAATTGGAGGGCTATTTTGGCAGTTATCTCCACTGCACGTTCCACAGGTACTATTACAAAACAGACCAACTTTTCTGCATCCGCAAGACATTTTCGTTGGCCCCTTCACTCAAATGTGTTATATATACATATAAGAACGTTGGTATGTATTCATGCCTACGTTTCCAAAATATATGAGCCATATTATGTATATATATACACATTACAATAGTTGTGGGTCTCTATTATACTGCGTACTTTCACATTGCTCCAAATATTCACACTTCGAAATTTTCAGTTACTAAGTAGAAAAAAATATGATAAGTTTTTGGACCATAACTCCTTCAATTTTCATGCTATCACAATTTATAAAAAACCATTGTAAAGGTAATTAAGAGAGCTACAACATCCTTCATTGCAATATATAGTAAAAAACCTTTTTCTAAAACGGTGAAGGGTTAAAGGGCTTAAGAGAGGCTGTGATTGCGCTGCCACGCGCTCTTTAAACAATCATATCTCCGTCAATTTTTGTTTGACAGAGAAAACAAAAAAAACTAAATTGTTTGTCAGAAAAATACCTAAAATTTTAATGCGTACACTTTTATACGTATCTGTCGTAATTTTTGAGATATTATGAAAAATAAGTGGGTGTTTTAAAAATTTGAAATTATGTTTTTTTTTAATCGTGACTTTTTTGAAAAATATGTGTCCTGAAGCAGCCAAACTGATACTATCTATCAAACTCTTCATAATGAAGTTAATTCTAAGCGGAATACGATTAATTTTAATTTTGGTGGAAATGGCACATATGAAACCCATTGATTTAAAAGAAAAAACATTAGATGCTCCCCTTATTTGCAATACAGCTCACTTATTTTACGTGCAAAAGACTTTTAATAGTGCTCATTTTAAAGCTTATTTCAAGCACTACAGAACCCTTTTGTATTAAAATGCATAAAATGCATCTGCTCGCCGCTAGATGGCATTGACCACATCGATTAAATTTCAGACAAAATAAAAAACGGCTTTGATCTTTAATATCTAGCTTAATATTGCACTTAGAATACTTTATAAAAAACCAAATTGTTCATTGTTTTACCTGCTACAATTTTGTTCCGTATAAAATTTTCGATAAAACGTATATTTTTGGAGATATTTGCAAAAAACCGATGAAAAACGTGACAAAAATGCGAATTTTCAATTGCCAATAACTTGAAATGTATTGGATTTTTTGAAAAACTTTATAGAAGAGTTTTTGCTTAAAATTAGGCCTTCTATCGATTTCCGAGACGATTTTGAAAAAAAAATAATTCACCCCCGAGAAGGGGTGGCAACCACCCCCAGGGTGGTTGCGGAGTTCAAATCATTTTCACTTTTGAAGTTAAGGGTAAGATGAACCTAATTCCAAAATTGTATGCAATTCGGTTCACAGTAAAAAAATTCGGAGCCATAATGCTTCAATGACTGCACTAAAAATTTAATTTAGTAGCTCCCCTTGTAGCAGGTAAAATACATATTATTATATGAAACAAAAATATAGGCATTTCTGTACTGTACAGGTGGCGTGGCGTTGAAGAAATCCTTGCGTAAGCCGGACCAGCTCTGGCTTCAATTTTCTTTAAGAGCATTAGAATTAAGTGCTAAACTGCCTAATATAGGCAAGCCGATGGAAATCGAGTTCTATGGACGCCACGCCACTGGTACTGTACTGTCTGTACTTGCATATACTTACTGAGCTGGAATAAAAATGAATAAGTATCTTCAACAAACCTCTTGAAGTAGTTGGAGTTTCCATTTCATTATCGGTGTGGATAACATTTCTGGTTGAGATATTTGCCACAGGTGCTTGACGAGTAAAACCTGTAATATGTATTATTACTGTAATATTATTCTAAGAACTTATAAATTACTGTAAACCGTCTATCTGTCAAAACCCTTTATCTCGAAATATCCAGTTGAAATTAAAACCATATATTCAGGTATACAGTCCCTTGAAGCTGTGAGAGAATCTCTAAGTTAACGTAAAAAAGATACGGCCGTTTAAACGTATATTTCGACGCTCTCAAGGGACTCAAAATTTATGGAGTACTTTCCGTTGACCTAGAACTATGAAATTTATGAAGTAATACCGTCTTATACTACAAGTACAGGGAAAAAAACTGAAACTATCCATTTGTAACCCTCGATGGGCGAGTTCGACTCCTTTAATTTATTTTATATGATAAGTCTTATATACCAGCTAAACATGTGTGCTAAATTTCATATAGTATATTACACAACTAGGGTGGCAATATAAAGAAAGGCCGAGATCGCAGATGTTTGCGGCTCGAGCCGCAGGCGAGGGACGTAAATATGCGATCGAGGGCTTTCTTTATTACCTCCCGTGCTGTGTACATCATTTTATGTCTAGACTTGGCCAGAAAGCGACTTTTCCGAACGCGTAGCGTGCGGAAAAAGACACTTTATGGCCAGGTGTGGCATAAAGTGTATTATGTACAGTGATCAGAATAGGTAGAGTATATTTACTAAAACTTCGACAAACATAGTCAAAAAGTGGGGACTCCCGTACGCCTAAATTTTTTCACGGATTTAAGTCCCGGAATCTTACTAAAAATGTATATTATTGGTATTCTTTCGAACATTCTCAGTATAGCTGTCTCTTTCTAATAGTGCTGTCTCTTTCACTCCTTCGAGAAATTTCGCCATATACTGAAGTGTAGTTCAAAGGCCCATAAGGGGTCCTGTTATGTGAATCAGTGAGTCAGTGACAAAACTAAGGAACTTTGACATGCAATAGTTCTTAAACTACACGTTCAAATTGAATAAGGGAAATTATAAGTCAAGCCGCAGATTTATTTCTTGGCCACGTGCTTAAACTTCTCATTTTATAACTAAGCAACGGGAAAATGAGATAGCCTCTAATAAATTAATTCGTCTCTTTTACAACGCCAACTAAATATTCTTTAGAAAGCGTCAAACAAAGATCAACAATTATCTTAACTTGCCTTCTTGTTTATATATTGCCACCTAATTTACTAACTCAGCCATGGATTTTACATTTCATCACCATTTTACGTTTTACGGCTTCAACACAAAGTCCTCAAAAAAATATAATTCAAGCTTCCATTGACAACATCATTTATTATAACTTAGCATGTAAAATAATACATCATATTCTGTTATCGAGAAAATAGCCACTTCAAAATTTGGAGCGAGTGCGCGAGACGACAGTGACCGGCCATTTGCACCAATCAGAGAGCGCCATTCATGTACCGACGAGTTAGTCACCAGGGTTGCCAGACATACGAGGTTCCTTGTACAAATACGAGATTTGTGGTCTGCTGCTGTACGAGTACGGGCTCGTACGAAATTGTACGAGGTTTTGGGTTAGGAAGCTTTTTTACCATTTCCACATACAAAATTTCGTTAGACTCTGTGCGGAAAGAGAATAGGATTTAGATTGGGGGGCGCTGTAATGCTTTTCTAGGTATTCCCTTGACTTGTCTAAATTTTTTTTGTCTAATTTCAGTTTGTCTAACAACTTTTACTATAATGAATTTTTTGTCTAAAGTCAATATGTATAAATTCATTTTTCATAATTATTGTTTTGTCGAAACTCGTTTTACCTAAATTATCATTTGCATAACTCTTGTTTTGTCGAATATTATTTTATCTAAAACTCACTTTGTCGATTCTTATTTTAACTAATCATTATATAGCCGAATATCATTTTAACTAAATTTTTTTTGTCTAAAATAAGCGTGTTTTGTATGGGTAATTTTTCTCTAAATTTGATAATTACCAAGATAAATGACGGATTGTAAAATGTAAAATTTTCAATGATGGAATATTATGTATACGATATTAGCCTGCGAAAATCCGAATCTAGGGCTCTCGCTGGTTAGGACGCGTGCCGACACAGCGCGCCCTAGAGTGTTTTTATAAAGCCGGAGGCGTGGAGGGAGAGCAGCCCTCGCCCGCCATGACGAAGCGTGGGAACGAGTGAGGCGAGCGGCTGAGGCTGGTCGCCGAAGGCGACCAACAAGCCGAAGCTGCGGAGCCGAGCGAAGTGACCGTGCGCCGTCATGCAAGGGCGGAAGGGCTGCTGTTCCCGCAGCGCCGGAGATACGGAAAGTCACTATTGACATTAAAAACGAGCTGCTACCAGAAAACTGTGGTGTGCGGATGTGTTATGCGCTCCGATTTAAAGTCATTCGTCGAAAATTTTACAAGTGCTAGAAATTTGGTTGGTTTATAACAAAGGGGCCGTTGGGGGAAATGACTTTAACAAAAAACTTAAATAGGCTGAACGAAAAAGGCGGCCAGAAAGCGGCTTTTTCCGTACGCGCAGCGTGCGGAAAAAGTCACTTTATTGCCAGGTGTGGCATAAAATAATTTAAAAAATTATACCGACTTCAAAAAAGGTTAAAATAAAAGTTTTATGGTAACTTTTCTAGAGGTCGGTGCCAGCCTTAGTACATACATTACATAATGTACTCATGTAAATATTTCTTTAAAACTAAGGCTGGCACCGACCTCAAAAAAGAAGTTACCATAAAACTTTTATGTTAACCTTTTTTGGAGACGGTTTAATTTTTTAAATTACTTTATGCCACACCTGGCAATAAAGTGACTTTTTCCGCACGCTGCGCGTACGGAAAAAGCCGCTTTCTGGCCAAGTATAGACATAAAATGATGTACACAACACGGGAGGTACTAAAGAAAGGCCTTGATCGCATATTTACGTCCCTCGCTTGCAGCACGGGCCGCACACTTCTGCGATCTCGGCCTTTCTTTGTATTACTACCCTAGTTGTGTAATGGACTAATTTTATGTCTCTCCTCAACAGTTTCTAGGTAATATTAGTGGCCAAAATTTACTATTAGATGACAATTTTAGCTAAATTTTGACGATTAATTAATGTGGGTTGAGTTATATTTTAAGCGTACTGAGTTAAAAAATTAGAAGCTAATAGCATATCTTTTTTGATGGCATATATTAAGATTTTAGATGTCTACTGCTTGAATGCATGTTACAAGTTTAGATGCTAAAAAATAACCACCATGCTGAGTTGTATTTAGAGTGGCCTACATAGAAGATAAGTAGTGGCTAAGATAGTATAATTCAGACGCTCGGTAATTGTGGCTGACTTAGTAATTTAGATGGCAATGTAGATTTTTAGAGGCGAATAATGCTATTAAAAAGAAGTCTGTTTAATTAGCACCCATTGAATAATATTGAGAATATTGTGCCCTATATATTCCTGAAATTTCAGGGTTCTAGCTTTAGCCAGTACAAAATTACGGGAGGCTGAAAATGGCCTGAATGGCTTCGAGAAAAGGATGGTACGGCCGTGACTTTGTTTTGCTCGACTTGGCGGGGGCACTGCCGTGCCCCCAGATTTAAAAGCTAAAGTAAAAAATTGTTAAAAAAAGTTAGTCACAAAATATTTTTTGTGACTAACTTTGACTGTACTTTTTTGTATAATAGCAAACTGCACGTCAAAACTCATTGAATGGACTTAAACATGGTGAATTTATCTTGAGTAATTTAGATGATTTATGGTTACCATCCGGCTCCATCATCAAATCATAATAATATTGCATTGTGATCTGCATAACATATCTTAGCAAAATTTCAGCTATATCGGAAACAGGGAAGTGGGTCAAATTGAACTTGCAAGTTTTGATTACAAACAGACACCGGGGCAGGTGTAAATAAATAAAAGCTTATAAAAATTGAAAAAACTTTAAAAATAAAAAAAAAAAAACAGTAGAAAGGCTAAATTAATATTGACATGACGACACTTGACGTGAATTTTCCGAAAGCAGACATCTTAACCGGTGGTGGGCAATTTATGGCCTGCGAGCCGTCTTCGGCTCGCCTGAGGGTTTAATCCAGCAACATCCTTCGATATGTGGCATAACCCTCGTGTAATTTTTTTTATTTTTCTGCCCCCCCTCTGAAAAAGTTTGCCCCCCCACAGCCTCAGAGCATAGTCATTCTAATTTATGAAAAAATAAAATGTGTGTAAATACCTACTGTTAGAGCACAAATCTGTAGATTTATACAAATTTCAAAATTCATACCTGGTAGAAACAATGTTGGTACTGCATTAACCGTCAGCCGCTTGCTAGAAGTATAGTATCTTTTATCGAAGTGGATGTGGCACACCTTGCGATACTTGTGAATTTTTTTGTTATCCAACCCTAAAACATCCCCACCAACCGCATATAGCCAGGTCCGAAATCTTTCTGGTTCTTTATCCGGATTAGGGAAATTATGCAAGACCATGCTGTCCATTCCTGAAATGAATTATAAAATAAATTACATATTTTTTGTTTCCTTTACACCTCCAAAACATGTTATGACAACGGAGACCCCCTATATGTCCATTAACTTTAGTATATATATCTCTTTATTTTTCTTTTAATTTATCTTGTTGTGACGCCTAGAGACCTTTACACCTCTAAAAAAATAGTTTTATGTTTATTGTCATATATGTAATATAGTTAAGTATTAGTTTGATGCATTGTATTAATGAAGTTGCATGTATTATTTTTACAAGTACGTAGTTATGCAATAACGTTCCAACCCACAAAACAAAGTATCAACCTTCTGTCTTTAAAAACAAAGTTCATAATCCAGAAAATTTTGCATGTGGAATGGAAAGTTATTGCATAACTACGTTGTAATTTTTAATGAAAAAATTTCTGGAACAGAGAGTCTGGTGAGTTTTTTCCAGCGCTTCTTCTCACCAGAATGTCATTTGCCGAAGCGCCAAAAGAATCAGACATGTGAAAGAGCCCTTGAGGCCTACTTGCAGAAATAAATTATTTGATTTGATTTGGTTTGTGGTTTAAGAACTTTATTTCTCATAAAGAATTTACAAAATTCTCTTATGAGATAATTTATATAAAAACAAATTTAAGACTAGCGTGCAGAACATAATTCTATTAATATTACATATTTTTTTTTTTTGTACATTGAAAAGTGGGTAGAAATTTGCAGTTATCATAACAGTGGTTAACAAGACTAGTACCCACTTATTTAAACAAAACAGTCTAACTGATTATTTTGCATTTCACAACCTAATAAATTAACACAAAAGAATGTTTGTTAGTTGGTATTTCTTTCAGTAGCAATGGACTAGAAATTGTGGCTTAAGAGAGAAAGATAATTACCACGCAGTTGAAGTGGTCAAACTTATGCCTCGGTTTGGAAAAGTCATAGATTCGGGGCTGATCTAATATTCTGGTTTCTGACCGTAGGATAACGTAAATATCAAGTATACTCACTTGTTTTCCCGCAATTTGGAACACAACACATCTTATCAGCTGCTTCCTTGGACATTATCGCGGTCGTCGTTATCCAAATCACAAAGCAAATCAGAGTCCAAAAACAAAAGCAGTAGTTTAACAAGAGAGGCGGGGTCATCAGAATCCAGGAATAGCAAAGTCGTTGTAATAACACAGGTCGTAGAGAATTTCAAACAGAGCACAAGAACGTCGAGCACTTGCTAAGAAAGAATTCAAAATTCTCTTGCGACGAACAGAAAATGTTTAACATTAAAACGTTCCGTTTGTTACACCGCGTTATAAGCTATTTAGCAAATTTAAAATGAAAACGAGAATAAACCCTATTTAAAGAATTAAATCTAAAGTAAATATATAATAACTACAATTTTAGTATTATTCATACGATATACAATCCAAATAAATAAATTTAAAATAATATTATAACAAAATTATATGCTTACAATGGAATTACCTTAGAAAACCACTACCTACAAGACGAACTACTGTATCACATGTTCGCTAGGTACACTCCCCACTTCGGTTCGAGTGTCCTTGCACGCCGATGAATAACTCCCGTGGTGCCGAGGTTTTGCCGAGGCATGCCTACCGCCACGAAGACCGATAGTTGCAACAGCTCAAAGAGCTAGCATTTG
The DNA here is from genome assembly GCA_947034925.1 of Eudemis profundana. Taxonomy (NCBI): domain Eukaryota; kingdom Metazoa; phylum Arthropoda; class Insecta; order Lepidoptera; family Tortricidae; genus Eudemis; species Eudemis profundana. The sequence goes on from OX344815.1 coordinate 15,699,658, forward strand.
TTCAAGCACAAAAAAAAAAAAAAAAAAAAAAAAAAAAAAAAAAAGTACAGCTTAAATGTTCAGAGTGAAAACACTGTGGTAAATAATCGTCGGACAATAATGATTGTCAAACCGCGCGGTTAAAACGCTCGGAGAATCGCCAAGAAAAACATTACAGCGCCCCGAAATCTAAATCGTATTCTCTTTCCGCACAGATTCTACCGATCGATATATCGGTAAATAATGATTTTGATAAGATCCGAAAAAGTTAGATACTTACTTTTTTCATTTTTTTTTTTAAGATGTCATCATAATATCGAGGTTGATGTTGACGGCGGTTGAAACGCTGTGAAATCCACACTCCAGTAACTTCGAAGCTAATAGGGGAATGGTATTTTTTTTAACGTTTTCGTCCTATTTCAAAAAGTACATGAATAAGAAAAAAAAATAGATTTGAAATCTAAAAATTAAACCCTTTCATTTGATATGTCACTTGAACTTGATATAATAGCCAGCAGTAGTTCCCAAGATATCTGGCTTTAACAGACGGACAGACAGAATCGCACCATAAGGGTTCCTTTTTTTACCATTTTGGTACGGAAACCTAAATTTTATTATTTTGTACTAACATAATATTAAATTATTGTTACCAAACTATGTCTGAAATAATTTAGACTTTGAATTGAATTAACTTCATGTGTTTATCGACAAGCATGTACCGCTGAAATTACTTTTATCGATGCGTTCCAAAACGCAAGTGCAAAAATTACGTGGTGGACATTTTGTATCTGGAAATACAAAATACCATGTCGACAACATCTCGAATCTAATTTATATTACTCTTCCTTTGGGGAGACGTTAATGCATAGCCAAAATAAAGTCCGGCCCAATAATGTACAGCCCCGATATATATAGCTCTGACTGAGAAAAGCTCACGCTATTGCACATTTGCCACAATGTTTGGAACTTTCAAATTTAATCGCATGCCCTTCGGGGTTGGCCTGGCCTCAGAGGTATTCCAGAAATGTTTATCTGACATATTTGGGTCAATTGACGGTGTCGTCAATTATATAGATGATATTTTATGCTATGCAGAAACTCGGGAACAGATGAATGAAATATTAACAAAAGTATTTAAAAAGGCCAGAGAAAACAATATACGTTTCAACAAAAAGAAGTTCCAATATATGACAACCCAAGTAAAATATTTAGGGCAAATTTTTGAAAATGGCACTGTACGTCCTGATCCCGATGCAATAAAAGCAATTACAGATTATGACATTCCAAATAACAAAACAGACCTACAGAGACTTCTCGGACTGATAAACTATCTACGTTCCTACATTCCCAACGTTGCCTCAATAACCAGCCCTTTAAGAGATCTGCTAAAGAAAAATACAGTGTTTGAATGGCAAAAAATACATACAAATGCATTTGAACAGATTAAAACTATTTTATCAACAGAACCAGTCCTGCAAACTTTTGACCCGAGTAAAAGTGTTGTCATTCAAACTGATTCAAGTAAGACTGGTATAGGATGTGTACTATTGCAAGAGAACAAACCAGTTTATTATGCATCAAAATCATTGACACAGGCTGAAATTAATTATGGGCAAATTGAAAAAGAATTTATGGCCGTATTATTTTCCTGTAAGAAATTCCACTCATTCATTTATGGTCAGAAAGTTGTTGTGATCACAGATCATTTGCCATTGATTTCAATAATGAAAAAAGACTTGCATGACATCCCCTCAACACGGTTACAAAGAATAAAACTAAAATTAAGCAAATATGACATAACCCTGAAACATGTACCGGGCAGTCAAATGCATATTGCAGATGCCTTGAGCCGTGCATGTTCCATGGCTAGTCATGACTGTGACAGTGATCTAAACGAAATAGTCCACAGTGTCAATGTGTCAAATGACATTCAATCCCAAATTAGACAAGAAATTAAGCTGGATCCCATAGCACTCAAACTGATTCAGTATTTTCAAAATGGATGGCCAAATGCAATTGCCAAAGTACCTGCTGAATTGCATTTGTATTACAAAATTAGGAAACAAATTTGCTATGAGAATGATTTAATCTTCATCGACAACAAACTTTATGTCCCAAGCAATTCACAAAAACTCATATTAACAAAGCTTCATGAATGTCATTTCGGCAAGACCAAAACCAAAGCTAGAGCCAAAACGTTGTTCTTCTGGCCAAAGATGTGTTCTGATATAGAAGACTTTGTGGCTAGCTGTAGTACTTGTTTAAAATACTCGAATAATAATATAAAGGAGCCAATGATCATTAGGAAACAACCAGACCTCCCATTTCAACATGTGTCGATAGATATTTTACAGTATGGGAACAGTGATTACCTTGCCCTAATTGATCATTACTCTAAATGGATAGAGTTGAACAAACTCAGCAGTAAAACAGCTGAAGTCACAATTTCTATTTTAAAACGCATTTTTGCGACCCACGGAATTCCTGAGCTGATATATTCTGATAATATGCCTTTTAATTCCTTAGCTTTCAGAGAATTCGCTAATGAATGGTCCATTAAAACCATATTTTCAAGCCCTCACTATCACCAGAGTAATGGGGCAGCAGAAAGGGCAGTTTGTATTTGCAAAGGATTTCTAAAAAAAGCTGCTGAAACAAAGACTGATATTGAAGTGTTTCTGCTGGAATACAGAAATACTCCAATACCTAGTCTCCAAAGATCCCCAACTCAATTGCTATTTAATAGACTTTGCCGTACTAAACTTCCAATTAATAGGAATTTACTCAAACAATGTCTGCAGCCTAATATGAAACAATTACTAATAAGCAATGCCAATAAGAATAAGACATATTATGATCAGAATACAAAAAATAGAAATTGTGCAAATTTTAGTGAAGGGCAAAAGGTGATATTTAAGGAGAATGAAAATGCAACTTATTGGAAGCCAGGTATAATTCTCAAAGGCACTAACAACCCGCGTTCCTTTATTATTACCGACAACAATGGAAATGTAAAAACGAGAAACACCTGGTTTCTAAAACAAGACAAGGGCAAGGAATCAGCACCCAACACACAGCCCACTTGGTCTCAGGTTGCCTATCAACAGCCTATTGAGACTCATGTGGAGCAGGATATGATTCCTTCAGACCCACCCAGGAGACCTCATAGAGATGCTAGGACTCCTTCATATCTGAATGATTATGTAATGTGATTCTCATCCTTTGTTACACAGCCAGAGGTAATCAACCTTGGGTATTAATTATGACAATAAGTTTTTAATTAAAGAGGAAGATGTAGTATCTATAATATTGTATCTATGGTACTGTTAACTATCTAATCTGTGGTACATAAAAAATAAAGACATTCTGTAAACCAAGCTTGTAATGGTTATTGTTTCATTTAATACTTCATCACAGGGTTATTGGCGTTATAGGCGTTATCGTCGAGCTTTTGGAAAAGTGGACACCAATTATCGAGCTGTACATTATCAGGCCGGGGAATATCGGGCTGGGCATTATCGGTACAGGGTGATATTTGGAATTTTGGAGTCCCTGAATCAGAAGAAATATACACCAATTATTGGGTTACGTATTATTGGGCTGGGCATTATTTGGCCGCGCTTTATCGGGCTGAACAAGCTTGGTTCAGGAGCCACGCTTTGCACAGGCAGGGTGATAAAGCCCAGCCCGATAATCCGCGACTATTTTTAGGGTCGCGAATTATCACGCTGTACAATACGGGGCCGGGCATTAACCGGACTTTCTTTGATCTAAATTTTCACGATCGCTACTTTCCATTTAGTTCGATTTTGTTTGTTTCGTACGATTTTGTAGTTGTTATTGAATTGTTTTAGTTACCAATATTACATAAAACAGTAGAAATTTCATAACAGTAACCGGCCGGATTGGATTCCTCATAACTGTTGTGCACACATCGTAAACCTTCAACTTCGGAGACCATCTTACTGCTATACTTACTGATGGTGGGTAGACAAACTATTACATATTTCTAGAATTCCACCACTTTAATCTAGAATATTCTTCTAGGTTCGCGTCAAGAGGCATAGAAAAACGTGTTAAGTTTTAAACTATGTACATGGAAAGTTTTTCTGACTTTCAAGGTTCTGAAAAATTTAGGCGATTCTTTAGGTGTGGCCGTAGGTACCAATTACAGTATAATCTCACTAATCCGGCACTTCAATTAGACCGGCACGTCCAATAATCCGGCACTCCGCCCGCGCCTCCCTCGCCCCTCTGAGCCTAAGCGCTCCGGCCGCTCGCTGCGTCGTCGTCTAGCAGTCTAACCTCAAAACTTATCACGTGCACGTGTATACGTATTTACCTGTTTTTTTTTCAAAGTGAGAACAGTGTGTAGTTAAAAATGTTAACTACATGGATTAATAATGATTTTTTCCGATAATCCGGCCCCCTCTGGTTTTTAATAGTGCCGGATTAGTAAGATTATGCTGTATATCAAAACAATGGGTGTATTTTTGAAAGTATTAAATAAGCAAAATGGCATTGGTAAATGATTTGCGTCAACCGGTTTGCAGTCTTAACACATTCCAATGCCAAGCTCACAAGTTTCCATACAAAAAGAACAAAATAGTTGGGTTCTTGGCGGTGAATGTATTAAAATTTTCACAAACAGCGAAAAAACAATACCCTAGAAACTGACAGAGGCCGCTGGTGGGTTAGTGAAGCCAATAATGTGTAATGCAAAATCGGCCGGCATCTGAGCTAAAGTTATGAGTACCTACTGGCCGTGAAAGTTCTGTTTGGCCTAGCAGTTAACTGGTAGAGAATGGCCGTTAGATTGTATGTTACTGCTTAGTACAATAAAATTTAAATAAATAAGTATATAGTTCACTATAAGGGTCATAAATCAAGCGTATAAGCTGCCTCACTTCTGTGGACACATTTTTGGGCATTTCTCCAGAAATATGTCTGTGACTCATTCATCTGTCTCCATACATTTAGTATGAAAAAGGGCCAGATTAATGAGGTGACCGCAGACATATTTCTGGAGAAATGCCCTTTTGTCGTAATCCCTGCTGATTTTAATGGGATTTCAGACTATTTTCGAGAACTCTGGGATCACTATCAAATATATTTAACTCCACTAAAATTTGCAGGGATCTTGACAAAAATGATTCCATAGAAGTGAAATCCGGGTTAAATACTTGATATTTGACCCATTACAGAGTGGTTGGGAGTTTCAGATACTAGAACTGATTTGAATTCAAATATACAGTGATCAAGTTGAACCCTTTTTGTGATTAGATCTTTATACCAATTAAATGGTTAGCTGAGACATGATCCTAGCTGATAGTCTTCTCAAATGGCAATTAGATGCTTATGGAATACTAGTATTTACCTGTGGCTTCGCTGGTTTTGTTTCCGTTACTGTCCCAAGGGAACTCTTTACCGGGATATAAAGTATCCTACGTTTCAATCCAGAACTTGGTCTACTTACTTGCCAAATTTCAGCTCAATCCATCCAGATGTTACCCTGTTATTTATTAACAAAACTAACAAACATCTAAACATCTTCACCAACTTTCACATTTATTATATTAGTGTGATCAGCAGCAACCAGTTTTGTTGTTGCTAGTCTTAGGTTAGGTATAGGTTAAAAAACCAATAACCTGATTTGAGTTAGTATTAATGTTTCAAGTATTTGCTAGAAACAGCTATATGCTCGTAAATAAAGTAATTCATAATAACTTAATTACTAAAGTACCTTAATTTTTTGACCTTTTTTCATTTCACCAAATAATAAATGATAAATTTATTGAACCAATCAATCAATTGATTACTAAAGTAGCCAACTTTTAATCTAGAATTACAGAAAACACCAGTTTTCACTAGAAAAACCACATCTTGAGTTTGAAAACTTGTTTCTATTTAGGAAAGTTAGCAGAATCAGTCTGCAATATTGTACCAATCATTCATACTAGTTAATTTTATTTTATTTAAAAAAAAATCTTGTTACAGGATGAAAGCTGTTCCCTCTTCATGAGAAAACCCATCCAATGATGCTGCAATCACTGATACAAACACAAAAAAGTTTCAGTGCATTAGAAGTAATCAGCTGAAAAAAAAATGAAATGGCATGAAAAGCACCATGGCATGCAAGCTAGAGGGCCTGTAAAGTCTGAAAAAGAATAAAATTACATTGATGATGTCAAGTTGGGAATGTTTGTAAATATAGCATTAATTCATGTGTGGGAATAGCTGTAAATATGGCATTTAGTCATCAAGTGGGAATGGTTGCTAAAATATCGCATTTACTGTCGTGTGGGAATCTCTATAAATATGTCGTTAATTCATCATGTGGGAATAGTTGCTGAAATATCGCATTTGCTGTGTGTCTGTAAATATGGCATTTATTCATCAAGTGGGAATGGTTGCTAAAATATCGCTTTTATTGGAAGGGAATTGTTGTAAATATGGCATTCACTGTCATTTGGGAATAGGTGTAAATTTCTGACATCAATTGTCGTTTGGGAATATGTAGTTGTAAGTATGGCATTCACTGTCATTTGGGAATAGGTATAAATATGACAAGACATAAAATTTTGTCTGGGAATGTTTTTAGGGTTCCGTACATAGTGTACAAATTTGGTAACCTGTTTGTTTTTTTTTTTTAGGTATTTATGTCCATTTTTTATTTTATCTTTGCTTTGAATATTGTACGGTAGAGGCTTAACGGAGCTGGCATAGTCAGTTTGACAAAAGCTCCCTAAAAATAAAGATTAAAAAAAAAAAAAAAAAAGGGTTCCGTACCAAAATGGTAAAAAAGGAACCCTTATGGTGCGACTCTGTCTGTCTGTCTGTCTGTCTGTCTGTCTGTCCGTCTGTCCGTCTGTCACAGCCAGATATCTCAGGAACTACTGATGCTATCGATTTGAAATTTGGAATACTGTTAAAAGTAGCTAACCCGAGCTTATTGGACATAAAGAATATCTTGTACCTTTTTTACTTTTTTTTTAAAAGGCTCCGTAATGGGACTTTGAAAATTGAAAGTAGGGCTATTATATTGAGCGGGGTATCAAATGAAAGGGCTTAATTTGTAGATAAAAACACCATTTTTATTTTTTTTCTTAATTAAGTAGTTTTTGATTTATACATTTTTATGTACCATTCCCCCCTATTATCTCCGAAGTTACTGATCAGAAAAATGTGTCATAATTACTAATTATCAATATCAACCTGAACATTACAGGAAAAATAGAACGGTCTTCCTAACTTTAATACTTTTTTAGAAATTTACATAAACTTAATCCATCCATTAATCCATCTAGCGGAGAGTAGCAAAACTAAGCGATGGCCTGTTTCACGCTAGGGGATTTAACGATGTTATAATTGAACAACAATTAGTTCGTAAACAGCTAATAATAAAGAAATTCTAACATTTAAATACTATGTCACGTTTGCAAAGTTGAAAAATTGTAAATAATTATTTTACCAAGCTTATACATAGATGGCGTTGTAAATTCGGGGAACAGCTTTTTGTATGGAGAATGACAGTCCTCTTGATTTAATGGTCCTTGCTATTAAATAGAATCATTACACGTCAGGTTCTAAATATTACAGGAAAAATATAACTGTTTAAACTTGCATAGTTTTTTAGAAATTTGCAAAAATCATAACATATACTTATTTGTTTCTTCTAAACAAATCGACATACAGTTTTTCTTGAACTATTCGCGTATCTACTTATGAGTTTGTACGGAACCCTCGGTGCGCGAGTCCGACTCGCACTTGACCGGTTTTTTTTAACTATGAAATTCATTTTTTGGGAATAGTTATGTGTTATTCATAGTCATGTGGGATTGTTTGTGAAAATATGACATTCATGGTCATTTTCGGAATAAATATAATTATACTATCAATTTTCATTAGTGAGTGGTGTATGTTGCCATTCATTACCATTTGGGAACGGTTATAAATATGACATTCATTATCACGTCATGCGGGAATGGTTCTAAATATGACATTCATTGTCACATAACATTAATTGTCACCTCATGCGGGAAAGAATGTTTTTTAACTATGAAATTCATTGTCACGTCATGCGGGAATGGTTGTAAATATGACATTCATTGTCACGTAATGCGGGAATGGTTGTAAATAAGATTTATGGTCACGTCATGCGGGAATGGTTCTAAATATGACATTCATTGTTACGTAATGCGGGAATGGTTGTAAATGAGATTTATGGTCACGTCATACGAGAATGATTCTAAATATGACATTCATTGTCACGTAATGCAGGCATGGTTGCAAATGAGATTTATGGTCACGTCATGCGGGAATGGTTCTAAATATGACATTCATTGTCACGTCACGCGGGAATGGTTGTAAATATGACATTCCTTGTCATGTCAGGCGGGAATGGTTGTAAATATGGCGGGAATATTTTATTCTTTAGGTACCTAACTTTGATCAACTCGGTTAGTTTATATACTTAGATCCGTCCGTCTTTAAAAGAAAGCTTCGGTCTAATACTGACGTGGTACAACCGCAATCATATTTTGTGAAAACATAATACGATTAAGCAATTAATATATCTCATCTTTGGTATTGTATTATATAATAATGTATTGTTATAGAATTTAAAGTTAGTTAGGCTTAAATATGTATTTAATTAATAATATAATATATCATTAATTAAAAAATGTATAAATTACATGTTGCAGTGCCCTACAGGGTTTCATAGCTGAGCTGTTAGAAATGTAAGACCTATGTAAACCTATGAAAGCAATAAACGAACTGATAACTGATAACTGATGGTTGTAAATGAGATTTATGGTCACGTCATGCGGGAATGGTTCTAAATATGACATTCATTGTCACGTCACGCGGGAATGGTTGTAAATATGACATTCCGTGTCACGTCAGGTGGGAATGGTTGTAAATGAGATTTATGGTCACGTCATGCGGGAATAGTTCTAAATATGACATTCATTGTCACGTAATGCGGGAATGGTTGTAAATGAGATTTATGGTCACGTCATGCGGGAATGGTTCTAAATATGACATTCATTGTCACGTCACGCGGGAATGGTTGTAAATATGACATTCCATGTCACGTAATGCGGGAAAGGTTGTAAATAAGATTTATGGTCACGTCATGCGGGAATAGTTCTAAATATGACATTCATTGTCACGTCACGCGGGAATGGTTGTAAATATAACATTCCTTGTCACGTCATGCGGGAATGGTTGTAAATGAGATTTATGGTCACGTCATACGGGAATGGTTCTAAATATGACATTCATTGTCACGTAATGCGGGAATGGTTGTAAATGAGATTTATGGTCACGTCATGCGGGAATGGTTCTAAATATGACATTCATTGTCACGTAATGCGGGAATGGTTGTAAATGAGATTTATGGTCACGTCATACGGGAATGGTTCTAAATATGATATTCATTGTCACGTAATGCGGGAATGGTTGTAAATGAGATTTATGGTCACGTCATACGGGAATGGTTCTAAATATGACATTCATTGTCACGTAATGCGGGAATGGTTGTAAATGAGATTTATGGTCACGTCATGTGGGAATGGTTCTAAATATGACATTCATTATCACGTAATGCGGGAATGGTTGTAAATGAGATTTACGGTCACGTCATGCGGGAATGGTTCTAAATATGACATTCATTGTCACGTCACGCGGGAATGGTTGTAAATATGACATTCCTTGTCACGTCAGGCGGGAATGGTTGTAAATGAGATTAATGGTCACGTCATGCGGGAATGGTTCTAAATATGACATTCATTGTCACGTCATGCGGGAATGGTTGTAAATGAGATTTATGGTCACGTCATGCGGGAATGGTTCTAAATATGACATTCTTTTTCACATGCGCGAATTATTGTAAGTTCACAGTGTAATAAAACAAAATATACGCGCAAACTTGCGTAATAACTCGATCTTATCTTTTCTTTGCCATGAAATCTTATTTGAAATTCAATCAATTCACGTTTTACGACTTCTAATTATAAACGTCTTTATTGTCCAGTATTGTTTGTGTCTAGTTATCAACGTATTTGCTACAGGCAGGCCTGCCTGGTTTCTAGTTGATTTATTTTATCATATCTACCTAACCCTTGCATCTCAAATAATCCACCTCCCAAATTGTTCGCCTCAGTTAGTTGTGACACCCTGTATCTATCACAGTGACACCCTGTATACATTACAGTGACACCCTGTATACATTACAGTGACACCCTGTATACATTACAGTGACACCCTGTATATAACACAGTGACACCCTGTATATATCACAGTGACAACCTGTATCTATCACAGTGACACTCTGTATATAACACAGTGACACCCTGTATATCTCAATTAAACTGCTTACAGACATGTTTTCTCTGCTGACAGTGACATCCTGTATCTATCACAGTGACAACCTGTATATAACACAATGGCACCCTGTATATATCACAATGACATTCTGTATATATCACAGTAACATCCTGTATACATTACAGTGACACCCTGTTGTATATAACACAGTGACACCCTGTATATATCACAGTGACATCCTGTATCTATCACAGTGACACCCTGTATACATTACAGTGACACCCAGTATATATCACAGTGACACCCTGTATATCTCAATTAAACTCTCTGCTGACCAATTGTAAAATCTTGCTACCCAAGTAATTATTTTGCAGCTCGACTGTTTATTAGGCAGCCAAATGATAAAAAAAGCAGATTAATATTGGTTAAAATGTTAACCGTTTTTAAACTGTTTGCTGAACAAGAGTTGCCGCCCGATTTTATTTATTGCCAGCCAAATCTTTGTATGCTGCCCAAATGATTTAACTGCTTATTTTTTTTTGCGGATCAATTTTAATAACGGCTGACCAAAAATTTACTTTCCTTTTTTCATAACCTCTAAGAGCATGACCTCAGCATGACAGTGACAGTTCTACTTTACCGACGGAGCAGATTACATTCCTTGCAACGCCATCTGCCGACCCAGGCTGCTTTACCGACGGAGCGAGTCGAGGCATTATTCAAAGTAAAGGAATATAACTATTTCTTTATATCTCCCCTACAAGGTATGAAAATTTTCATGAAAATTTTCATAATTCATCATTCTTCAATTCCTTTATATTCTATTGTGGAGACTGGTATCAATTTCGTGACGTGGAAAAGGTTTGATTCAATCTTTTTATGACCTGTATCTATACTGTATATCGAATTTGAGATTTTCTTTATAATCTTATATGGTCCTATTTTTAGTTCGTCTAATTTTTTCCTGTTTAACTTATTGCCGTTTTCCACAAATACCATGTCTCCTATATTAAATTCGTTGCACTTCCGGTGTTTGTCAAACTGTGTTTTGTTGTAATAATGTGATTTTATTGTATTTTTTAGGGCAATTTTCCTGTCTCTGAACCAGTCATAGTGGGACTTTTTATGCTTTAACTCTGTTGGTAAAATCGTGACATCTGTTCCGTATAAGAGATAGGTAGGTGAAAAACCGGTAACCGAATGACACGTTTCATTATATTTCTTAACGCAATCATGAGCTATGGTTGTCCAGGACTTTCTATTACTGTCTTCATTCATTTTACATCTCATTTTATTTACCAATGTTTGATTTAAGCGTTCATTCAAACCGTTTGAGAATGGAGCGTTGACTGCTGTAAATACCAGATTTATCTGCTTCTCCTTTAGAAATGTCTTAAATTCTTTCGAATTTATTCCCGGGTATTGGTCAGTTAGTAGCAAACCAATGTCTTCAACGTCTGTGACACTTTTGACAAGTCTGATAAAGTCATTTGCACTTTGAGTTTTTGATGTCGAAATGAATGCATATCGGGTAAAGTGATCTACTAAAAGATGCATATATTTCTTTGTAGACCGTGAACCTCCGAGGCCTCCAATAGTGTCTATAGACATTATTTCAAACGGCTTTGTGGCAGGACCTAGGTGTGACATATATCCGAATTTGTCCTGTCCTCTTGATTTATTTTTTATACATATGTCACAGCTCCTACAGATTTGTCTAATATTTTTTGTTAAGTTTTTTGCTGTAAAGAGTGGGCTCATTGTCTTTTGCATCTGGCCAATTCCAATGTGACATAAGTTTTTATGTACCAAGTTTAAAAGTTTAACACTAAATTCTTCTGATATGATTATTTTTTCTTTCTCCTTAACCTTCTTGAAGTAGATTTTGTCTTTTTCAATAAATTTGTTTTTATTTTTTCGTATTTCATCGTTTTCATATTGATCTGTTATAATATCTTCCATTTTCATAAAATTTACAACTTTGAGTTGCTCATCTGTGTTTTCTGTTGCTTCTAATACAGGATTTCTACTAAGACAGTCTGCTTCTAAATTTTGTTTACCGGGTGCATATTTTATCTGAAATTCATATTGTGACAGATAATATGTTAGGTCGCCAAGTTCTTCATCAGTTCTCGACTTCAAGTTCATGTTTTCTAGTGGTTTATGATCTGAATAAACCGTAAATGATTTTCCAATCAGCCAGTATTGCCAGTACTTGACAGCTTCTTTTATCGCTAAACATTCTAAATATATTGCTTTTTTCTTCTTTTGTGCCACATTTAGTTTTTTTGAAAAGTATGCAACTGGTTTTTCCTTTCCATCATGTTGCACTTGTTTTAAAATAGCTCCAACACCCTCTAAGGAAGCATCAGTGTAAATATTGATAGGTAGTTCTTGGTCGAAAATCTCCAGTACTGGTTGAGAACATAGCAAATCCTTTATTACGTCAAATGCTTTTTGACACTGTTCTGACCAAACGAATTTTTGATTTTTCCGCAATAAGTTATGTAGTGGGTCTAGTATTATTGCACTATTAGGGATGTACTCATGGTAAAAATTTATTTTCCCCAAGAATTGTCTTATATTCTTTGGAGTTCTTGGTACAGGGAAATTCTTTATTGAAATCAAGTTGTCCTTTACTGGTTTAACTGCATTTTCCTGTATGATATGACCTAGGTATTTCACCGAGTCTGAGGCAAAGGTACACTTCGTAAATTTTAACCTGAACCCTTCATTCTTTATGGCTTTCATTAACTGTGTGAGGTGATTCATATGCTCATCAAATGTCTTCGAAAATATAAGGATGTCATCAATATAGTTGACAGCGAAATCTGTAAGCTTGTACTTTCTGAGTATATTACTTAAAATCCTTTGAAAAATCGCAGGAGACGTCTTGAGCCCAAAAGGGAGGCAAGTCCACTGGAAATGTCCCTCCTGTGTTACAAATCCTGTCTTCTTTCTGTCCTCGATTCGCAAAGGTATAGACCAGAACGCTGAGTTTATGTCTAAGGTTGTAAAGAAGTTACAATTTCTTGTCTTCATCATTAACTCTTCTATTAACGGAAATGGTTGGGCTTGAGGTGTTATTATTTTATTTAAATCCCTAAAGTCAATGCACAGTCTAGATTTTCTATTGTCTTCTTTTTTAAATGCTAAAGTGACTGGTGCAGCAAATGGACTATATGATTCCTCTATTAGTCCATTGTCCAATAACTTTGCGATTTGCTGTTCTATCTCTTTCTTATCTTCAAAGGTGCATCTGTAGGGTCTCTTGCTGCAATATTTGTCTATTTGTAGGTCTATTCTAGCTTCATATCCGTTGACAGTGCCTACATCATATTTATTTTTAGCAAAAACTGTTTGATATGATGTAACTAAATCGTTTATTTTAGTTTTTTGATTTTCATCTAAATGGTTTATTTTCATTTCGAAGTCATTTTCTCTAACATGTTCATTGAAGTTAATTGTGTAGTTATCTGATTTTATTTTATTTTCTTCACTCCCATTTTCTATTAGAGAGTCCATCTTATCTTCGGTAGTACTCCCTTCCACTATGTTCGTATTTTCATACTTCACTTGTGGTTTCTGGGTTATTTTCAAGTCTTCATTTTGTCTCAATCCGAATGTTTGTATTAAGTCAAGTCCTATTAAAAAATCATATTTGAAGTTGTGTTCATCAATGATATACACATCCACATTTTCCTCTAAATCCAGAATTTTTATCTTTAAATTTGTCAAACCGCTTGCCTTTTGAACACCATTAATTGTTACTAGGTCAGCTTCATTTAATTTGTTTCCTCTTCCTTTTATTTTTAATAGTTTAGAATTGATTAAGGAAACATTTGACCCTGAATCATAAACTCCATTTATCTCTAATGTATCATTTAATCGTAGTTTGACTTTTATTAATGGTGTTACTGCTCGTTTTTTTGACTGGTTTCATTCAACTCTGTCTCGATCACGGAGTTGTTGACATGTCTAATAAAATTTTTCTTCGTTCTATCCTCATCTTTCGTTCTAAACCAGCATGTAGCTTCCGGGTGATAACGAGTTCCTTTATTTAATTTCTCACAAATTTTGCATGGAGACTTTTCCTCATTTTTATCATATGTCTTTGTTACATTACCATCTCCATATTTTCTTTTAGGCAATACATTCTTCTTATTCACCATATGTTCATATTTGCTTACCTCGTTAAACAAATCCACTGTATCTCGTAGTGTCTCTCGATCAATTCTATTCAGAATAAATTCTGGTAAGCCGGCTGCAATGAGGTCTATCAAAGTACCTGCATCAATAGATCTTCTCATATCCAACAGCAATTTTTCTTTTCGTATGGCATAGTCCAGAAGTGACCCATCTTTGTACTTAAACCAGAGTGCATATGTTACCGGGCTCCATCCTTTGTTTGCAAACGACTCACAAAATTTGTTTCTCCATGTTGACCATTCCGAGTTTATAGTTAGTTTTATAATCATAGAACAGTACCAATCCGTACAAGTTTTGTCCATGAACAACCGTAGAATTTCAATTTTTTTCTCATCCGATGAAACGTCGAAGCGCATACACTCTTTTTCAAAAATATCAATCCACTGTTTTGCGTTTGGGTTCTTACTTGTAAACTTTTCAATAACAAACTTTTCTGCAATATTCTTCAAGTTCTGTTGTTTTGTTTCTTGAGAGTTTCCCAATAATTTCTCAAATAATTTTTCCAATGAATCGGTTTCTTTTGCACCTACAGTATCAGGTTGTTTTGGATTCAGTTCTTCTAAATACTGATCCCCAAATTGCAAATTACCATCTTGATCAATGTAAATTTTTTTCTGTTCTTCTGTCAATGAAATCCAGACTCTTCGAACTTGATATCTTTTTGCTAAGCTGTTTTTTACTTTAGTATAGGCTGATGTTTTTATTATTTCCTTGTGATGACCCACAGCTTGTAGTGTTTCTGGTATAGCATATACCTTATCATCACTGGTTGCAATTGAGGTTATCGCCAGTACATTAGATTTTCCATCACCTCCCGGCAACACCGTAAATTCGAAACGCAGCTTTTCCATTTTTTATTGACAACAACAAACAAAAATGTCGTTTTATAACGTCCGTATATTATTGACGGTGAATTAAACGATGTGTTGCTCTGTAAACAAAGTTTTATTTGCATGAGTTATGTTTAAAGATACAACACCTAAACTTTTACACTCCAAGTACTAAGTATAACACTCTTAACTAAAGAAAACCTACCTGTAAACAAAGAAACGACATTTAACGTTTATTATTCACAGTGTGTCCTTATTCTCTTCTATATTATTTAATTATTTTAACTCCATAACACATTACATCAATCTATTTTTTCATAACCTCTAAGAGCATGACCTCAGCATGACAGTGACAGTTCTACTTTACCGACGGAGCAGATTACATTCCTTGCAACGCCATCTGCCGACCCAGGCTGCTTTACCGACGGAGCGAGTCGAGGCATTATTCAAAGTAAAGGAATATAACTATTTCTTTATACATATATCACTCTTTAAGTTCAGTAATTCAATTTAGTTCGAATTCTCAACAGATTAATCCACTTCAATTGATATAGATTATGACCGTATTAGTTGTAGGTACATATTTCTTTGAATATACTGTGGAGTCAATTAATCAGTCAATCTTATATTTTAATTAAGTTCAGGAGAACAAAAAAAGAGAAGAGAAGTAGGTTAGGCAGTAAAAATTGGTTGTTGAATTAAGCAAAGCTTCTATGACACTGACTTGTATATGCATTGGGCGTCACTCCAGTTATCATCTGACTGGCAGTACAGCCCCTGGCTCGACTCCCTGGTCTCGAACTGTTCTGCATGCGGCCCTACATACGTCGTCTCCGAATGCCGATGGTAGAAGCCTTGGAAAGCGAAAGCGCCTGGGAAAGGAAAATTACTTAATTTGTTGCTTCTTATCATTAATTCAATTGAATTTTGAGGGCAAATCTCTGCTGGGCAGGCCATGTAGCCCGGACAACAGATAACCGTTGGCATCTGTAAATCAAACAAAGGCTAATGTGGTACGGACGGTTTACAATGAGAATACCTACCTCTGAAAGTGTAGCAGTGTGGTTTGCGTTCGCTGGCAAGTATCATCTGGGCATCTTCCTGGCTATGCGCAGATGCGATGTAGTAGGACGTTCCCAGGCACTTGAACTCTGTATAAGGGGAAACGTATTACTAAACTATAGTTAAATAAGTAAAATGGACTGTACATTATGCAGAAAGGAACCTAGCGCTGCGAAAAATTATAGGCATAGTACTAAACTCTGCGTAGAATATAATCCAAGTTATACCTACGATCAATTATACATTGGGAAGAAATAGTTTAAAACATACCTCACAAAGGGCGGTATAATAAGAAATAGAATAGCCCAGATCGCAGGTGTTTGTGCCGTAAATATGCAATCTGGGATTTTACTAAGTGGTGTGTCCACAATTTAACATCTTCCCTAAATAGGGACGGAGGGACGTCACTCAGCATAGGTATTAAGCTCAAAAACTAAGTTTATCGCCATCCTACTATAATATAAATGTGACAGTTTGTGAAGGTGTCTGGATGTTTGGAGGATTGGATAAACATCTAAATATCGGGGTAACAACTGGATGGATTAAGATTAAATATATCATGCTAGTAGACCTGGATTGAAACATAGGACTTATATCCCGTTAAAGAGTTCCCTTGGAACATTCACGGGAATAAGGCGGGCAAAGCGTCGGGTAAAAGCCATTAAAATAACCATAGAAAATACGTAGATTATTACCAGGGCTAGCGTACAGGCCAAAGGGTATCTTAGCCTGCGTGGACTTTATTTTCGTCTCGCTGGTGTCCATTTTCTTGTTCACTTTGAGGAGCACCATGGACATGAGCGTACTGTCTGTCGCGAACAGTAGTCGCTTCAGGTCCTTTAGGTGTGAGTCGATAAAATCGTTGAGTTTCTGCTGGGCGCTTGTGAGGATTTCGGCTCGCTCGGTCTGTATAAGAAATCACAGTTAAATACTGTTCATTGCTTTTTAGAGGTAGGCTGCCCACCAGAGCTATGCGAAGTAGCAGAGTGGTGCGCAAGGAGCAATCCACTAAAGCAGGCTGCGCTGCCCGAGGCTAGGCACGCTGATTGGTGATATTTTTCCTCGTTCAGCTGTGATACCTCGCACAGCTAAGGAAACGCAGCTTTCGGGTTGCGTACCAGAAGAAAACGTATCGTACAAAAGGCGAACTTAATGCCACAGGGCATTCTCTACCAGTTAACCTTAGGGCAAAGATAGCTTATGGGCGGTGCAACTAACGCTATAATCCATCCCATCCTTAAGACCAGTGATGGGCAAAGTACGGCCCGCGGGCCATCTCTTGCCCGCGGGAGGGTTTGCTCCGGCCCTCCGACGGTCCGTCGAAATAAGTAGGATATGGGCCGCGATAAAAAAAAAATAATTTTTACTATAAATCTGGCCCTCTGAAATTCTGGCCCGCCATGAAAAAAATTGCTCAACACTGCTTAAGACTACATATCTACGTGCTTGTCTACAACTCACAGAGCAACTAAAAAGGCTCCGACTTGTAGACAAGTTATAGTCATATTTACCGGATTGTGTGGTTCGCGCATGCGTCCGTTCATGTAGCTATAGTAAACTTTCAGCTTCTCAAACTTTTCGTCCGCGTAGCTGCGCCCCGGATCCACTTCAGACTTTGGTGGCAGGTTGTACGCTCTCTGAGAGAGATTGAAAAATGGGGTTATTATTTGTCTTGTGGTATTATAAAACTAATCATTAATTTGTTCAAATTGTTAATTGTAATGAGATATAATTGCAGAAACCGAATACGACCATAAAGAGCGTAACACACAGAAGATTATATGATATTTTATATTAATAATATGATGGACCCCGACCAGTGAAAATCTAACCAGAGAAGTCAGCACCAATCAATAAACTTATTTCGTCGGGCGAGTCAAGCGAGTCATTCAATACAATACCTTTTTGACGTAGTTGCTCTAGTATTACAGATGACCTTATTTTAGGTAAAAAACCACAAATATTTGTTCTACAACCGATAAATTCATACAAAAGTTGTTTTGAATATTCTTGACGCATATGTCAAAGACTTGACATTCTTCTTTTTTCGTCTCGAACCCGCCGAACAAACAATGAGTCATTGCCTCTTTTGACGGAGGTTTCAGGCCAAATTTCTGTATAAGATCTTTTTTTACCTTAATGCGTCACTGATGAGCGCACGCGCAAGACGCAGAGGCCACTAAATTCGAAGTGCCCCTTGAAATCTCGACAAACTTTTCATCGAATTTCATTTAATCGAAAACGATTCATAGAGGGTACATATCAGAATACCGAAGTTCAAAATACCTAATTCATAATGCCTAAGGACGGAAGGCCGAAAATTAAAATGTCGAATGCTTATTTGACCGAAAGCTTAAAATCCCGAAATGACGTTTGACCGAAAGGATAAAATCCCGAATAGTGTAATCCCGAAAACTGTAATAATGGAGACTATAATCCCGAAAATTGTAATGCCGAAGACTGTAATCCCGAAAACTATAATGCCGAAGATTATAATCCCGAAAATTGTAATACCGAAAACTGTGACTTAACCGAAGCTGCCAACCCCGACTCCACGTGGTCTTGTCTGCCCTACCCCTAGATAGAGTGTATATAAAAGCCCGGAGGCCAGTGTTGTCACATACAATTTTGGGAAAATAGTAGAACACGATGCATAAATTAGTAGAAATTGGTAGAATTTTAAATGCAAAATAGGTAGATCTACTACTCTATACTAGAGTCTGTGCGGAAAGAGAAAAGGATTTAGATTGGGGGGCGCTGTAATGCTTTTCTACCGTATGTGCCGTATTTTCTGTTCTGTGGCCATACTGGTTAGGTTAGTTCCGTTTTTCGCCACGCCTATTCTCTTTCCGCACAGTCTTTATACTATAGGTCACATTGGCAATGATTAAAAATGCATATTATGTTTAAAATTGTTTATTACAAGGTTTTATCACTACATAGTATAAAACAAAGTCGCTTTCTCTGTCCCTATATCCCTATGTATGCTTAAATCTTTAAAACTACGCAACGGATTTTGATGCGGTTTTTTTTAATAGATAGTGATTGAAGAGGAAGGTTTATATGTATAATACATGCATAATATAATAGAGAAACACCGTGCGAAGCCGGAGCGGGTGGCTAGTTATTAATAAATGATTTTTTTATTTACCTACTTTCGTCTGTCCCGTCCCGGTGTCTTTAATCAAATTTTGCAAGGTAATTTGATTAACTCCCCGGTTTCCGATTATGTTGAAATTTTGCTAGGTAAATGTAAATTAGATGACAATGCAATATTATGACATGACTCTAATCTGATGATGGAGATACTTACTTTACTTTTGCCAAAGAAAATTGCCGCGAAATGCAACATAATGACTGGTGACTGACAGTGACGCGAGCAAGATTGTCAATGTCAACTGTCAAGTGTCAGTCAGTTGTGACAGTTATCAATGTTTCACTTAACGTTAACGCGTTCCGTTTTAAGTGCTAACATTACAAGCAAGCTAGATACTACAGTTAGTAAGTATCATTTCGTTAAGCGCGTCGATAATTGTTAGCAATGTGGATATTTAGGAAAATAGGTAGATTTGAGGCCGAGGGTGGTAGATAGGTAGAACGGAGTCAAAATAAGTAGATCTACTAAAAAGTTGGTAGATGTGACAACACTGCCGGAGGCCAAAAAGCCGAAGCTGCGGAGGCGAGCGTAGGTGCCGCACTGTCTTACGCCAGGGCGGAGGGGCTGCGCATCCCGCAGCGCCGGAGCAGTTCGGTTGGCTGACTTTCGAGATTTTGAGCTTTCGGGATAAATTCATAAAGATAAAACTTGAAATTCCTATGTACAAAGTTCATAAAATTGGTTTACTTACCTCACAGTTAATTGACCAAAATGAAAAAATACCGATCTAAGTACCTATGTAAAGTACAAAATCCGAATAAAAACACATTTTTTTTTTAAATTTTTAATCATATACCTATAAATACAATAATTTGTGCGGCACACTTCGTTGCTGCTTAAAAATAAAATGAATCAGTTTCCTCATAAAAGAAAAATACTACAAAAGTAATCAAATAATTATAATTCCTATACTCAGTCATAATTAATGTTAATCAAATAATTATAATTGCTATGCTAAGTCATAATTAATCATATTTTTATTTTCTGAATTAAGTTAACCAAAAAGAAAACAAATAATTTTGCAAAAATAATCAAATAATATTAAATTCACAATATTTATTACAGATTTGCTGCAATAGCTCTCAAAAGATCGACATTATTGTATTCAAGAATATTTTGCAATATGTTGTTGTTATTTAACTTGTAATTCCCTTTTTAAATATTTTATTTTATTTTAATAATAGCATATAAGGGGGGTGAAGTTTTAAAACGTAAAACGTATCAATGAATATCTAATCGTTCTGCAATCTACCCTCTTTTACGCTCGCAGAACCTGATCTACTACTTCATACAAATAGCTCGCAGTGTATCATTTTAGGTATTTTGACCATTTGGTATTTCAAATGTTGGTGTATCAAACTTCTGTTGATATTTTAAACATTAGATATTTAGTCCAATAGGTATTTTAAACTTAGGTAATTAGTCCAATCGGTATTTTAAAATTAGGTAATTCTAAGGTAGGTGTTAGTTGCTTAGGTATTTAAAACATTAGGTATTTCGATTTTAGGGATTTTGAACGTAGGTTATTTAACGTTAGGTTTTTTAATTTTAGACATTCTGATATGTACCCTTCATAGAATATTCAGTATAAATATTATTTCTTGGAGTATTATGGCTTCATCGACCATTCATTACATATTATAAGACAATTATTAGAACAAAGTTGCAAAGATTTTTAAATGCTTAAAAATACACTTAATAAACTATTTAAAAGACAGAACAACAAAATATCGCTGTTTATTTCTTCGACGTATTATTATACAACTATTTCATATCATACTCGATTACATATTTTAAGAAAAAATTATGCAAAATCGAGCAAGATAGAAAACTGGGCTGGGCTGTTTACATAGGTAGAAGGCTAACGGGAGGTCGGGGGGACAGAGCCTTTTTTTTGTTGCGGTGAGGGAAATGCTTTACGCATACCCTCGGGCTGGGAAAGCCCATTGGTGGGGGGTTATGTGGGGCTCTCCCCTCTCACACACCCTCTGCTAGCCAGAGGGGGGGGGGGGGGGGGGGGAGGAACCTACCTACTAAAATCCACACCGGCGTTTCCCTCTCCTTGCCGTTGAATAGGGGCGTCTTGGGATCACATTGTGCAACCATGTTATTTTTTCCCTTTTGTGGGGTGTCCTCCTCCCCTAGGACAGGCTTCCAGTTCATTTGCCCAGCCTTGGGCCGGGCCCCCGAGTTCTCAACCCTGAACCTCAGGGTCATCCCTCCCGCTTTCTTCCCCTTCGCGCTCTCTCGCACGATGTTCGGCAACTCCGTCCGTTGCAGCACCACCACCGGTTGCTGTCGCAACTGCTGCAGAGTCCTCTTCTTCTCACTCTCCGTCCTATCCAAGCCAAGTATATTGGTGTCCGCGTACGACTTCAGGTCGCAGGCTTTTACCTGCTCAACTACATTCATATCGCAAGCATTATCGGAATCCGTTCGTCAAGCCAAGGTCGTGTTCACGAAGGTCGGCAGTCTGCCGACCTACGAGGTGTATTAAAGACAGCACTATATTTGCTATCTTTAATTGAACTGTAGATTATAGGAGACTGAGTAAAAAAATACTTGTTGAAGTTTAAACTGGGAATAGAAGTCAGATGCTATGAGGTATCGTAGGCTTGTTGCTTTGGTGGAAGCGGAGGTCGAACTAGATTCCAATTGGAATCGACCCTCTTTTATATCGGACGAAAGGGGTCACGTGACTTGTTATTATTATTATTGACTTATCTCATGGCATCGGATTTCTGTTTTCCTTCATTTATTTAATAAAGCACAAGTAAAATAGCACATAAATGATACAGAAATATGAATCAGATCTTGAAAAGAACCTTTTTTGTGGTTCGAGGAAAAATAAATATACCTTAGTGAAAAATCATATTTATTCAATGAAATTCTTAATTTAGGTCTTAAATCTAGGTCTTATGAGTAAACCTACCTAAAGATCTGATTCGGGTGATGATTATCTTTGTTTTGTGTCGATTTTAATATTAAAGGATAATTTCCTATAAGAATGTTTGTTATTGTTGCTGTCTCTCTCTAACGTGTCATTTTTCTCGTAAGTGAGACAAGGACGGATGACATGTTAGTTAGTTACCGCCTATTTTAGCTACTTTAGCGTAAATCGACAATACGCTGGATGCAATAGGAAGGTGATTTATTCCTGAGCCATGAATCTTTGTAGCGATAATCATCATTTTGATACATTTTCTTAAAACTACCTAACACATTATGATTCATTATGGCATTTCGATATAAAATTAAATAAAAGTCATCTGTAACCTAACTGATTAACTTAATACTATTTATAAAAGACAAAAACACATATAGCTATTTACAACAATTCCCCCCCACGTGTGCAAACACCCTTATTTAGGATCAATTACTATTAGGCGGGAGGCTGGGCGACGAATTAATCCAGCATTTGTTCTTATCTCGGTTACACGGACTTTTCCATCAGGACCCGGGAAGACTTTCTCTACTTTCCCTCTAGGCCAGGTTCCTCGAGGCATCGTGCCGTCCATGATGATTACTACGTCGCCTGCTTGTATGTTGCGAATAGGTATATTGCTGCCGACTCGTGGCTTTAATGATTGCCGGTATTCTGTGATCCATCTTTTCCAAAATAAATCTGCGAGGGCTTGAGACGCTTTCCACGACTTATCTGTTAGCGTGATATCGCTAAACGACCCGAATGGTGACATGGCGTTTGACCGACCGAGTAAGAAATGGTTCGGGGTCAGTGCCTCTTGTATACTGCACGGCATTACGGGCGTAAGCGGTCTGGAGTTTACTATGTGTTCAGCCTCCAATAATAGCGTATGTAGGACCTCTTCAGGAGGGCATTTCTCTTTGAGGGTGACTCGTAGGGCTGCTTTTACTGCACCCACCATACGTTCCCATGCGCCTCCGGCAGATGGATTTCCGGGCGGAATCTTTTTCCATATTATCTGTTTGTTGGTGACGTATGCACTTACGTCGTTTTCTATCGTTTTCATGGCTTCTGCTATCTCTCTTTCGCTTCCCACGAAGTTCGTGGCATTGTCACTGTAAAAAGTGGCTGGTGTTCCGCGACGTGCCATGAAACGGCGTAAGGCGAGAATCATTGAAGATGCCGACAGGGATGCTGCGATTTCTATATGTATCGCTCTCGTAGTTAAACATGTGAATAAAACTCCCCATCTTTTCTCGTGTCGTCTGCCAACTGTTACTAGTACTGGGCCAAAATAGTCGCAAGCTGTTGCGGTAAAGGGTGGCTGGTTGACTTTTAGCCTTTCTGGTGGTAGGTCGCCGAGAGGTATTTTTTGAGGTAACCCCCGGTAAGTGCGACACCACTGGCATTTGTTACTTATGTATCTGAGAGCGCCGCGCAATCCTACCACGTAGAAGGATTGCTGTATCTCATTCATGACAGTTGAGTGATTGCCATGATTAAAAATAGCGTGATAGTGTGCTATTATTAATTTAGTCAACTCTTCTTTAGCGTGCAGTACGGGTGTGCTGGTTTGTCTGTCGATACGGCCGTCTAGCAGTAAAAGTCCGTGCTGGTTAATTTTTACTGCTGTCTTGTGCAGTTTGGAACTCCGTGGGAGTGGCCGCCCAGCCTCTAGATGCTTGATGTCCTCTGCGAACGATACATGCTGACTCCTCTTCACTAGGAGTAATTCGGCGAGTTTTAAGTGATCGTTTTTTACGTCTTTTGTTACAATTTGTTTGTTTATAAATGACTTAAAAACCTCCGCCGCGAGCAAGAGCCTAGCAGTGACACGCAACAAACGTATGTACCTAGAGAACCTGCCTATATTCGGTAGGTATGCAAAACGTTCCGAGACGTTTTTTGACACTAATACTTTTTTGATTACACGTTCTTCACCGGTGGGCGTCTCGGACGTAGAAGCGTTTTTCTCTACTGGCCAATGTTCCGGATCTAACGTTATGAATTCCGGACCGTGAAACCACCTGTGTGATATATCAAAATTCGCGGGAATGCCTCTTGTAGCGTCATCGCTAACATTTAACGCGGTCGGCACCCATCTCCACTGGCTAGGCGAAGTGGTGTCTTCTATCTCGGCTAAGCGATGCGCTACGAAGCTTTTAAATGAACGCGGGTCAGACTTGATCCAGGCTAAAACGGTCTTCGAATCTGTCCAATAAAATGACCTCACTATTTTGTAACTAGATTCGCGCCTAATCGAGTCCGCCAGTCTAGAACCTAGTACCGCCGCTTGTAGTTCGAGCCTAGGTATACTAATGCTTTTTAGAGGTGCCACACGCGCCTTTCCTGAGACTAAAGTTGCACACCTTTTGCCTTGCGAGTCAGTACCCACGAAATACACCGCGGCCGCATATATTTTTTCGCTCGCGTCGACAAAAGTATGCATCTCCACCTCCCTAGTAGGTGCGGGCACATAGCGGTTCAATTCCAGATTATGTAACTGGTTCATGCTTTGAATAAATGACCGCCACATTAGATTATTTTCTTTTGATATGAGCTCGTCCCATTGAACCCCGCTTCGCCATATTTCTTGTATTAAGACTTTACCCGTTACGGTTACGGGTGCGATCAAACCTATGGGGTCGAAAAGACTCATAACGCCGCTAGTTACCTGACGTTTGGTAGGTATTTTGTCTCCGTTAAGAACGTCCGTCGGAGTGTTACGAAAGTTTACGTTAAAACTGAGCGTATCGCGCTTGCTATTCCATAATAAACCTAGGGTACGTTCACAGTTTCCCTTACCTAGCACTTTCGACTCGCTTTTCGTAACCTTTTCTACGCCGCTCAGGACTGACGAGTCGTTGGAGGCCCAGTCGTGCATCTCAAATGATGCCTGTTTGAAAACATCTGTCATATCTTTAGCCATACGCCCGGCCTCCAATGGATCGTCAAAACTGGCCAACAAATCGTCCATGTAAAAGTTCCTAACGGTAGTCTCATACACATGCGGATATTTTTGAGCGTGATCCTGAGCATTTCTATTTTTAACGTATATCGCTGTGGTAGGAGATGATGCCGCTCCGAATATCAATGACGTCATGCGATATTCTTGAACGGGCCCCTGCCTGTCATCCCCCCTCCATAGAAATCGTAAGGAATCGCGGTCTTGCTCAATTATTTTTACTTGTAAGAACATTTCAGAAATGTCCGCTATAAGGCCTATGCGTCCCTCCCTAAATCTCAAAATTACGCCGTAAAGCGATGCTAATAGGTCGGGCCCCGTGAGCAAGTTATCGTTTAGACTTGTTCCGTGATACTTAACCGCCGCGTCGTACACCAAACGAGGTTTCTTTTTCTGCGGATGTACCACAGCAAAATGTGGTAGGTAAGAAAGTCGTTTAGACGCCGATTGAGTATCAACTTTCTCTGCATAGCCTTTGTCTAACAAATTTTGAACTTGTCGCGAGTACTCGATTTTGAGCGCCTCGTCCTTGTCCAATTTTCGTTCTAAACTGAAAAGTCTCTTAAGAGCCTGCTCTCTATTGTTGGGCAACATTACGTTATCATTTTTCCACAATAAACCTGCCTGGTACCTATTTTCGCCCTCTATTTTAGTACACGTTCTATCTAAAATGTCTAGGGCGCGCTTATCGGGGTCGGACTTTTGCGTTCGCGGCTCGACGCCCAATGATTCCAGGCTGAAATGTTGCTTTATCAAGTTATATGTTTCTTGCTCATCGTTATGAGCTACACGGTTTACCCTACCCACTAAATGATATGGCCTCGCCATTTGCCCATGAAGTGTCCATCCTAAGGACAGTAATGACCCTACGGGGTGCGATCTATGACCGCTTAATACCTGCCTGGATACTATTAGGTGCCAATTATCCTGTCCTATTAACATACGGGGCGTGGCCTCGTCATAACACAACTGGTCGCGTATTTTTTCCAGATGTGGGCAAGCGTCTACCATGTCCCTGCTTATAGTCTGCGGGCTCAAGTTAAGCTGGCTGATGGTGCATGTACTGACCTTTTCTATATTCCTACTATGGACGCCGCGGATCGATAAATCTACCCTATACGAATTGTTATCCGTTATTATGTTACCACCGACGCCCTCGATGGTTAGTACCTCCGTTTTGCCTCTAGGGGCTATTTTGTCAGCCAACTCCTGCTCGAGCATGGTTAGCGTACTACCTTCGTCGCACATTGCAAATACTTCTACGGTACCTAAAGGTCCTATTAGTTCGACAGGGATGACCTTTAGATAGGTATCTGCGCGCCTCGTTAGGTTGACCGAAGCTATGTTACCGCGTGTCTGATTAGACCTGGTTAGGCCATGCAATAATTTGTGATGTGCTGACTCGCAGTCATTTATTTTACACGGAACGTACGGGCACTTAACTGGTCGTCTATGTGACGCGTTCAGACAACGAAAACATAACTTATACTCTTTAGCCTTGGCCCAACGATCGTCTATAGAGAGCTTAATGAAATCGGCACACTTTTCAACTGAGTGTTCGCCGCTGCAAATTATGCATTTACTATTCGAATGTGAAAATTGCTCTTTTTTAGGCGGTCGTTGCGTTTTGGGTTTTCGAGTGTTATTGTTCTGCGCGGGTTTGCTAATTTGCGCTACTGTATGCTTTGGTACGCTTTTCTTAGTTGAAATTGCTGCATGTTCCGCACGCATTTGTGAATTACTAACCGTAGTGTAAGAATCCCTACTACGCGATCTCGAAGTGGAGGGGGAAGCCACGCCCCTCCGGTTCACAGCGTGTGTTCCATGCTTCGTACGTGTCAGCGGCCGACGAGACAAACCTGATGCCTTACTAGTCTCGTTTAGGAAGTTTGAGATTGCTACTAAGCTAGGTTGAGACATGTTGCTCATTCGGTACTTGTTCCACTCATACTTGAGTATGGGATTAAGTTTGTCTACGAGCCTGCTGACTAATTCGGGAGCTAAGAGGTACTGCTCCTGTTGCAACGCCTTTATGGTGGCCACAACGTTGGCCACCTGGCCTGCGAACATTGTTATATTGCTACTGTCATCCGCTAGCTTTGGTAACCGCTTTACCTCGTCTATCTCGGCCATAACGATAGCCTCCGGGTTGCCAAATTGCATTTCTAGCAAACTTATGATTTCGTTCGGATCCGCGACTGTGTATAGTATGGACTTTACCGCGTGCCTAGCGTCCCCTCTTAAGCTTCGCCTAATACGGCCCACGTTCATAACGTCTGTGAACATGGCCTCTGTGTCCATAAACTCGGCCTTGTATGCAAGCCACTCGGTTATTGCGCCGGAAAATGGCGTCAATTCCGGTACGTGTCTCTGCATTAAGGGCGGGTTTCTAGATTTGGACACAACCGCTTCTAACTTGTTCGACAACAACTCCATATCTGGGTTCACGAAACGAGCGGGTTGACCTAATGTCGGCTGCCCTATGACCTGACCTTTACTACGCATACACAACTCAGTATTTTGTACGTTAAGCTGTTGGTTTAACCAACCTTCTACTCGTGATTCAGGCTCGCCCTGCACCGACGCGTTGCTAGTAGACTGACGCGCTTCTAATCTCGCGATCTCCAATTTACTATGCGCTTCCGCGGATGCCGCCTTAGCCTGCCTCAACTCTGCCTGACGTACTTCCAATTCAGCCATAAGGACTGACAATTGGGACTCGGTATGTGTATTAACGTTTACGTTCACTACTGTGGCCGGTCCACTTTTATTCCGAGACGTTTCACCCTGTGTCGCGACATTTACCGGTTCTTTGTTTGGCGGGTCACTGCTAGGCTCTTTACTCCATGTGTTTGTGCTAGTGGAGGATGTTTCACCCGACGTGGGTGTTGACTCTGACTGCGCTTCACCCGTTGGCGCGCGCTTTCCGGAGCGCAACAACATTTGAGACGTTTCACTCATTTTGCACACGCGGGGGTCCCTAAACTAACACAATAACAACCTAATAACTAGAGTAAAGATTTTCACAATTTAAAAAACACTGATTTTAATTTTAACCGCGGACTTCTAAACAGTCAAACAAAAAATATACTTTACACACAAATAATTCGCGAATCTCAAATCAAAGGACATTAATTTACACAATAATTTTCAAACAAACAAAAAATAATTCACTTAACACGCTTGATTAAAACAAAAAAATAACCGTTTCCCTACTAAATCACCTTCCCATTGCCCTAGTCGGAGCTAACCCCCTGATAGGTTAGCGCCGGACGTACCTACTAGCCCTAGGGCCTGACTGGCGTACTACCGCGGTGATGCCAGCCAGGATTTTAGGAAAGGGTGGGAACCGTCTATCGACTACGTGTGTATCTTGATCGGGGGCTCCGGGGTTCTGGAATGTAACCCGTTTTGCCGTGAAAATTCAACGAAACTTGCAAAAGGACAGTTCTTAGTAACAGAATTGCCTATTACAAGCTTACGTCTTCAATTCCCCGGATACACAGCAAGTACGACAGCAAGCGGTTGGGCTGTACGTTCTAACAGCCTTAGAACGGTGAACTCGCCCTACGTTCACGATGACCGTTGCGCACCGTAGACGAGCTCTTTGACACCGTTAGGTGAGCTTCGCCTGATGCGTTGAGTTCGACACGCTCCACCAGAGCCTACTTGGCTTAGATTTTGCGATAGAACCAGGTGAAGGTGAGTACTTATCCTCAAACCAGCACCGATAACCGATATACGGTCCACGCCAAGTCTTTCGCCTTTGCCTAAGCTCGGGCTACACGTCTTAAAGCGTATATGTACACACACAAAAATACACACAATAAAAAATGCAAAAAATAGAAAAAAGAGTAAAAAGTAAAATAAAAACTCGACGATACCTCGGTGCGATAGCACCTTTACCAAACACTGATTCTATAGATCCCGGTGATGAAGGACCATTATTAAAGACAGCACTATATTTGCTATCTTTAATTGAACTGTAGATTATAGGAGACTGAGTAAAAAAATACTTGTTGAAGTTTAAACTGGGAATAGAAGTCAGATGCTATGAGGTATCGTAGGCTTGTTGCTTTGGTGGAAGCGGAGGTCGAACTAGATTCCAATTGGAATCGACCCTCTTTTATATCGGACGAAAGGGGTCACGTGACTTGTTATTATTATTATTGACTTATCTCATGGCATCGGATTTCTGTTTTCCTTCATTTATTTAATAAAGCACAAGTAAAATAGCACATAAATGATACAGAAATATGAATCAGATCTTGAAAAGAACCTTTTTTGTGGTTCGAGGAAAAATAAATATACCTTAGTGAAAAATCATATTTATTCAATGAAATTCTTAATTTAGGTCTTAAATCTAGGTCTTATGAGTAAACCTACCTAAAGATCTGATTCGGGTGATGATTATCTTTGTTTTGTGTCGATTTTAATATTAAAGGATAATTTCCTATAAGAATGTTTGTTATTGTTGCTGTCTCTCTCTAACGTGTCATTTTTCTCGTAAGTGAGACAAGGACGGATGACATGTTAGTTAGTTACCGCCTATTTTAGCTACTTTAGCGTAAATCGACAATACGCTGGATGCAATAGGAAGGTGATTTATTCCTGAGCCATGAATCTTTGTAGCGATAATCATCATTTTGATACATTTTCTTAAAACTACCTAACACATTATGATTCATTATGGCATTTCGATATAAAATTAAATAAAAGTCATCTGTAACCTAACTGATTAACTTAATACTATTTATAAAAGACAAAAACACATATAGCTATTTACAACAAGGTGAATGTTGCCCACCCCAGAATACGGAGGGCTGCCATCCACCGAAGTGGATGGGCGGGATTCCCCCTTTCGGGGACCCACCTGGCGACTATTTTCACAATCCGCCTTTTCCATCATGGAATCTCAATGCTCCACATCGTCGTCTCTTTTTT
Source organism: Eudemis profundana (assembly GCA_947034925.1). Lineage (NCBI taxonomy): Eukaryota > Metazoa > Arthropoda > Insecta > Lepidoptera > Tortricidae > Eudemis > Eudemis profundana. The sequence continues at coordinate 15,730,062 of OX344815.1, forward strand.
CAGGGGTGAGCTCCCCTGTCAGCGCGTTCAACATGTTAGGCGCGCCCGTCGCGCCTGACAGACCCTTGAGGGTCCCGCCGGGATAAGTTGCACTTAGTCTGGTCCCTCCCTCTAAGCCTGCTCGGTGTACGATCATCTTTGTCGATGTACTTCTTTTTTTTTAGATTTAGGTGGGCCACACAAAATCTTTTCTATATCGGCCATGTTAGATATGGTCTCTTTAATCAGCTCTTTGATAAGAGCGTATGCTCTTGGATTATGTTTATCAATTAAATTGTTAATTTGCGTTCTTGGTATTTTCATTTCGTTAATTTTATGGCAACTTCAAAACTCGGGTGTATATTTAGGTTGGCTACCCTGTGTACCACAAAAATATAATGTTCTTGAAACCAATTTGCAATACTCTATCTTCGTCTTGCAAACCCTCCAGAAGTTTTTGAAAATAAATAGGAATATCAGTCTCCTTTAAATAACTAAGAGCTACAAGACATTTCATTTCAAGATTGAATTCAACATCTTTGGCATATTTTTTAGCAAATTTGAAGGCTTGTGTTCTTCTGAAAAATAAAATAAATATAATTAATATTACTAAAAACTAGTTTGAACTACAACACCATCAAGAAAATAATCACTTCCAGAAAATAGGTTAGGTTAAGTCGCTCCTAGAACAGTAGGAGGTTAGAACTGCGTCCCCAACAAAAATAATTCTCTACCAGAAAACTAGGTTCAAAAAAGCTAGTCGTTAACAGAACAAGAAAAAATAATTACCTGTTAATTAAATTATCTGTGCATAATGAAAATGGCAGCCTTGCAAAACAATATTTTCAAAATTTGAGCGTAAACTCAAAATTGCTGCTTTCTCAAAATCCAGTATGCACACCTTTGGCGACATATCTATGGCATTTTCACATCCATATTCTATAATCAACTCGAACATGATGTCATATGCTCTCTTATCTTTGTGTGTGCACAAACAAAACAGTAAAGAAAATGTTTTTTTATTGTCCATAAAAACATTTCCATGATTTTTTTTCCTTAGAAGTATATTTTATTTGACACATTACAAAACTGTTCTAGGCAATGAATGAATTGTATATAATTGTGTGAAAATTATAGGAGTGATCTTGAATGTCCCGTCTAGGAACCAATAATGAGAATTGCTTAATGTCTTCATTAATTTCAATGTAGACATAAGTATTATTCTCTTATTTTTATCAATAATCCGATCTTTGACTATAAAATTATTACCATTTATTTGAGTTTCGGCTTCATTTAACTCATAATGTATATCTTTGGGTTCCTCTGTCGTAAAAAAAAGGATTTTGTTTTTTTCTCGATATATCTATTACTTGTTTTAGAGCAGACGTCGACGGTAACTGCTCCAATATAACTTGATCTGTATTAGCCTTTTCGTTTTGAACAATTTTACACGGTTTTAAATCTGATAAACTTTTAGCTTCCATCTTTTCTTTAAAATTTGCTATGTTTTTTCGTAAAGGATCAGGTCCGTGATTATGATCTCGCAACCGTTTTGATATAACATGCTTCCCATTGTCATCAACAGTTGTATTGATGGTTGATCTGCAGTTAACAATTTTACTGGAATACATTTCACAGCACCAATAAATTTGATTTATTTCTGTTATATGTATAACCCTCCACAATTAGCTTCAGTGCACCTTTGTTTGATTTAAAATCTTCGCAAACAGTATCATTTTCACAAACAATCAGTATCACTCATTTTCCACAACAATATATTAGTAAATACCAAGTCGACGACTAGAAATGCTCGGCTAATAAACCAATCGTAAACAACAGGGTACACACATAAAAAATAATATCTACTCACATCCGTCAGCGAGCGCATTGCGTTTAGTTCCTCATATAATTTATTGAAGTTGTAGAATGATAAATACTGTAATGATGTATCGGAACGCAGCTACAGACGAGGCGGAATGAGACATGACAGACAGTAAGCGATTTGACAGCCTCTAGCGTCGGTCCGATACAGACTCGTAAAAGTGTGTCGAGTAACATGTGGGGGGTCGGTACTTGGAGAGAGACAAGCATCGGTATCGGAGTGGAACTTTGTATCAATTATGTGAATTTTAGTATTAATAAACCCAAGTGTTTCTCACTAAAAGAATCTTTTATTTAAAGAATACTACAAATACTGAAATAATTTTCTATAATGTAAAATTTACAACAAAGAATTAAATATTGATATAGAATAATAAAATATGAAATAAAGGTCTGCGAAATAAAGTATATTATAGTAAATAATATTTCTACAGATTAAAAATCGGTGTATATTCGATCAAATCAAAATCTGCGAACTTTGAACTCCGTCCGTTGCCCTAAATTCGAGGCGACACGGAGACGGGTAACGCAGTGGTAATTAGTCTTAAACACAACTTAGACATTTATTATTTTATTAGAGTAAAGACTGGACATTTTACGATTTGGACCGCTGTTCTGCCCGTTGTCAACCGGTACACAATATTGCAACAGGTCTTGAAATTGCTGTTTTGTTGCGGGAGACATGATGCTGAAATCTTCAGATATGTTGTCTACGTCAAAATCATCACTTTTTTTGCTTACGTAACGTTTGTAGGAATGAACTCTATTCAGTACCGGCAAGTCGATATAAACGACGTTATCGACTTGCCGGTAATAACAGCATGGGCTTCAATTCTGAAAGAAGTAGCCCGGAAGTGTTCAAGACAACATCGAGATGATGCGGGGATATAGATTTAATTCAATGAAGACGTTTGTTGTTGCATTAAGGTTCAATAGGGGTTTTCTAGTGGTGGAATCATGCCAGTATTGCTCGACCTTTGCCTCAGAACGATTAAAACAATACAATTAGATTCCCGACGCAACTCCTCCAACTCCGTATTCAGCAATCGGTCACAATAATACATACACGGGACTCATTGGTAAACTCAGCCAGGGCGTTGTTCATATTTTCTCTGTATGAAATCGCAATCTGAATTTTAATTTACAGTTAATGAGGATGATAGCTTCATCAAAAATTGGTGAACCTAGAAGGGAGAGGGATGAGTTTGAATGGACCGAAATATTTGGGATAACTGCGTTAAAATTTGTGAGCATTTCGATTTTTTTTTCAGGTAAAAGGTGGTTCGGTAAAAAGATTTCGCACTTGGTAAAATTTAGGGCTAGACCGATATCCGAAAATTTAATAATAATAATAATAGCCTTTATTTCCGAACTTCGTGCACGAGGCTTTTTATCAGTATATTCATAATATCTATAATATGTCACGTAGTTCGGTGTGCCTTTTGGCATAGGCCTCCTCCAACCGTTTCCATTCTGCTCGGACTCATTGGTAAACTCAGCCAGGGCGTTGTTCATATTTTCTCTGTATGAAATCGCAATCTGAATTTTAATTTACAGTTAATGAGGATGATAGCTTCATCAAAAATTGGTGAACCTAGAAGGGAGAGGGATGAGTTTGAATGGACCGAAATATTTGGGATAACTGCGTTAAAATTTGTGAGCATTTCGATTTTTTTTTCAGGTAAAAGGTGGTTCGGTAAAAAGATTTCGCACTTGGTAAAATTTAGGGCTAGACCGATATCCGAAAATTTAATAATAATAATAATAGCCTTTATTTCCGAACTTCGTGCACGAGGCTTTTTATCAGTATATTCATAATATCTATAATATGTCACGTAGTTCGGTGTGCCTTTTGGCATAGGCCTCCTCCAACCGTTTCCATTCTGCTCTGTCTAGTGCTACCCTTGTCCAGAGTGGACCCAGGGTTAATCTCAAATCATCTTCCCAGCGTGTTGCCGGGCGTCCCCTTTTTCTAGTGCCATCTCTTGGATACCATAACGTCACCTGCTTGCTCCATTTATCTGTCTGGCAGCGTAGCATGTGGCCTGTCCATCCCCACTTCAGATGGTCAATTCGGGAAAGTATATCTGTGACTTTTGTTTTCTTCCTTATTTCAGTGCTCCTTATTTTGTCGCTTAGTTTTATACCCAGCATACTTCTTTCCATAGATCTCTGGCATTTTGCAACTGTCTCTCTGTGTTTCTCGTTAAGCGACCAGGTCTCGCAACCATATGTCATGCACGGAAGTATGCATGTGTTGAAAGTCTTACTCTTTACATGCATATTTAAGTCTTTGTTTTTCATGATTTCTTTTAAAGCCCAATATTTCTTCCATCCCATAGCTATTCTTTTCTCTATTTCCTTTGTCATCATATTAGTTGGTGTAATAATTTGTCCTAAGTATACATACTCCTTGACGTATTCAAACTTGTTTCCGTTAATTTCTATTTCCACTTCTGTGTAGTTGGTCATCAATTTTGATTTGCTTGTGTTAATTTCAAGTCCTGCTTCGTTGCTCTTGCTGGTCAAGGCTTGTAACATTACTTGGAGTACATTTGGATTCTCTTCCAGCAGTATCAGGTCGTCAGCAAATCTCAAATGATTTAGTCGGTTACCATTGATGTTAAGTCCGTAGTTTTCCCAGTCTAGTTTTCTGAAGATCCCTTCCAGTACCGCGGAGAACAGTTTGGGGGACAGTGGGTCTCCTTGCCTCACTCCTCTATTTATGGGGAATGGGTCTCCTTTAGATTCTAGTTTTATGCAGCTTTTGCTTTTTCTATAGATGTTTTTGATTAAGTTGATATATGTGTTGTTTACTCCTTGCTCTTTGAGGCTTGCCCAGATGTGGTCGTGGATCAGACTGTCGAAAGCCTTGGAGTAATCAATGAAGGCTATGTATAGCGGTTTTTGGTATTCATTGTATTTTTCCATAATTTGCTTAATGGTGTGGATATGGTCTATTGTGCTGTAATTCTTTCTAAATCCCGCTTGTTCAATCGGTTGATTCCCGTCTAGTACATTTGTTAATCTATCTAGAATCACCTTTGCAAAGACTTTGTAAATGTTAGATATCAGGCTTATCGGTCTATAGTTGTCTATATCATCCCTTGCTCCTTTCTTATGTACCAGAGTAATGTATGACTCTCCCCATCGGTCTGGAACTAGGCCCGTGAATAATATGTCATTGAACATCTTTGTTAGGGCTGGACTTATTTCTTCGATTGTGCCTTTCATCAATTCATTTGGTATTGTATCGGGGCCAGGTGCTTTCTCTGTTTTTTGTGAGTTGATGGCTTTCGTTACCTCTGATGCTAGTATGTGTGGTACATGTTCCTCTGCTGACTGTGTTTCTCCTGGTGGAATCTCCCTTCCCTGCTTCACGAGTGGGTGCTTGTTGGAATATGAATATAGAGTTTTGTAGTAATTTGTAGCTATTTTTTGGATATCTTTTCGTTTCGTAGTACTTATTTGTTTGTTTTTTAATTTGGGGATCCACTCCTTACCCTGTTCTCTCAGTTTGTTGAAAGCTTTTTTGCTGCCGCCAGTTTTTTCTATATGTTCTTTAAGTGTTTGGTTTCTTCTTTTTTGCCTTTCTTTTCGCATACTTTCTCGTAATTGTTTGCTTATCTTGGTTATTTCAGTTTGGTTTTCTTTACTCTTCTCCATGGAGATCAATATTCTTCTTATTTCTATTAATTCCATTGTTTCTTTGCTGAACTTATTTTCTTTGATATTTCTTGTTGTTTTTGCCGTCAGCCCTACGAGTTCTGATTCAAATCTTTTGTACTTTTCTACCGTGCCCATATCAGAATTGACGATTTCCAAGAAGGGTGTTTTTGAGCTTATCTTGAGGTCACTGTAGTGTTTTTCTGTTATTATCTTTTCTTTCGGTTTTATATTTTTCCTGGACGTTTTCGATGGGTTTTGGTTTAAACAGCTGCGTACCATACGGTGGTTAGTGTTGAAGTTTAAATTTTGTACTATGTGAGTGTCTTTAAAGAACTTCACCCTGTTGGTTATAATGTAGTCAATCTCGTTTTTATATCTGCTATCTGGCGATATCCAAGTCCATTTTGTTTTGGGGTTTTTCTTGTAGACAGAGTTCAATATTGTTAGGTTATTTTCGAGTAGGAAGCCAACCAATCTGAGTCCATTCGGACTTCGTTTTCCATACCCAAATTTCCCCAGTACGAATTCTTCGCCTGGTTTTCTAACTCCCACTTGGGCGTTAAAGTCTCCCATAACAACTAAATGGTTTCCCGAGTACTTTCTTACTATTTCTCCAAGGGTGTTATAGAAGCTTTCGACGTCACTCTTCTCAGCCTGTTCTGTTGGTGCGAATATTTGTATTATTGACCAGACTTTTTGATAGTGATTGATATCAATGTGCAGCACTGCGATTCTTTCACTTATTCCTTCAAACCCCGTTATTTTGTTTTTTAGTTTAGTGCTTACGAGGAATCCCACTCCTCTCTGGCCCGCAGTTTCGCCTTTGTGGAACATAATATAGTCTGTGTATTCCTCTATTCCTTCTCCATCTCTTCTCATTTCGCTTATTCCTAATATGTCCCATTTTATGCTAGCTAGAGACCATTCTAGTTCCTGTAGGCTTTCCGGTGTTCGGAGTGTTCGGGTATTAAGTGTGCATATGTTTATTGGCTGGTTTTTGCTTTCTAATAAGTCTGTTTTTCCATCGTTCGTTCTATCAGCATTTTTTTTCTCAGCATCGTTTGTCTTTTCTGTGTATGTTTTAGTTGCTTTGTTTGTGGTTGGAGGGTGGTGGTCTATAACCCCGCGCTGACCAGACGTATTGGGGCCTTGATTTTTATGTGTTGTAGTTTGATTGATCTGATCTTTAGTTTGTTTTTCCATTTTTCCGGTTTGTGGTTTTGTCTTGTTTGTTAATTGCTATGTTAGATATGTGTTTTTTTCGGACATAGAATACGATCTGGCTCGCATATATTCGAAAGCATCCTTTTTGTATATTTTCACTGGACTATTGCATGCGTTCTCAACGTTTTGCGACTCCGGTATATTGGAAGTCTTCGGGGAACTCGACTCGGCACGCTTGCGCTTTTCATTTTCACGTTTTTTCCTAACAACTAGTTTATCTTGGTTTAGGTATACATAATTTCCTTTTTGCCTTTCCTCTTCTAGCTGGCTGTGGAGTGATTTCCTTTTCTCTCTTATTTCTTTGGTGAGATCATCAGTAATGTACACATCCTTAGACAATTTCTTTTTGTTTCTAAGTATTTGCAATTTTTTACTGTAGCTATTAACTGTAACTCTAATAGGCCTCCTCTGCGTCCCTTCTATCCCTTTCTTTCCTAGTCGATAGTATTCGCTTAATTCATTTTCTTCTACTGTGATTCCAATGCCCCCGAACGTTGTTTTGATTAAGTTAGAGAGTTCTTTCGGATTTGACTCCGTTTCTTCTAGCCCGTGAATAATTATATTGTTTTTTCTGGACATGATTTCTATGTTGTTTATTTTTGCGTTAAGTATTTCTATTTCCGACTTCATTTTTCTGTTTTCTTCCATTATTGGTTGAATTTTTTCGTCCACTTGTTGTAGCAAGCTCTCCCGTATATTATTGGTGATTTGCGCAGCGTTTTTATTTAATTCTTCCATCATAGAAGCCGTTTGTGCGGCGAATTTATCTTCCATAAACTCTTTCATTTTGTTAAATAGTAATGACATGTCATTCGGCAAAGTATTATTAACGCTTGACATTTCGATGCGTGTAACGGAACGGTTTTGGGTCTAGGTGACAATTAACGATTTTGTTGGTGAGTCAAACAGCGCCGTTTTAATTTTGGCAACACTGATAAGTCTATAACACTCTGGTTTGTTCCCGAGGATTATAACCTCAATTATTTTGAGACGTGTTGAACTAGAAAAAAGCTATTTTCCACTGCACTTTCCACATCGTCACTATAAAATCCAATTTAGAACCACTTTGCTTGACCGTTTCACTCGTTTTCCGACTTGATTACGCACTGTTTCTATTTTATTTTGTTAGTTTTTCGAGAGCGATTTGCTTTAACGTAGTGACTTTGACAGCACCGGAACCGGACCATCGTGAGTTGTGAGGTAATAAAAATTGCAACCGAATAGAACCTTGTCTTTGTGAAATCCGTTAGATATTTACTTACAATTTACGTAGGTAGAGTCTGTGCGGAAAGAGAATAGGATTTAGATTGGGGGCCCTGTAATGCTTTTCTACCGTATGTGCCGTATTTTCTGTTCTGTGGCCATACTGGTTAGGTTAGTTCCGTTTTTCGCCACGCCTATTCTCTTTCCGCACAGATTCTAGTTAAAGGATCTCATAAAAAGTTAATAATAGGTTAGGGCATTCCACCAGAAAGTCAGCTTTGTTGGGGACGGGACGGCTATGGCAGCTTCCTTAAATAGAAAGTCTTAGAATACAGTATCAATTCTAAAGCCAAGTTGTAAAATATTAAGATACAAATCAAAAGATTTCCTAACTTATCAGAAGTTTGAAGTAGTGGCGTCGCGTGCCCGACGTTCTGGTAGAATCCCCCGAATGTCAAAAATTTGGAAAAAATTAAAGTTTCGGAGATAAATTTCACGGAGGTTGGACCTTTTTCTTTAATAACATCCAATTGGAATTGATTAGGTAGATTACGAGTAAATGGTAACATCGAACACAAACCTTATATAATTTTACAATAGAACGGCTTTTATTCGGCGGGTTCCGCAGACTGCGGCTTGGCACTTCGCGAAAAATACTGTCATTCAACAAATAAAAGAAAATTGTAATATTTTCATACTTTTATTTGAATCATTTTTGGATTTATTTACAACATATAATTCGTCCTAATTCGCACAATCTATTTATTAATAGAAAGCCAGAAATAATTACATGTAAATATTTTTACAAAAGACGAAAATCGATATATGTATATCTACGCAGATTTGAACTTTGAATTATTGCTCAATTTAGATTTTCGATAGTAATGCTACTTACCCTATTCTTAGTTGTGGCGACACATCGACATTGCCCAAGTCCACGCTACGCAAAATAGTACAATGTTAATGGGTGGTCTTTGAAATAAGTTTCAGTAAAAAACAACCGTCTCCATCATTAGATAAGCCCATGTCATAATAATATTGAATTGTCATCGGATTTACGTTTTAGCTCAATCGGCAGTGGCGGACGAGTGCTTTAAAATTCAGTTGCAAGATTTCACCAGAATAAACACTGACTAAGTAGGTATTTTATTTGCTCAATCCACATCACATCCGAAAATTTATTAATTATTAATTGTAGATCCTCTAGTACCGTGATGGCGTCTCCGCCTAGGGAGCCGTCGTCAAGATACCATAGCTTGAATTTTGAATTTAGATCTGAAATTATCGGTTGGATCGCTAAACTGAATATGGCGGACCCAAGCGGATCACCCTGTTGGCAACCCATACTTGAAGCTATAATCTTGTCTCCAAAAAGCAATTTCGTTGGCGCCCCATAGCATTGCCACAGGTATTTGTACACTTCTGGCAATTTTTTTTTTATTTGTGTTAGAAGGGCACCACGGACACCACGGTCGACCGAATTAAAAGCGTATTTTACATCAATTTTGATAAATACCTCGTAGTCGGGACGGTTAAGAAACGAGCGTGCCGCGTGTACGGCTGCCTCCGACCCGCCCTTGACTCCGAAGCCCAGCTGTCGTGGCTTGAAAATGTCGCTAAGCATCTGGTTGAATTTCCGACAGCAGAGCTTCGAGGCCAAGCGCCTGAGTGTGCAGCCTACGGCGATCGGCCGTATGCCACCGTCCGTTTTAGCCAGCGCTACCAGGTTGGCACCGTATAGGAGTGGGACGATTTCGGCATTCACGCGGCCGGCCAGCATGAGGTTTATTAGCCCGGTGAGTTCTTTGAGGAGAGCTGGTCCTTTATCTCCTGCCGCAGTTGTGAGGTCTTTGAGATGTTGCGGGGACAGCCCATCTAGTCCGCCGGCTGAGCCATTAGGGAACGACAGTATGGCTTGCTTCACTGCGTCCTCAGACATGGTTACGCTCTCGTCGTCTGGTATCGGAGGATCTGGCAGCTGGGCTGAGGGGTGGGGTACTGGGTGTTTATCTTTCCGAGCAGCGTAGGTCTCGGCGGAGATTGGAGAATAAGAGGCGTGCAGCTCCGCTCACATTTCCTTCAGACATTTTGTTTTCTATTGCCGAAATTTTAAATTGCTGAGAGTTGGATCTGTTATTTTTGCGGCGGTTTTGTAAAATGGTGGGTGGTTCCGGAGCTAACAAGGTGTTATTTTTTATTTGGGTAGTCAAAGAGTCCTTGCTAGCTTTGTCAGCGTCGAGAATGTAGTATGGAAATGTGAGCAAGCGCTCCCAAGCTTGGGGGGTATTTTCCTTGACGACCTTGGCGACGCACTCGCTGAGGCAGCCGGCTACGGATATGCGTGCGCCCCGGGGTATTCTTTTTATAATTGGGATATTAGCTTTCAACAGCCCAAGTCTCTCGGCGAATGTATTTGTGCCATCTGTCGGTATTCCTGTCGTATCTCTGAAGGAAGATGATGGCACCGGCTGAGAAGCGGGGCGTGGGTTTGACGAGAGATTTTAGGATCAGGGAAGACCTAGACGTATGACTCTTCATCAGCATCACTCTCCGCTTTGAGGTGTCTGTTGTAGATCCTCTTAAGGATCACAATGCTCTTATTTGCTGCTGTCAGCCACAGGGATGAGTAACCATCCCCTACCATAATGCCCCACTCCTGTCATCAGTCAATCCGGCTCTCTTCGTTGAATAGGGCAGAATGGAATGCATTCATTTGGTAAGTGACTGTGGGTGGTGTCAGGCGGGTTTTCACTTTGACATGTTCGTGTCGGCTCGTAATGAACCAAAAATGTACAGTCTGTTGACTGATATAAAGACTGAAATACTGAACCACTGTTGCGATTATATTTTATAATAAAAAAAGGTAATAATATACTTATACACCGTGGGTACGAGTAACCCGACAAACTTTAACCATGTATTGCTGATGGTATTACAAGTAAATAACGTTACGTTATATCAACATAGGTCGAATTTTGTCATTTTAGATACTATACAAATCGAGGAACTTTTTCCTTCTATCTCGATATATTTCTGTAAATAAACCTAATATTAAGGTATTTTATTCATATTACATTATCTTGTATATCGATACCTTTAGACTCAAAGGGCGTAAACGCCATTAGCACCTACGGCGTTTACGCCCTTTGAGTCTGAAGGTATCGATATATAGATTCAGTGGAGAAATATACGTTTGACCCCTACCCAGGTAGCATTTTGACGAATCAATGACGTCTTTTCTTAGTCATTTATGACGAAAATGACGTCAAAAGAGACGTCTTTTTATCCTTGAGGGGACGTCCACATGTCGCAGGTCTGAGACGTCATTTTAAGACGTCATATTAAGAGAACTTAGTAACGTCTTCTGAAGGTGATAATTTAACGTAATTATGACGTCAATCAATGGTATTTTTGCGTCCAAAGAGACGTCTTTTTATCCTTCAGGGGACGTCCACATGTCGCAGGTCTAAGACGTCATTTTAAGACGTCATATTAAGAGAACCTAGTAACGTCTTCTGAAGGTGATAATTTAACGTAATTTTGACGTCATTTCAAGGTGTTGTACCCAGCAATAACGTCTGAAATTACGGCCTCAAGACGTCTTCAGGTAGTGTTGTTTTAACGTAATATTGACGTCATTTTACAAGGACGTATCTAGTACCTGCTAATGACGTCTAAAGTTACGGCCTCAAGACGTCTTCAGGTAGTGTTGTTTTAACGTAATATTGACGTCATTTTACAAGGACGTATCTAGTACCTGCTAATGACGTCTAAAGTTACGGCCTCAAGACGTCTTCAGGTAGTGTTGTTTTAACGTAATATTGACGTCATTTTACAAGGACGTATCTAGTACCTGCTAATGACGTCTAAAGTTACGGCCTCAAGACGTCTTCAGGTAGTGTTGTTTTAACGTAATATTGACGTCATTTTACAAGGACGTATCTAGTACCTGCTAATGACGTCTAAAGTTACGGCCTCAAGACGTCTTCAGGTAGTGTTGTTTTAACGTAACATTGACGTCATTTTACAAGGACGTATCTAGTACCTGCTAATGACGTCTAAAGTTACGGCCTCAAGACGTCTTCAGATGGCGGCTGAAGGAGTGGTTCAGGGTGCCTATATTTAAATTACAAATAAAACAAGTGCATAATTTTAAAATATAAATTTACTTATATTATTAAAACATCTAGACAAAACCTCTTTAACGTAAGCTTAACACATAAAACTACGTGTTTAATTATATCCATAAGGACATCTAGACGCCCAAATTTCATGAAGCCAGCTCAAACGGTTATAAAGATAATATGAAGGTCAAAAAGTCGTAAATTTTAGCACCGACTGACTGACATATAGTAGCTAAACCACTACTTCCAGATGACCTAGAAGGATGAAATTTGGAATCCAGCTCGGTAATTGTGTGTAAGCGTAAGGTGCTTTGGGGTAATTTCGAAAGTGGGGTAATTCCGAAATTTAAGGATATCTCGTAATCCACGCAACATACATTTACTGTGACATGCTAACACTATACTCTAGACGTGTCCATAGTGCTTCAACTAATTGCACACTGTAAAAATCTTGCATGGTTTAGTAGAAATTACTCAATTTCAAAATTAGCCCACGTTCGAAATTACCCCAAAGCACCTTACTAAAAAAATCTAAAAATAAAAAAGTTAAAAAATAAGGGGGGTCCCCATACAAAATTTTGTTTTTTTAATTGTATTAGTACCTAAACCTAACCTATTTCCAGATGACCTAGAAGGATGAAATTTGGAATCCAGCTCGGTAATTGTGTGTAAGCGTAGGAAAAAAATCTAAAAATAAAAAAATGGATGGACTTAACATGTTGCATTGAACTATCAGAACTACTAAAAACAACCAGCAAAATGAGGAAGATATGACATGAGCCTTCTTCTATACATGGTCTACTACAGAGGGCGGCGAACCGGTACCTCGATTAAGTTTCCCTAACACACAGCGTTTTATGACTTTTATGGTTGTAAAGCACAGTACAGTTTAAAGAATCTCTCAAAAAACTATCAGAACTACTAAAAATTACCAGCAAAATGAGGAAGATATGACATGAGCCTTCTTCTATACATGGTCTACTACAGAGGGCGGCGAACCGGTACCTCGATTAAGTTTCCCTAACACACAGCGTTTTATGACTTTAAGGTGCTAAATCACAGTACAGTTTAAAGAATCTCTCAAAAAACTATCAGAACTACTAAAAATAACCAGCAAAATGAGGAAGATATGACATGAGCCTTCTTCTATACATGGTCTACTACAGAGGGTGGCAAACGGTAATTATCGTCTAAAGTAAGTTCCAAGTAAGTTCCAAGCTAAAAAAAGTTTTAGTGCGACTTAATCTCTTCTTTTCCCTCTCGGGGGCGTGCTTTAACCAAACCTTGATGCAGTCTTCGACGCACTTCTCAGTGGTTGTTGGGATTGAGACCTTAATGGCTTCTGTAAATAATTAAAAAAACAATTTTTCTGTCATCTTTATTATGTCCGTACACATGTCGAAATTAAAATAATAATTATATTTGAAATTAATATTATAATTGTCCTTAGAAAATGACCCGAATTCATTGTCCGTGAGTGTAATTAATCTCGTTATATGTAAATAAATATATTATATACCCGTTCGTTATATGTTCTCGGGTCAATGAACAAAACCGGTATTCTACTCGGAACAGTTTCCGAGCCCTGGTACATGCACATGGATAAACCACATTTATAACCCTTTCAAATTTCAAGTTAATAGCTCAAGTAGTTCGTGAGATACTTCACTTTGTGACAGACGGACAGAGTCGCACCATAAGGGTTCCTTTTTTACCTTTTTGGTACGGAACCCTAAAAAGCAGAACTGGCCATTAGCTTGCGATTTTACATGTCAAATATGACTGGCCTATACATAATTATAGCCAGATATTTATAGTCTCGGTTGCAAAACAAGGAAATCATAGAGAGGTTCTCGTGAGCCCAACCGCGGCTGCTTTCGGTGTGGCAAATCCGTGAAGATCTAGTGCATAGTTTTTTTTTTTTATATACAGAGTGTTACAAAAATACCCGTAAAGCATAAAGGTAAAGAGTCTATTGGTAATATTTAAAATGACCCAAAAAAAAAACAGAATTTGGATAACACATACAATAAACATGACTTTCCCCTTTAGGCTTTACGGGTACTTTTGTAACACGGCTGTATAAGTGAGAAATTGTACATACCGATGACAACAGCACAAAGCAGAAGTTGCGAAAAAGGTTTTTTATTTGTGCGTTTTCCATAAAAGTTGAATTCCGCAGCAAAACAATCAGTTAAAAGAAATTTCAGAACTCTTGAGACTTTAAATGACAAGTCTCGCCCTCCAATTCTTCTCAAGTATTCAACCTGAAAACATAAAATCATAAAATACAACAAACGTGTTTTTTTTGTCGTTGCATGTTGCCTTCATCAGGCGCTGGGTGTCAAAATGTATGGGAAAACTAAAATCCGACTCACACTTGACCAAAATTCTATTTAATATTATTTAACGCTATAATTATAGAGCAGCAGAACCAAGGTAAGTAACCAATATAGCCCTCTGAATCGCTTAACTTAAGTGGCAGTGGGCGCGGCACATTGCACGTAGAACTGATGGCCGTTGGGGTGGAAAGGTTCTGACCTGGTAAAGGTCGCGGGAGTCCGCTGGATGCGGGTTGGTCTCTTTGGCACTTTTTGGGAGAGGCCTATGTCCAGCAGTACAAACAGTACGGAACCCTTCGTGCGCCAGTCCGACTCGCACTTGGCCGGTTTTTTTAAAGATGACAGGTGGCGGCCATCTTTCATCCCCAAAATACTGTAAAATTTAAAATTACATACAACTTACCAAATTGTTTTTCTTTTCTTGGTCTTTCAACAACAATTCCAACTGGATTAAGTCAGCCGCTGAATTTAAAGGAAATTTAAAGTCACTATTTAGATTTCCTTCACGCTCTTTTTCCTTCAATATTGCCAGTATTTCGTGATTCTGCTTCTTGATCTGACAGAGAAGAGATACAATTTTGTCTTCAAACCCTGTAAAACAATACTGTTAACTCTTAGATAATAAATATTTTTTTCAATCAAAATTTCAAAGAAATCAAACCACTATAATAAGGAAAAACCGGTGACGAAACATTAGCCTAGTTGGTAGTGTACCCACCAGTGGCGGACTAACAGGGGGGCGGAAGGGGCGGCCCATCGCCATATAGTTTTTCTTGAACTATTCATGTATGTACTTATGAGTTTGAACGGAACCCTCGGTGCGCGAGTCCGACTCTCGCTTGACCGGTTTTCTTCTACATTGATATTTAATAGTTTATTAGTGTGTTCTGATATTTTCGCGAACGGATAAACCTTTTTTCAAATTGTAAAGTAACTTGTAAAACTATCTTTGATTTATTTTAGCAATTTTTTTTCGATCGATTCGTATTTTATTTTCCTCACCCATATCCATTCCATATTGTAGGTATGTAATACATACCTACATTACATACATACATACTATGTATGTTTATTTAGTCTAATTAGACTAAATAAACATACAACCCTAGTAGCAAGCTGAAGTCATCACGACGTCCCACGACGTCCAAGTATTATGACGTATGAGTGACGTCGCTTATACGCAGTGATGGGCAAAATTTAATCGACTAACGATTAACGATTGAGATTAACCTATTCAATCGCGACTAACGATTAAAAATGACGATTGATCAATCTTAATCGTAAGAGTTTCGACTAATTTAGTCACGATTAAATCAATCGTCGATTAATAACCAGCGACTAAATTTTTAATCGATTAATTAATCAGACTAATTTTCTCTCGATTCATATAAGGAATGTTTTTTTTTTATGCAAGTCTAAGTTTCGAGTTACGTTGAGTGTTGACAGATTTCTCTAACAATGCCTGGGGCTGGACGAAAGAGTAGTACATAACTAGGGTGGTAATACAAAGAAAGGCCGTGATCGCAGATGTTTGCGGCCCGAGCTGCAAGCGAGGGACGTAAATATACGATCGAGGGCTTTCTTTATTACCTCCCGTGTTTGTGTACATCATTTTATGTCTACACTTGGCCAGAAAAAGTCACTTTATGGCCAGGTGTGGCATAAAGCATATTATGTTCGTGCTTCTAGCTTGATAAATAACACGCCAACGTACTCGTCAGTTTTTACCAGATGTGTCAAAGGGACGTCCCCATGCTTTATCTAGTAATTTACAACGTTCAATGAAAGTGAAGTGACTAATTACTGTATTTGCGAATAGAAACAAACTAGTAAACATCACATACGACGGGTAAGTAAAGAGGTTTTTTCACTCTTTTATACATCTTTCTCTTTCTAATAATCTACCTGTGCTTCATCTAAGCCATAAACCCTTACCTTATGTAGGAGATCCTAGACTATAAAGGTCTTTTCATCACACTTGCTCGAAAATGGTGTTGTTACACGTAGGTTTTGCGGGCCGTTTTAATTTGAATACGTTGTTTCTGTTTTACTCTTATTTGTCATCTTCAAAGGAAACGCCAACTTACTTTTTTAACTTTTATCACTGAAATATTTATTTAAAGAGAACTGTTATTGCAAATACATGTAAACACATATTTCTGTAACAATAATTACATGTTTAAATAGTGTATTTCAGTATTTAGCAATTATAAAATCAACCGTTTTAGGTCTAAACCGCTATGGTTTCCGAACGTGACTTGACATTCGCAATGTCTATGGATATATGTCACTAATGTCACTGTCTGTTTTATAATTTTATTTAGGTTAAGTAAGGTTAATTTTAATTAGATTTCCTCACAACGGAGCGGAACGGTAAAGTTACTTACCGCCCTTGATACACAATGTACTAATAAGGTACTGCACTGTAAAAACCATCTTGTGTTACTAGAACAAGTTTATATCACACAGTATACCTACTAGAATGATTTTTCAAAATGTAAACACATTATTTTTTTGTAACGTGCGTGTTCCAATTTTTAATCGAGATTTAATCGTGAAATTAGTCGATTGAAATTAAAATTGATCAATCGTTAATCGCATACTCCGTCGATTAATTTAATCGCGATTAAATCAATCGCGACTAATTTTGTACGATTGATTTTTTTAATCGATTGATTAGTTGACTAAAAAATTTATCGATTAATGCCCATCTCTGCTTATACGTCGCTGACGTCAGTTTGCTACCTGGGAAATAATTTAAGTCGAATTTAAGTTTCACTTGCCAGACTTTAACGAAATAAACATAAACACTTATTAATACATAAAAATGTGAACTGAATAAAAAGCTTGTAAAACTACATTTTTTTTAAAGCTGGGGGGCCTCATTTAGCTTTGTCGCCCCGGGCCTCTGACGGGCTTAGTCCGCCACTGGTACCCACCCTGCCTACGAAGCTAGCGGTCCCGGGTTAAATAAAATACCACAACCAACACATATAGTTCTCAATAAAATAAGTATGAATGTTTACAAACGTTTGTTCAAATTTTACATTATTATTTATAGTTTTTAACCATATTTCAGTTTGTTTTTATATTACACATAATTTTCATAAAAATGGCCTCTCCTTCCAGAAGAAGGAGGAGGGAATATGGATTAAGCTCTTACTATATTCCTGTATTTAAATATTATCTGGTATGGGTTTGCGAACCAAAGCAAAACCGGTTTCGTACCGGTATAACCGTAACCGAAATCAGTCCCTGATACACAATTACAAAGTCAAACTAAATAAAACCATTATTAAATTTAGTATCTATATCCGTAACTGAAAGAATACATGCAAACAAAAACACATTTCCAAACACCGAATAATCAAGGCACACGAGAAATCGTTTGTACAAACCCTTATTTCTGATATATTTTAAAACGTCCGCGGTTAGTCAATCGTCCACGGCATAAAACCTGAGAAGCACCGTAAATGTTTTGATGAATCCTAAAGTAGTTTGATATATTTCTTATGTTTAAGTATATTAATCTGTTCTCTATAAACCTATCTTCAGGATTTATTGTATATTTCTGTAAACAGTGTCAAATTACTAATAATTAGGCTATAAACGTTCACTGCCCCAACTCGAAAACAACCTTGATATTTCAAATTGATATTACAGTTTTTATAAAAACATTGTTTTGTGAGGCTACTCTGAAAACGGTGAGTACCTAAAAAGTTGATTCACCCATGTATAAAAATAACTTTATTAACTTACCAGCAGCATGTTCAGTTGGTGTGGCATGGACCTCTTCAGAAGCGGTTGGACCAGGTTCAGTTGGTGTGCCATGGACCTCTTCAGAAGCGCTTGAACTGGTTGAACCAGGTTGGGCATTCAAAAACAAGTTAATATCTGCAAACAAAAGAACCAACATGTAAAGCATATGATTTTAAATAGGTAAAGCAAATCAAACCAGTCAAAGAAGGTAAAAGATAAAATCATAATATACGACTCTTGGTAGTTGTGAAGTTGTTTAGTTTAAATAAAAACAATTAATCAAAATGACCTACGTTCAGAGAACTGTTTTTTTAGGGGCGGAGGATGATATAAGCCGCTTTCATTATGTTCATCATCGTCTGATGATGATATTAATCTCTTCGATTTAGTACTCCGGCGCTTCGGTCTCAATGTAATATCTTCTAAATCAGATTGAATGTCCGATGTCACTTCAACGAGACTCAATTTTTTTTTTGCTTTTTCCAGTTCATCTGTGTATAGAGATGCACACAAATTTCCGTCACAAAATTGTTAATGACAAAACAACATGCAGCATACATTAGGAACAATCATTATTTAGCCTTTTACAGGTATGTGTGCGCATGATATGCAATCATCATTATCATCATCATCATCATGTCTATCCCGTCCCACTGCTGGGCACAGGCCTCCTCTCATGAATTGGAGGGAACGGGCAGTTATCCCCATGCTGGCCCAGTGCGGATTGTGGATAACGATGATTGATATGCAATAAGTATCTCAATTAAATTTGGATAACAACTTTAATTGAGATACTTATACTTAATATAACCTCACGCTAAGCCCCATTGTGGATTCGAAAACTTGAGTTGAAAGTATTTGTAGCTATGCTACAATTTAAAACTTACCAGTTTCGTAGAAAATTCTCTGTATATGATACATTTTCCATTTCGGGTCAGGCGTTGGATTCGTACACATGCAGCAATTTATCAAATGCTCGTGACTCCTTTACAGGCGGCCAGTACACCTACACAACACAAATGTTTCTGTTAATGATTGCATATGTCCACCTTCCGTCTCCATCTTTAACTCAACTCCATGATACAACAGTATACCACTATTATATTATTATTAATTATTGTCACCGAAGTTACGTAGGTGTACCAAATTTCAGCGAAATCAGACACCGGGAATTGGTTCAAGTATAGCTTATTGCAAGATTTGACCCGAACAAACGAAACAAACATTGTTAAATTAAAGCTTGTAAAAAACGCGAAACGGCAGTCAGCTTAAAGCAATGGTTGCAGCAGCTCCTTGACTTTGTGCGTAACGCGTTCAAAATGGCGGCTCAAAGTCAAGGAACTGCAACGCGCACGCGACGCGCACGCATCCAGTGTGACCCGGCCTTAAGCAGTATATAAGACTGCATGAATTAATTAAGGTTAGGAAAGCATGGCATTATTGCATTGCATTTAGCGGCACACGCACACGCCATTAACAAACCAACCCAAAAACGAAACACCATCATGCATGTATCATGGCGCCAGCATCAGCCTCATGATCATGATGATGCCAGCGATATAAGTATATTTCATCTCATTGGTAGGTAAGATACAGTAGCCATTAAGGTTTGAGACAGGTTCATTAAGATTAATTAATAAATATAATAATAGTACCTACCTCAGTTTTTCTGGGTGTTATCCATTTTTCGTGTACTATGGATACTGAGCCCCCATCTTCCGCGGAAAACTGTACGATTTGATACATATTGTTTACTGTATTAACTTTTTTTAGCTTGGAACTTACTTTAGACGCCACGCGACACGCGTTGCCCGAAAACCCGCGAGAGAAAAGAAAAAAAAAGCAGTGTTGCCAGTGTCAGTCCATAAGTAACATTACATAATCGATTTTGAAGTTCGGAGCGGTCGATTCTGATGAAAATAATCGAATGGTCACATATTTCCGTACTTTATAAACTCATTCTCGAAATACCGTGACTGACTAAATTAATTAAGATTGAACGTTAAGCTACGTCCGCTGCACCAATATTTTACATGTTTTTAAACATCTAACATGTTTTCCGTCAGTTTCGGCAAACAAATAGGGTATTGTTTTGATTGGCAAAATATGTTAGGTTAGATGTTTAAAAACAAAGAAAACACGGCGCAGCGGACGCGGCTTTAGGCTGTTTCACTGTATACTTGTACTAAAAATCAAACCAATCGATTTTATTTAGAAATTGGTTCATGGTTTCAAATTTCACTCTATTTCATATATTCGAGCGCTCGAAACTCGAAAATATCGGTTCATCATGCATAATTAATCTTGCAACACTTTAATCTCTTCGGCTCGCGAAAGGTCTTGAACGTATTTCTGAGGGGCTACCGCGAAATGGACATGACCTTCGTTCCTGTATCTCCATCTCTATCGCTTGAACCGGCAAGTGCGACAGAGACGGAGGTATACGAAAGAAAGTCGTTTTCGTTTCGCGATAGGCCCTGTGCATTGACACCAAATTGGGGCTAAATTTTGCGCGTATTAGAACATAAGTTTACTATTGTTAATAAATTATTTGATTATTTCCATAGAATCGAATTTGATATTTCAATTATCAATCGATTTTGATAAGACCCTTTAATTTCGTTGCACGGATCATTCTATGATCGATTTTGCACACCGTTGAAATAGGTATAATACTTTTGCAATTCTCGATCTATTTCGAGCGGATTCAATATAATCGATAGTTCTTACTATCGATTATAATACAGAATATTAAAGCTTTTTACCTATCATATACCTATGTGGTTTGTAATGGCAATTCTAATTACTAGAGATGCAACGAATATTCGGCCACTATTCGGTATTAGGCCTATTCGGCCACATTTTGACTATTCGGCCGATGCCGAATAATGGCATAGTATTCGGCCGAATACCGAATAGTAAATTAACACAAAGTCGAAAGAAAAAGAAGGATGAATAAATATTTTAATAACAAGTTATAAACAGTAATCTATATTAAATATTGGTTTAATCATCTTTCACATTAATTTCAAACATGTATAGAACAGTAGCGTAAACCACGAATTAGAAATTTGCGCATTTTTCTATCATAGATTGCCTACGACGAGTAACAAGTTGCAACCTGTACTATCCTGTACAGGGGCTATTTCAGAAAAAAATATTTGAGCCAAATATCGCTGTCCCATGACTTTAGAGTATTTTTTTTCTATTAAATATTGTTCTAAAGTATAAGTTTGTTTGTAAAAATGGTAAAGTAACTCATTTACTGTATAATTATGATGAATAATCCCTTTAAAACCTACTAAAAGTATTTTATTTGTCAGAAAAACCGAAGAAAAGGTGCCGATTTTTGGGTGTCCCACGTACACTTTGGTAACTTTGAGGCGAATTTTACGTATATCTGACTCCTTCTAGGCCTGAACATGGCTATTGTGTGAATCGATCATATTATCGTTTACCAATTTTGAAGCACATTTATTAACAGCTAGAGTAAAAAAATCATAAAATCACAATTTGTTTGCTGTCCTCCAAAACCAACGTGGTGGACACTGGACATGTCCACTAACGAACGGCGTTTTTACCAAATAGACTACAAAAAAATTACCAAAACAGTTGTGTTTCTATATAACTGGTGACCTTTTGAGCCTAATATAACCGTTACTTAGGTGTAAAATGTAAGTTTCGCTTCAAAAATGTGATGAGTTGGACGTGCGTTACGGTGTGCCAAAAATTTCTGTCCACTACGAACGGGATATACTGAAGGTAAGAAGCCACTTTGAGATTAACCGTTTATTAATTTAGACATATTCATAAGAGCGGTAACATGTAAAGAAGTTAGAAGTAGTAAATTGCAAGTAATCAAAGCACTATTTCAATGTATTTAACTACCGGCATACTTACGTCACGTCCACTACGCTACGTAATGTACTAGTGGAACAAAAAACGTGCCGTATGGACAGAAAAGTCATGGTTTACATGCCGCTGATTTTAAATTCATAGATTGCCGTCAAGGACCTAAAAATAAATAGCCGGACGGAGTCTCGCCAAAAGAGAACTGAAGCCATTTTTAATAAGCCGGCTGCTTTTACATACGAGCCGCACGCACACATCAACTAGTTTTTTTCCTATTGCGAGCAGTATGCACACATTGGTAACCAGCTTATTAGACATGCTTCAAGTTCTTTGCTAGCGAGACTCCGTCCGGCTATTTATTTTAAGGTCCTTGATTGCCGTTAAAAACGTATAATTTGAATTAGTCGGGCTAAAAATATAGTAAGTGTAGGTAGTAAAAATGGACGAAGGTATTTTAAAAAAAGACTTACACGGGTAGTTCTCTGATTTCGTTCAAATTGTTGATATTCTCTCGAGTTTTCTTATTTCCTTGAATTAGATCTAATAAAGAGTTTTTTATGGTTTAGCGCTCGTTTATGGATATGTTATTGAGAAAGGCACCTTTCATAGTTTATTACTTTTCAAGATATAAGCCTGAAGGTAATGACATACGCGCTGGTAATGAAATTCGCCAAGATGGTAATGACTTACTAACGGAAGGAAATTAATCAGTTTTGACTCTGTTAATTAACTGTCTGATCTTATTTAAACTAAACTATCTATCATCTGAACAAGCTAAGGAACATAAATCAGTCTATATAGTTTCCATATCACATAATTTTAAGAGGGTTTAGCAATTTAGTATACTATAGTTGTGACATATTTTGTCACCACTATAATATGGAAAAAACGTGAAAACTAGTAAAGGGATAAATAGTTCAGTCATTATAGATTTATAAAAACGACCCATGATTTATTTATTTGACATAAGGTACTTTTGGAGTCACTGGACATCAGTGGCGTGGCGTTGAAGAAATCCTTGGGCAAGCCGAAGTAGCTTTGGCTTCAATTTTCTTTAAGAGCACTAGAATTAAGTGCTGAACTGCCTAATATTAGGCAAGCCGATGGGAATCGAGTTCTATGGACGCCACGCCACTGCTGGACATGATTAGATTAGATTTATTTATTTCATAATATAAAAATACAGTATAAATTACACAATGTCAATTTACATGATTTTATACTATGATCGTCAAAATAAAAATATAATATAAGTAATCACAATAAAAAATATACCATGTCAGAAACACAATCACAAAACAATCAAACTATTAAATAAACATCAAATCAAATTATATCCTCGTATCTCCCAAAAGGATCGTCATCATCATAACATTACATAAAAACAAAAAGGGAAAAGCAAATAATAGGAGAAAAACACAAAAAAACGAATTCACAATGTCACTACTGTTAGTAGTGCATGTAGTTAAGCTTGCTAGAAATAGATTTATATAAATTTTCTATTGAAATCTAGTATAGGGTTTTGAGCTATTTCCGACGCATGTAAACCTTTCATGTGGTTCCATTACGTGACGAATGGTTCCATTACGGCACGGTGTCCTACTGTGGCTGAGATTGATTTTTAAGAATTTATATGAATTATTAAGTATTATTGATACTATTTGGATCTCATTTGATAGAATAATATGTGCCAATTGTGATAAATATAACTTTTGATAGTTTTTTCAGTATGTCTTAAGTTAAGATGATTGTTAAGCTATGATGAGAACCAAAACGTAACGTAATGGACATATTTTATTAAATAACTTTATTGTGACGCTTAGTGCAGAAAATGTTATTCATTTATAGAAAAGTATTATTGTGTTAAAATTCATTTAATAAAGACTGATTTGCAAACAACACTCTGAACTTTACTTAAAACAAACCTAAAGTTCGTCGCGTAATGGAACGTCAAAGCGGTAGTACTTAGGTTCAAAGTATGATATTTACCATATTAAGCAATTTATATTGAAACCAGTATGATTTTCAAAGAATGTAGAAGTAGGAGAATTTATTAAAAGCATTTCTAAGGAATATTTTTTTTTTTACGGGGTGGAAGTCCACTACGGCACGGACAAAAAATATGAAAAGGCCCTAGATATTCACGGCGCCGCTCACCCGGGCGTTTGAATTTACTTCATTTTAGGTAAAACCGTTGGCCGAATATTCGGCTATTCGGCCGTCGACTCCGCCGAATATTCGGTATTCGGCCAAATCACTATTCGCTGCATCTCTACTAATTACATATACGAACATGAAAATTAAAACGTTTTAAAAACTTCACAACTTCACTTCTCGTAACAGAAACAGAATGAAGGCTACCGCGAGTGAATTTGCGGCTAGTGGCGCTAGCAGCGCGTCGGGGCTACAAAATGTCAAATGCCAAAATCCATCCACTCACAAAGTATGGCATGTGACTAGTGATGGGCCAACCCGGAAATATTACAAACAAACCCGCAAATATAAAAACACCAGCCGAGTGTGTGCAAGTGCGAGAGTGAGAGTTGGATTCGCACACGTAGGATTCCATACCACCGTGGCTCAAAAAGACGCCAAAAAGCACGTCTCTTTGTATGGAGATCCACATATATTTTTCTGATCTTATTGAAATTTTCAAGGTAAGTTTTTTGGAAACTTAAGAGAATTTACGGAAATTTATTGAAATATACTCCTTACTTCGCAATGTATTGCAGAAATGGTCTGCCTTTTATGTATATTATTTACAATCCAATTAGACAACTATACAGATTAAATTCATTTTAGTTTTTGTACTAGAAAATATATATTTCCGTATTTTTCGTGTTATGGAAACTTTCCGATTGCCCATCACTAGCTACGAACGCGGTACTTTGCGAGGATGGCCCTGATATTTACCCCTTCCCCTCTTCGTGGTGATCGTAACTACATGAGCGGAATTCTTCATAGCAAAAATCAAACTGTCAGAGGGATTGACCTAACTGTTTTATGGACTTATCGATGTTACGGAATAATATCGCATTAGCAGGGAGCGTACTTTTCATGCCGATGACAGGCAAATGACGTCAACCTACATACAGGCTGATTTAGTTAAGGTTGTACATTGATTTACCGTTACCGTAAATTACCGGTATCGTTTAAGTTATGAATTAATTATATTCTACTTTTATTGATTGGCGTCAATGATAGTAAACATTTTGTAAGTAAAAATTTGTACGTCGTTTTTTTTTATTTTAAAGGAAAATTGGAAATATTAATCGAATATGCGATTTGACATATTATACTTATCCGAATGTATTATATTCATGCGGTCCCTTTTGTGCTCCGAGTTACGGAAAAAAAGTTCACATCCGGACACCAGCACCAAATTTTAGTATGTTGTTAGGCATGGTCTCTGGACTAGGGATATTACGAAGTTTCGGTTTCGGTTCGGATATACCGAAACTTTCTATTGATTTCACACCTCCGGTTTCGTTTCGGTTCCGATTAATTTCAAGCGAAGGTTATACCGAAACTCGAAGCTCAGCGGCCGCATTGTGCGGCGCGTGCCTAGACAAACAGGTTTGTACTTGTCTCTCCGGGAATCAGTCACGTGTTCTGCGACGATTATTTACATTCATTATTGTTTTAATTTGGTTGGTGCACGGCAGTGAATGAATCAGTGTGTTGTATTTTGTTTTGATTTGACTCGTTCGTTTCGTTTAGTGGAATGTGATTAAGTGTAACTGGGACAATATTATTTAACGATGAAGCCGAAAGCAAGTGCTATTTGGACATACTTTATCGAAGTTGACGCAAATACGGCCAAGTGCATTATTATTGCGTTCGCCTTGTCGTACTTAGTAAGTAAGTATTACTACAGAGTGAGGGTTTAATGGCCACATAAAGGGAAAACTATAAAAACTAGAATAATCGAAGATCTGGAGTACCTGGTGACCCTGATTAGAAAACACAAGAGCCCAAACAAAAATAAAAAGAAAAAAACTGTGTCAAATAAGAAAATCTAATAAAATAAATCAATATGCCCACGTTTCTACAAAAAGAAGTGAAATCCCACCAAAAACATTCTGTAAAAAACTAGCCAAGTCTCGATGGAGCTGCTTGTTTCTCTCTAAAAAGTAATGAAATCTAGACAAAGTCATGCCAATGTTAATCTATAAGATCTATAAAATGTGTTCCTCCACGGTTAAATAATAGGCAAGTCGGTGGGAATCGAGTTCTGTGGACACCCCCCCGGTACTGACTTGGTTTAACATCGGCACGACTTTGTCTAGATTTCATTACTTTTTAGAGAGAAACAAGCAGCTCCATCGAGACTTGGCTAGTTTTTTACAGAATGTTTTTGTTGGGATTAGATGTACTATAAATAACTATTACATAGACGACCGCTTTAGCTTAGTTGGTAGTGACTCTGCCTACGAAGCAGGAGGTCCTGGGTTCGAATCCTGGTAAGGGCATTTATTTGTGTGATGAGCACGAATATTTGTTCCTGAGTCATGGATGTTTTCTATGTATTTAAGTATTTGTATCTATTAAATATATCGTCGTCCTAGTATCCATAACACAAGCCTTATTGAGCTTAATATGGGGCTAGTTCGATTTGTGTAAGATTGTCCCCAAAAGAAAAAGAGAGAAAAAAAAAAGAGAATAGAAAAATATGGAAATTTAGGTTTTACAGCAAAACTAAAAACATAAAGTTATGCAAATGTATAACAAAAATATAAACAATTTACTAAGCTTCATAACTTAGTTTAAATCTTGAAAATCTGTCAATAAATATAGAAGCGCGATATACTCGCTTGAAATTATTGTGGGAATAGTTCCTAAAATATAACATTTATTAAATTCAAATGTTAAAGTCATTTATAGTACATTTAATTACCTTTCATTTGATATCTCTTATGTGCCTCGGCGTACTAATTCTATATCAAAAGATGATAAATTTCATATAGAAAATTTAAAATAAAAGTATTTTCTGTTTTATTCTTTTCTATTATACAAAAATACAGTGGCGGTCAGCTAATTAGGGACACCGTTAATTTGTTTGTATGTATATCCAAAAGCCTGATTTCATTACTTTTTAACTTTGTTTCGTTAAGTGACAAATATTTATCGATAAGTCGATAAAACAGTTAGGTCAATCCCTCTGACAGTTTGATTTTTGCTATGAAGAATTACGCTCATCATAACTAATTTTCATTTCTTTTATAAGTTATAAATTATAACGCTGGCAGACAATTGCTTGCTTCGGTCGCACGCGTTCACGTTTGCTCTAAAAAATTAAGTATGGTAAGTAGAGTAAACTTACAAATGGATTTGAGCCCATATTTCTTACAACATAAAATTTGATCTTGGAAAGTAACATACTGTTTCCACAGTTCAATTTAGTGTGATGGTGTTTAATAAATTTGAATTATATACCTAGTACGTTTATGCATTGAAATTTTTGTGTTTCAGGACGATAAAAAGGAACATAATTTCTCATCTCAAACTAATTCGGATTCCTTCTCCGAATCTGAGTGCGTGAAGCTTATACGCAAAAAAAATCAGGCTGTTAAGGATAAAACAAGTACTTTTAAATCTGTCAAGTCCTCCGTATTCGGTTTGAGCGGTAAGTAATAGCATATATATATACGAGTAGGTACATAGTTGGAATTAGGCTAATGAAAGAGGTGGTGTTTGTTTATGTTTTGTTATGCTTTCAATAATAACGTTTAGTGTTTGCCTGTAGCTAACTTAATTCTCATTTGACTCTACTTTGGTACTTTCATTGGCCAAACTTCAATAGATTTCTACTGCATTACACAGTACACACACATTGGCCGCTTTTATACGCATGTTGTGTCGTGGATGATTTATCATGGATTTGTTTATGATTGTCTATAAATTTCCATATAAAATCAGAAAATCATAGACATACGATAAAAGTATAAAAGCGTCCATTGGACCGAGTGGAAGCGAGGTTGAATTCAGATAGAACATAAGTATGTATGTATTGACGATTGACGTGAAGTAGTACATTCCTTTTTGTATTTAAAAACGACGAGGTAATCTGTTCTCGGCCTCGATTCTACATAGATGATCCATAGATAATGATGGCCATAGATTAGATGTCTATCATAGACATCATCGGCAAAAGAGTATATACCGGGTGTCCCAAAACTAAATAAAATGAAGTTTCCTTTCAGCAAAATATCCTATCTACGATATTTAACGTACTTTCCCTTGATGTCCCAATATAGTCTTAGGACGCCCTGTATATACAGGGTGTCCCTAAAACCAACTTTTATACGATCAGGGCTGATAGACCAGCTCATAAAAACCTAGATTAAGCAAATTTGACCTCAGTAAAAATCTCTTAGTTTTCGAGATATTGACGTTTTTGTAAAACTCGTGCTAAGTGATACCCTGACTCGGTGTTTTGAGTGTCACTGCTAAAATATCAAGTATTTTACAAATCTGTATTTTGCTATGTGTGGCCAAATAACTATGCTATTGAACGTATTTTCTATTTTTGCTAATTTATTCATGCTGTGGACACAGTACAATAACAAAAAAAAATTATTCGATTTTTTTCAAATTTCACCTCTGACTTCGAACTAGCGTGGTGAAAAAAAAATGTACCAATATAACCAGGCACTCAACGTAAAAAAATTGCGCATTTATTGTAGTTTCTAAAATGGTATAAAATTTACTAAACACTGTAATAATTTTTGAAATAATGATATTTTGTTACAAAATTAACTGTCTGCCGCCTCCATCTCATACGATCCGGTTGAACTAAGTTTGCACCTGGCGTGCTTGACATCACATACAAATTAGGTGCAAACTTCACGTAATCGTCAATATCTCGAAAACTAAGAAATTTTTATGAGGTCGATTTTACTCAGTCTCGTTTTTTATGAGCTGGTTTATCAGCCCTGTTCGCCATTTTGTAAAAGTCGCGAATTTTGATAGCCTGGATCAGTCTTTCGAATGTCATGACTTCAAATTTCAGCATTTTCTTAATCTGCTTTTTGTTAAACATTACTTAATAATTATGCTATCATACCTTTTCTGTTCGAAATTCAAATTCTGGTACGAAATTTAACCAATGGAATATTGTAGTATAACCTCCTTTTGAATTAAAATGCTATTATCTTAAAAACTACGGTGTCTAGTGTGTAAAATCTTACTATTTTAAACTACATTTTTTTTTTTTATTTTAGCATGGTAAATTTGTTTTAAGTATTACGCGATTCAAATCCCAGGTCATATTTTGAATCACGTAAAATCTAATTAATTTTGATAAGGTATGATAGCATAATTATTAAGTAATGTTTAAAACAAAAAGCAGATTAAGAAAATACTGAAATTTGAAGTCATGACTTTCGAAAGACTGATCCAGGCTATCAAAATTCGCGACTTTTACAAAATGGCGAACAGGGCTGATAAACCAGCTCATAAAAAACGAGACTGAGTAAAATTGACCTCATAAAAATTTCTTAGTTTTCGAGATATTGACGATTACGTGAAGTTTGCACCTAATTGGTATGTGATGTCAAGCACGCCAGGTGCAAACTTAGTTCAACCGGATCGTATGAGATGAAGGCGGCAGACAGTTAATTTTGTAACAAAATATCATTATTTCAAAAATTATTACAGTGTTTAGTAAATTTTATACCATTTTAGAAACTACAATAAATGCGCAATTTTTTTACGTTGAGTGCCTGGTTATATTGGTACATTTTTTTTTCACCACGCTAGTTCGAAGTCAGAGGTGAAATTTGAAAAAAATCGAATAATTTTTTTTTGTTATTGTACTGTGTCCACAGTATGAATAAATTAGCAAAAATAGAAAATACGTTCAATAGCATAGTTATTTGGCCACACATAGCAAAATACAGATTTGTAAAATACTTGATATTTTAGCAATGACACTCAAAACACCGAGTCAGGGTATCACTTAGCACGAGTTTTACAAAAACGTCAATATCTCGAAAACTAAGAGATTTTTACCGAGGTCAAATTTGCTTAATCTAGGTTCTTATGAGCTGGTCTATCAGCCCTGATCGTATAAAAGTTGGTTTTAGGGACACCCTGTATGTATACTATTATTTGATCTCTCACATTTTTCATCATTTTACCGCCGTGGTGTTTCCATTAATGTATGTATAGGGCAAAGGACATGCAGAACAGAGACATTTTAGTATGGCAGTAACAGCAATTCCCGGTTCTCTCATACTAAAATTTTGCGCATGCCCTATGTATGTAACATGTTTACTAATTCGTCTATGTCATTTATCGAAATCGGTTAAATATTTTTTAGAGTTTATCGCGAACATACGATCAGTTTAAATTAAAATATAAATGTCAATCAGTTTAAAAATCATTTTTTCAGGTGCTAAAACTGGCAATGGTGATGGTGATTCTACAGAAAAAAATGGCAATTTCAACGCTACTTTGTCAGATTGTACTTGTACTCGTAATAAAAAGACTGTATTGTTTAGACACTTAATTAACAGAATCGCAGAAGAGCACATCGAAGAATTTTGGGAGGAGGTGGTCGAAATAATAAATAAGTATTCTTATTAAAGAGTTTTTTTATTTCAATTTTCTGTGTAATGAACTGAAATATAGGTAGGTACCTATGTAATTTCTACATATATACGTAATAGCCAGACGAAATATTAAATCAAGTTCTATAGATTTCTCAGTCTTTGCTTTGCAAAAATCAGTTGTAAGTTGCTTACATGTACGTAATTAGTATCTAATGATAAAAAGGCATAACAAAACAAATAATTTACATAGGTATTCCTATTTACTTATATTATTCTTCACTTTCTAAAAAATCAGCCATCACTGGTATCCTATTATTCCTGTAATTATAATAAGGAATAACAAAATAATTTCAATACTTATGTACTTTTGACTTGCTGACTACATATACATTTATTTGTTTTATACTTATAAAGTCGGATTTTTTATTAACCGAAGTGACTTGATGGTTATCGTAATAAATATGGAATTACTCAGAAACTGTTTCTTAAAAAAAAAAAATTAAGTACATTAACTGTTAGGGCCGACACAGACGGACTGCAACCCAGCTGCAACTTGTATGGGAACTGCATCTTGCATCAGTTGTGATGCAGTTCCCATACAAATCGTAGCTGGCGTGCAGTCCGTCTGTATCGGTCCTAATTATCACTTCTCATTAACGCCCAAGTATGTCTTTAAAGTGACGTAAGCTGTAAGTCCTGTAGAGACCAATTAAGGACTGACTTTAAAATGACTTGAGATTGACGTCGTTTCAAGGTCAACATAAGAACTTATCATTGACGTCCAAATATGTCTTTGAAGTGACGTAGTCTGTAAGTCCTTTAAATACCAATTAAGGACTGACTTTAAAATGACTTGATATTGACGTCGTTTCAAGGTCCTAATTATCACTCCTCATTGACGTCCAAATATGTCTTTAAAGTGACGTTCGGCCTAAGTCCTCTAAAGACCAATTAAGGACTGACTTTAAAATGACTTGATATTGACGTCGTTTCAAGGTCCTAATTATCACTCCTCATTGACGTCCAAATATGTCTTTAAAGTGACGTAATCTGTAAGTCCTCTAAAGACCAATTAAGGACTGACTTTAAAATGACTTGATATGGACGTCGTTTCAAGGTCAACATAAGAACTTATCATTGACGTCCAAATATGTCTTTAAAGTGACGTAAGCTGTAAGTCCTCTAAAGACCAATTAAGGACTGACTTTAAAATGACTTGAGATTGACGTCGTTTCAAGGTCAACATAAGAACTTATCATTGACGTCCAAATATGTCTTTAAAGTGACGTAGTCTGTAAGTCCTTTAAATACCAATTAAGGACTGACTTTAAAATGACTTGATATTGACGTCGTTTCAAGGTCCTAATTATCACTCCTCATTGACGTCCAAATATGTCTTTAAAGTGACGTTAGGCCTAAGTCCTCTAAAGACCAATTAAGGACTGACTTTAAAATGACTTGATATTGACGTCGTTTCAAGGTCCTAATTATCACTCCTCATTGACGTCCAAATATGTCTTTAAAGTGACGTAAGCTGTAAGTCCTCTAAAGACCAATTAAGGACTGACTTTAAAATGACTTGAGGTTGACGTCGTTTCAAGGTCAACATAAGAACTTATCATTGACGTCCAAATATGTGTTTAAAGTGACGTAATCTGTAAGTCCTCTAAAGACCAATTAAGGACTGACTTTAAAATGACTTGATATTGACGTCGTTTCAAGGTCCTAATTATCACTCCTCATTGACGTCCAAATATGTCTTTAAAGTGACGTAAGCTGTAAGTCCTCTAAAGACCAATTAAGGACTGACTTTAAAATGACTTGAGGTTGACGTCGTTTCAAGGTCAACATAAGAACTTATCATTGACGTCCAAATATGTCTTTAAAGTGACGTAATCTGTAAGTCCTCTAAAGACCAATTAAGGACTGACTTTAAAATGACTTGAGATTGACGTCGTTTCAAGGTCAACATAAGAACTTATCATTGACGTCCAAATATGTCTTTAAAGTGACGTAAGCTGTAAGTCCTCTAAAGACCAATTAAGGACTGACTTTAAAATGACTTCAGATTGACGTCGTTTCAAGGTCAACATTAGAACCAATCACTAACGTCAAATTATGTCCTTAAAGTGACGTAAAATTTAGGGCTTTTTATGACCTTAGTAGGATCGTACCTAAAATTGACGTCCTTATAACGTCCGCTGTCGACGTGTAAACTACCGACCTAAAAATCACCTATGAACGACGTCGCCTATGCGTCGCTGACGTCAGCTTGCTACCTGGGTAGCCAAGTCTTTGAGAGAATAATTCGAGCGGATATAGGTAATTATCGCAACTTGACCATGTGTGATACCTTAAGATACTATAATACACTCACGGACAATGAATTCGGGTAATTTTCTATGAACAATTATGTAGAAAATGACCCGAATTCATTGTCCTTGAATTATGTCCAGGTATCTTGAGATAAAATATTCTAGTATCTTCGCCGTGTGTGACCGGATGCAACACACCGCATCCGATTGTCTATTAATTTATTATTATATTATAATTTATAAATTAATATATTATAATTAAAATTTGGTACTATTCGCCACGCGGTGAAATCGCAGAGTGAGTCTGTCCTGGTTACTGGTGGTTATTTAAAGTTGGAGGCTTGTAAAACGTTATAATAATTACCGTTTCAACTGCGGGGAAAGAGCGTCGGGCGAGCTGAAACAAAATAGAGATAGTTATTAGCCACTCCCTTGATTTCGGTAGCTGTGTAATTGTCGCAAACGTAGAGTTACCAGATACAAATTTTGAAATAACATAGGTCCGGGTAATAAGGCCTAAGGAAAGTTTGCAAATAAAA
The DNA here is from genome assembly GCA_947034925.1 of Eudemis profundana. NCBI lineage: Eukaryota > Metazoa > Arthropoda > Insecta > Lepidoptera > Tortricidae > Eudemis > Eudemis profundana. Next base: position 15,763,504 of record OX344815.1, read on the forward strand.
ACTATGTCAGTGCGTACGAAAATTACTTACCAGTTGCAACATAACGCCTGATCCGTCGTGTTTGGCGCAACACACCCCGATTACCAACAGTAGCTGAAATTAACGAACAATAAATACTATTCATTTTATTTAGAACACATAAAAAATACAGTGCAATTTATTTAATCGTATGGCATATCACACGTCGAATACAGGTTATAAGTTCAGTTTGAGATTCATTAGCCATTTGATGGCGTCGTCGTTTAGATTGATCAGGTCTACGGCGGGGCCCGCTGTGTACCGCGTTAGAGGACAGTCTTCAATAATGTGCGGTATGGTTTGCACTTCGGCACCGCAGTCGCAAGCAGACTGGTTAATTGCTTTTTGAGAATCTTCTTTCCTTTTGTGATTGTACTCGTGTGCGTGATGCTGCTACATATGGTGCTGGATTTCCATGACCATATGCGAAGGATTTGTATACTGTGCTATACAGCATAATTTCGTGTATACACAAAACTACTTATTCCTGTAGTATATGTCGCAGTGTCGGAGTTCTGCCCACGAAGGAATGTCAAGTAATGTTTGAGTTCAGTTTAGGTATATCTTTATTTTCTCTAGGTAGATTTTTACAATACATATATAGAAAGTAAGATACAAAATGCTCATACAGAATATAAATACATTATAAAAAAACCCAACCTATTTAAATTATTATGATTTAAATAAAAGAGTTTCTTCCAAAACGCGCCGTAACTATCAGAAAACACACCAATGCTGTTCTTCTTCTTTTCTGTCGTTGCCGCATTACTGAGGATCGTGACTAACACTAACTGTAACGTCCCTCCACATAACACGGTCAAGGTCAAATCCCACTTATCACATCACATCACATCACACTAATATTATAAAGGGGAAAATTTGTGAAGATGTTTGGATGTTTAGATGTTTAGATATTTGGATGTTTGTCACTTAATAACGGGATAACGACTGGATGGATTGAGCTAAAAGTTGGCATGCAAGTAGACCAAGTCCTGGATTGAAACATAGGATACTTTTTATCCCGGTAAAGAAATCCCTTGGGACAGTAGCGGGAACAACGCGGGTGATGCCGCGGGAAAATGCTAGTAATATATTAGATCCTGTTAAAATAAAAAAATATGTTAAAATTTTCGTGTCGGTGTTGTCATTATAATATCAAGTTTGCTTACGAAACATGTTTTCAATGCCAGATTTCTTAGTTCCATGGCGCCTGCGTTCTAGCGACGGACTCGAGTCGCTAACTCTGGTGGTAACAATTGTTTCCAAATTGGCAGTTAGGAAACTATTAAAACTAATTGAAACTAGCCCGATAAGGCGCTAGGTACATTCGTAATCGCTGATGTATGAAAAGATTTTTTTAACGGTTACCTCTCTTATCTATACTTCAAGAATTTTATAAGCTGTATTTCGTTATTATTAATATTACTCAAAATCAAAAGTCTTTAAGTATTTTCTATCTAATTTTACATCCTGTATTTTTTACATTTGATGTAAATTGTTTGATTATATGTATGACAGTATTAATCGACAGTATCGATCTATCATCACGGACAGGACTATTGTAGCCAATAAGCCTGATATCGTGCTGATAGATCGATCCAAGCGCCGTGCAGTGCTCGTCGACATCACCATCCCCCATGACGAGAACCTCGTGAAGGCCGAGAAGGACAAGCTCAGCAAGTACCTTGACTTGGCTCACGAGGTTACCGCCATGTGGGATGTTGATTCGACGATCATTGTTCCGATAGTCGTTTCGGCGAACGGGCTTATAGCGAAGAGTCTCGATCACCATCTCAAGAGACTCTCGCTAGATGGTTGGATCAAGGGTCAGATACAGAAAGCGGTACTTCTGGACACGGCGCGCATCGTCAGGAGGTTCCTCTCTCTGCGGCCCTAACCACCGGTAGCTTGGGCCCCGCTCCGCTGCCGGCGGCACCCTAGGTTAGGTTTTTTATAATGTGTTTATATTTTGTAATTTCATTTTGTATTTTACTTTTTATATATATTGTAAAAAACCTAAACTAAGATAATAAAGATATACCGAAAAATAAATAATACTTTTTATATAAATATATTGTAAAAACCCTAACCCTAACCTAAGCAAATAAAAATATACTGAAAATAAAATAAAAATCGTTTATTTCAGACTACAGTCCATAGTTGTTAGTCACATTTACCCTTACCCTAGTGTTAGATACATTATTTCTACTGGAGGTACAAACTCAATTACTGACGTCTGGTCGTATCGTCTGTTGGTTTGCAAAACCATCGTTTTTGGCACTTCTTTTATTGTCACCGTATTAACTATTTCAGATATAATATGATCCAATAAATTATAGGTCATCGATATTGTGCCAAAAAAAAAATGGGGTTACTGGGGAAATGCTCATTCAAGTCTGTGAAAATAAAAAGAGTTTTCTCTCGAACTAAAAAAACCAAGCACTGGGGGGTGACAAAGCAGACCGCATTTCATAATATGAAATAGGCACCCCCAGATATATTATATCTGGGGGTGCCTGCCGAATGCATACTGCACTGCCGAATATTTATACTTTAAATTGTTGCATTGACTTATACTCCGTTTTTTTTAGAAATAGAAATTTGGTAAACAAAAGAAGCAGTGGTCGTCAACATTTGTAATTATCAATGAACAATTTAAAAGTACATGATATTTATTATGTCGTTTTCTTTGTCCGATATTAATTCATTAGTTATAAACCTAAAGTACCCACTTAGTAGGCCAAGCCAAGGCATAGTAATATAATGTATACTTACAAAAGATTTTCGACATACGTGCTCATAAAGTGACTCTAATTTCATTATTCTTATGCGCGCAACGCAGCTTATTACACACACACACACTTTTTACTTTGATAAATCACAAAATAAATACAAAAACACAAGTTCTAAAGATATATATTACTTTTTATTCGCAACTGTATTGCAAAACTGATCATAACGACAACGACGTTTAAAAACCTGACCATAGCTTCAAAACCTCTGCCTCTTTGGGTATTTTATTGTGCAACATTTCTACAAATGATTAAAATAATAGGCAAAAAATGAATCTGATTTTTGCTTTTAGAATAACGTAAGTAAAATAAAAGAAAAGAGTTTTTTTCTTCATTTGTTAATTATGTAAATTGCAAACGTACATAAAAATCAAGTATTCACTATCAAATGAAATTAATTGCACAATGTCGCCACACAATGTACCTGATAAAAAACCTCAAGTTGACAGATGTCAACTTTGTTTACCAAATTTCTATTTCTAAAAAAAACGGAGTATAGTAGTATTTACTCACTTAGGCGCTTAGGCCATAAGTGGGCTGATACTTTAGACATCACAATGGTTGATTTGTATCTTCTGTTCCTCTTCTGAAAACTTTATTAAAACAGGAGTTTGCTGGCAACGTGGGACTGCCATTAAATGTGTCTTTTGAGGTCATATACCTATTTTAAAGTACCTACCACCGACTCTGGGCAGCTTTGACTTTTTCTGGTTTACTAATATGTGGCCGAAAATTATAAGGCAAATTATCACTTCGCAAACAATTTTTCCCATAGTTTCATTTCGCAGAATCATCTGATGGCAAACCAATGCTTCGCATATATAACATATCGCAAATTATTTTTTAGAATATTATTAGTTAGCAAAATATTTAGTTGGTCATGTTTCAAAATGTCTTTAATTGTTTTGTCGAATGTCTTGAATGGCATAAGTTATTTTACTCATAATATTATGGGGTGCGTAACGGTCGATATAACAACTAATGGTATATTATTGGTCAATATAACGATTAAGGGATATAATGAACTTTTAGAATAACAACATTTTGTATATTTTGATAGGATCTAACTATTATCCGGCATAATGAACATGTAATATAACAATAATTAATATAATAGTAATGTGGTATAAAGTACATGTGATATAATTTTGTTCGATATAACGTTCAGTGGGTATAATGAAGTATTGGTATAATGTATAACTGTCTCCAGAAAGGTTGGTTAGGTTAATTAGTTATTAGGGCATAGAAGGAAAAGGGGGGACGGGGGGGCGGAGCACCCCACAAGGGGGGCTCGGGGGGCGAAGCCCCCCGCATTAAAAAAAACCCAAACCATAAGTTCAATTAGGTTAGGTTAGGTTAGGGTTCGAACTGCGTCCCCCAACAAAACCGAACTGCTGTCAGAAAAGTAGGTTAGGTTAGGTTTGAACTGCGTCCCCTAACAAAAACGAACTGCTGTCAGAAAAGTAGGTTAGGTTAGGTTAGAACTGCGTCCCCCAACAAAAACGAACTGCTGTCAGAAAAGTAGGTTAGGTTAGGTTTGAACTGCGTCCCTCAACAAAAACGAACTGCTGGCAGAAAAAATAGGTTAGGTTAGGTTAGGTAACCGTGACCCTAACATAAACGATACTGCCCAAAAAATAGGCTAGGTTATATTAGAACCGTGAAAATGAAAATAACAGAAAATTTTATATCTAAAGTCACATTATACCAATAATATTTATTGCATATGTTCATTATATTAGATAAACGTTATATTAAACAACTATTATACTTATTGAACATTATACACTCTGAAATTATCTACTTAGTTGTTATATCAAAAGTTTATTATGCCTCTTAAGTGATTATATACTATGAAATTATATCAAATGTTGATATATCCAGTGAAAATATATCAAAAGTAGTTATACCGATCATTACACACCCAATATTATGACGCATAATACTAATATATGCTGTTATAAGGCTGTTCATTCCATCTTGTCGCAGGTCGCAGTTCTAACCTAACCTATACGGGTGTGTAATGATCGGTATAACTACTTTTGATATATTTTCACTGGATATATCAACATTTGATATAATTTCATAGTATATAATCACTTAAGAGGCATAATAAACTTTTGATATAACAACTAAGTAGATAATTTCAGAGTGTATAATGTTCAATAAGTATAATAGTTGTTTAATATAACGTTTATCTAATATAATGAACATATGCAATAAATATTATTGGTATAATGTGACTTTAGATATAAAATTTTCTGTTATTTTCATTTTCACGGTTCTAATATAACCTAGCCTATTTTTTGGGCAGTATCGTTTATGTTAGGGTCACGGTTACCTAACCTAACCTAACCTATTTTTTCTGCCAGCAGTTCGTTTTTGTTGAGGGACGCAGTTCAAACCTAACCTAACCTACTTTTCTGACAGCAGTTCGTTTTTGTTGGGGGACGCAGTTCTAACCTAACCTAACCTACTTTTCTGACAGCAGTTCGTTTTTGTTAGGGGACGCAGTTCAAACCTAACCTAACCTACTTTTCTGACAGCAGTTCGGTTTTGTTGGGGGACGCAGTTCGAACCCTAACCTAACCTAACCTAATTGAACTTATGGTTTGGGTTTTTTTTAATGCGGGGGGCTTCGCCCCCCGAGCCCCCCTTGTGGGGTGCTCCGCCCCCCCGTCCCCCCTTTTCCTTCTATGCCCTAATAACTAATTAACCTAACCAACCTTTCTGGAGACAGTTATACATTATACCAATACTTCATTATACCCACTGAACGTTATATCGAACAAAATTATATCACATGTACTTTATACCACATTACTATTATATTAATTATTGTTATATTACATGTTCATTATGCCGGATAATAGTTAGATCCTATCAAAATATACAAAATGTTGTTATTCTAAAAGTTCATTATATCCCTTAATCGTTATATTGACCAATAATATACCATTAGTTGTTATATCGACCGTTACGCACCCAACCTATACACCGAACAATGAAAAGTCCGAATCTATGATAACCCGATACATCAAAAATACGAATTCCGATAATCAAAGTACCGATTTTTAAAATTCCGAAATTCAATTCACCGAACAATAAAATTTCCAACTCAATAAAAGTGGGAGAATAGGCCTTAGATTTAGCTAAACTGACCTATTAACCTAACTGGGCTGTGGTCTAACCTAATTTTTCTTAGCGTCACAGTTTCAACCTGAAAGTACTGTGACCAAGTCGACGAAGCCCCGCTGCGCGGGGCTTCTATTTCTTTCTGAGGGACGCAAGCGACCTAACCAATCTACCTAAATTAAATCAGATATTGTTTTAAAGGTTTTTTCCATGCTTTATACCTACTCGTTTCCCTCGGAGTTGTCGTCTTTTCCAATTTTAGATAATCCAATTTGTAATAAAAAGTATGCGAAGTTTAAATTTGGGCAAACGTTATTTGACAATACATAGTTAGCTTTAATAAAACATTTGCTTAGTGACTATTTTTCTAAATGAATCTCGGTAAAATGAATATCTGCTAAATATTATTGTGATCAAATAAAAAGTATGCGAAATAATACTATGCTAAGCATTGGTTTGCCAACTAAAAGTACTGCAATAAGTTGGTTGGGAAGTGAAATTAGGCGAAAAATATTTCGGCCAGATGGCAGTACACCCTTTTTCTAATAGCAGTCCACCGAAGTTCATAATGGTTCCTCACTTTGGCGATGAACCCACATAAGAAAAGCGATGGCGTGCTTACAACCACCCTGTGAAGCTACGCAGTCGTGCTATTGTACAGAGAGAACGATATCATCTTCGTCAACAACAAGTGTGCAACTAGATATATAATTTTGCGTGAACTTTATGCTCTGGATATATTTTGCACTTCACAGTAAGTACACAATTAACCGTCACACTTCAACTGCTTGAATATGGGAACGGCTCCTCTGGCTCCGGCTCTGTTCCGGATCCGCCCCGGGAACTGGATGGCTTGCGGGGGAGGGGGAACCTCAGCCTGAGGGGCTGAACCCGGCGTTCTTGTGCTGGGCTCCCCTGGGCCGAGCTGGATGTGGTGCTCGACGGAGCCCGGCTCCGACGAACAGCAGAACGGACCGGCGTCCGCACAGGAACAAAAGCTGATGGTCCAGACTCCCCTTGGGCCGGGCTTGAGGAGGTACAGCTGGACGTCCGGGTCGAGCGGCTCGACCGGGGCGCAAAGACGGGCACCACAAACGTACCACCGGACGCCTCCCCTGCCTCGCCCACAAAAGGAGCCCTGACTGGGGTGGCCGGCAGAGGAGTGGAAGAGGCGGCGGGCGCGCCGATCCCGGTGACCGCGGTGGTGTCCTGCGGCTGTGTGACTGGGGTTGACCGGCCTTCGGAAACCTGGTCCCTCGCAGGGGCCACCTCGAACCCCGTGACTGGAGGAGATGGCTCCGGAGGGGCAGCGGGAGAGGCGCCTAACCCGACCACGTCGGCCATCTCGGGGGCAGGCACAGCCAGGAGACCCAAGTCCTCGGGAGAAATCAGATCCCCCGACTCTGCTTGGAGACCCACGGCGGGACCAACATGAGTCGGGGACGCCTCCCCACCCGCGGTCACCTCGGTCGGGGCGGGTGCTTCGGTCCTCAGAGGCTCCGCTGGCGGCTGTATCGCGGTGCCGCACCGCAGATCCATCGCGCGGTGAGACTAGGTAAGACGTACAGTTTAGGTGATCCTGGACGATAAGGACACACGCCCTTAGAAGGACTGCTCATTATAGTAAAAATTAAACCAAGTACAGTACGAGTATACCTACAAAACAAACATTTATGCATGCACAGTAATTTGACATAGAAACGGTGGTAAAAATAAAGAAAAATTACAATAAATTAAAACAATTAAAAAACACATTGAAATGTAACCCTAACTACGTAATATCACAGAAACGTAAATTGATTAAAATTGAGAATTAAAATTGATAACTGGTATATAATTGTATAAAAATGCCAAAATAAAAACAAAAAAATATAATATTAATGATAAAAGGAAAAAAAATACATTAAAATAATTAAAAAATACCTTGAAATTAATGTAAACCTAACTAATATCACAGAAACGTGAAATTGACAATCGGTAGGTATAATATTGTATAAAAATGCCTAAATAAAATATTAAAAAACAAAAAAAAATATCTAAAAAAAAACATCAGTGAGTAAATCTCCTCACCTCTCCGCAATCATACAAAACATAATCCAATAATAAAAACAATGTCGTTAATAAATACAAAAACATGAATAATAAATAAAAAAAATAATAAATAGAAGAAATGTTCATAGTCGTGTGACAGGGATTAGAACTCGGGCACTTAGCGACGCACTGGCACGAAAAGAGAGTCTGCACACCACTGTACCATCGGCACTTTAATAGCAGTGTCGAAAAAGTGTATCGCTTGCTAAGCTAGTAACGTGCTTAATATCAAATCGGACGGGTATGTTGTGCCGATAATGAATTCACCCGCACGATAGAATAGAATAGCGTTTATTTCGTCATCATAGGTAAGAAATCAGGTGACAAAGTATAACATTAAAGTAGCATAGCCATGATGCGCCTTTTTGGCATACGAATTATACGATGAATATAAAAGTACATGATATTTATTATGTCGTTTTCTTTGTCCGATATTAATTCATTAGTTATAAACCTAAAGTACCCACTTAGTAGGCCAAGCCAAGGCATAGTAATATAATGTATACTTACAAATGATTTTCGACATACGTGCTCATAAAGTGACTCTAATTTCATTATTCTTATGCGCGCAACGCAGCTTATTACACACACACACTTTTTACTTTGATAAATCACAAAATAAATACAAAAACACAAGTTCTAAAGATATATATTACTTTTTATTCGCAACTGTATTGCAAAACTGATCATAACGACAACGACGTTTAAAAACCTGACCATAGCTTCAAAACCTCTGCCTCTTTGGGTATTTTATTGTGCAACATTTCTACAAATGATTAAAATAATAGGCAAAAAATGAATCTGATTTTTGCTTTTAGAATAACGTAAGTAAAATAAAAGAAAAGAGTTTTTTTCTTCATTTGTTAATTATGTAAATTGCAAACGTACAATCGAACCAACTGAATCATGACCCACTTGCCTGATAATTCGTGTGAAACTTTCAAACTTGTAAGATCTATCGCGTATAATGCACTTACGACGTTTTAGGTACTAATAAAATTACGTCAATACAGGTCGCAGCCTATGCAATTTTAACCTTTGTTATCATTGCCATAAAACCACATTTCACACATATACAGTCATTGTTTGAATTTCGAGCTAGTTCTCGCTTATTTAACCTAAACTTTTTGATGATGGAAAAAATAAATTTAAAAAATGGGGTGTTCTACAAGTGTGTCATATTATGTCAAGTTGTCAGTCAATGTGAAAAAATAGAAATTAAATGCTTAATAATTTTTAATAATGGCTAATTTAGAAGAACAAAGAGCTCGGATTGTAGTCTTAAGTGAGGAAGGCTATGGCATACGGGAAATATCACGCGAATTGAATATTTCTCGGAATACAGTGAGGACCTGGATCAGACGGCACGCCGAAGAGGGCATCCTCGAGGACAGACGACGCCATAACCACGGCGTTCGCCGACTCACGAACGAACAAAGAGTGGACATGCAACACCATTACGAAGAACATCCTTTTACTCCCACCCGATATTTTGCGGCACAACATGACGTCTGTCTACAAACTATTAGAAATTATTTGCACGGCACTGGACTGCATTACAGACATTATGCTGAGAAAGTAGCCTTAACGGATGATCATAAAACAGCGAGAAGGAATTTTGCAAACGCTTATTTAGACTACGACTGGACTAACACTATATTTACAGACGAAAAAACATTTCGATCTTCTCAACACGGTCGCTTAACTTTGTGGCGTTACGATAACACCCGGTACACAGAAGATCACGTCGTGCCTAATCAGTTATCCGGTCGAATTTCAGCGAATATGTGGGCGTGGATGGGTATCGGAGGAGTAGGTGAGCTTGTCCATATTTCTTCTCGGCAAAACGCAATGAAGTATGTCGATCTATTAGAAGAATCTATGTTACCGACAGTGCGAACAGTTTACCCGCGTGAAGATGTGCCAGTATTTTCCTACGTTCATGACAACTGTGCAGTGCATACTGCCAGGGTAGTCTCAAATTGGTTTGATCTGCATAATGATGAAGTTACTTTGATTCCATGGCCGAGTAGATCCCCAGACCTCAACCCAATAGAAAATTTGTGGGGTTTGATGGTCCAAATGTGGGATAACAAAAACGAGAGAACAAAGGAAGCAATTGAGCAACATTGTAACGAAATTTGGGATTACTTGAGAGACAGCGACATTTGCAGTCGTCTAATAGGGTCAATGCGTGACCGATTACAAGCCGTTATCGATAACCATGGTGCACACACTAGGTTTTAGATACTGAATTTTATAATTTAAATTAGATCTGTTAAAGATTAAATAAAGTTTTTTTCATTTCACAAATTTTATTACTCTTTTTACTTATATAGCTTGAAAGACCAACAATGGCAAGTTTCTGTCCTTAAAATAGTTATAGGAATGACGTGATTGAAACCTGTAATCTAAAGTTTATGCTGGCACTTCACTTGGCCGTATTTGCCCAAACATGACTGCATTATTTTTGATTTTATATTCTAGAGAAATAAATGCGACTAATAGTTGAGCAAATTTAATACGGCCAAGTGAAGTGGCACCATTACGTTCGTAGAAAACTTCCTATACTTACCTACGTAATACAGATAAAGACAGTAACATCATCTCTTCTTTTTCATATACGAGCTTAGTCGATATTGTCCGATTTATTTAACAGTGCACTCAGTAAATGTCAGTGTCTAATCAAATGATAACAAGTTCGTTACCAAGGAAATAATTCTTCAAGCGAATTTCGACCTACTTGCATTTAAGGGGTTTAGCAAAATAAGCTTATGGTGGGTCATGATTCAGTTGGTTCGATTGTACATAAAAATCAAGTATTCACTATCAAATGAAATTAATTGCACAATGTCGCCACACAATGTACCTGATAAAAAAACTCAAGTTGACAGATGTCAACTTTGTTTACCAAATTTCTATTTCTAAAAAAAACGGAGTATAGATAACTGGATAAAACCCACTTCACCGTGTTTGTTTACATTGAAAGATCTTTTTTTCACTTGACAGTTGCACTCATATTATTTGAAAAATATGTCTATTTTCGCACTGGAACCACTGTGTTTATTCGTTAATTTGGCACATGATCACTAAACGTAGGTATTATTGTTGACGTCGGTTCACTACAGGAACTGCTGTTTACATTTTTAAACATTTAATAATACGGACTGCGATGTTGACGGGCGCGCGGCAGCGCCATCTCCCCGATTTACTTAATTTCCGCACAAGAAACTATGTCGACGAAGTCACGAACACTAGTAGACCACAAAATAAATTATAGTCACTCAGCCGGTAAAAACACAATTCACACACGACACGCGTTAGCTACTAATGAAATCAAATAAACAGATTTTAACAGATGCTAACTTTCGCTACTTACTACGGTCGGGCGAGTGAGTGTCGCAGTCGGGTAAAAATACTTCAGTAAGTACTTACTTACCACCAGTTAACCACTACGAAATTCAATTCACAGAAATGGGAAAAATTAAGCAGTTGTCTAAATTTTACAATTTAAACATGACTTTTATCGTGTCAATAAACCAGATCGAAGCGATAAAAGACCACCGAGTGAGTTTCAATATCATGTCTAGAGTTGTAAGCTGTCGGATTTTTGGCGAATCCTTTGAGTGTTAACTACGCGGTTCAGTCGGTACGCTGTAACAAGTCGTCACGAGCGCACGCAGTAATCATTTGGTTTTTAGGGTTCCGTAGCCAAAAGGCAAAAACGGAACCCTTATAGTTTCGTCATGTCCGTCCGTCTGTCTGTCTGTCTGTCTGTCTGTCCGTATGTCACAGGCATTTTACTCAAAAACTGCACGATGGATATTGATGAAATTTGGAATGTAGGTGTCTTGTATGAGCCGCTACTTAGTTTAGTAGTTAAAAAATTAAAATAAATATTTTTAGGGGGGGCACTCCATACATGTTACAGAAGCTAAAAAAATTTTTTTTCAGAAAATATCAACGTGTGGTACATAGTTCGACAGCTCTTTCAAAAACATTTTAAGGTTCTTAAGTAATGTTTTTGATTAAGTGAATACCTTTGGAAATAATCGCTCCGAAAGTTGTGAAAATTGTGTCCCCCCCCCTCTATCTTCTGAACCGTGTGTCCGAAAAATATAAAAAAAATTACAAAGATAACGCTTAATTAATGCTTTCAACGAAAATTATTTTCAACAAGATCGGAATAACCGTTTTTGAGTTATAGCCGATAAACTGCGCTTCTCAACAAAAGGACGTAATTGCTATGAAGATACGCTCTTTTGTTGTTGTACTTTTTTTACGTCGAATTTTTTACCTTATAGTTACGGCTATGGAACTAGGGCTTGCAAAATCGGTCGATTTTCCAATTCCGGAATTGACTTCGAATTTTACCTTCAATTCCGGAATTCCGGAACTGGTTCCGGAATTAATGCGGATGTACCGGCTTTGTTTTCTAATACATTTTTTGTCCGAATTAAACGAGAAATTGTACTAAAATAGATTTATTAATAATCAACAAATGTGTAGAACGTATTCCAAGTACAAAATATGAAAAAAATGATACATAATTATTAAAAAATCAACACTGGTAAAGTAATGCAATAATACTAGGTGCACTTAGCTAGCACGGTAGACTATTACAAAAAGTAGGTATTAATTAATAACGAAATAGTATGACATATAAAATAAATTCTAAGAATTGCAATTGTTATTAAAATAAAACTATTCTCAAAATTCCAAAAAATATTACGAAGTAGGGCAAAATTTCTCAATTACTAAATCATTAAACACAACACAATGAGCTATTAAATTATTTGTAACAGCAATTTCTGTACCAAGGTTATCCTTTTCGTGACCACTTAAAATAACTATTCATTTAGAATAACCATACACACAATACATGAATTGTGTGAATATTATAAAAAGTTTAAACGTTAATACGAAACGACTTTAAATAATTTCTAAAAGCATGATAAAATGCCATTTCAATTCATTTATCCTCAAACATTAAAACACTAACTAGCTACTACTATATCTTGAAATTAGTTCAAATATTCTTGTACCTTCGTAAATGCCTTGAGAACTCCTATATGTACAGGGTGTCCCATAACTGACACGTCACAGTGACACTGGAGGTAGACCAGGTCAAGAGGTACCAACTTAGCATGACTCCAGTAAAAGTGGCACGGTTTTTGAGTTATTGTCGAATTAAAGTTTTTCATGAATTTTGACCGTTTGTAACATTATTAGCTGGCAGTGTGCACTCGAAAAGGTGTCAAGGTTAGTTTTTTTTATGTGTGCGGTAACATGAATTGCTAATTAAGGTTACAGAAATGGTGTTTTATACAAAAACTAAGTAAAATTGAAAAAAAAAAAATACTAGTTTGATCTTGAATTAATTCACACCGAAACATTAATTTCAACTTTAACCACCAGTAGTGAAAAAAAATACGGTCGGCGGGTCATGTTAAGTTGGTTTGGTACCTCTTGACCTGGTCTACCTCCAGTGTCACTGTGACGTGTCAGTTATGGGACACCCTGTATATCGACTATTAGGCTGTTTAATATAATAATAATGTGAAGTCGTATGAAATAATTAATGGGACTTTATTGCAGAAATATTCTGATAAATGTTAAGGCGTTATTATGAATTAAATACAACAATAATACTTACATTGTGTCGCATGCATAACACACATGAAATCTGCAAAATTCGCAATCACAACTTCACAGGGCACAAGAAGCCCACAACTAACGTTAATGGTATTGCACTTAGTACTGATGGTGTTTATTGTTTAAATGCAAAAACAGATAGAGACAAACAATAAGTAGTTGGACCAAAATCGTTCTGTCTCGTTCTAACAAGCACCGGTTTAGACCCCGCGCTCGAAAAATACTCTCTGAAGATTGGGCGATAAGATAATTAACGCTTGACAATTTTGTAACGTCGTAATTTTGTAAAATATCCGTCTTAATGTTAAATTTCATTACACTATTTTCAATTCCGGAATTTTCGATATTTAGCACTTGAATTCCGGAACTGTAATATCGGAAAAATCGTCCGGAATTCCGGAATTTCCGAATTCCGGAATTCCGGAATGCAAGCCCTATATGGAACCCTACACTGAGCATGGTCCGACATGCTCTTGGCCAGTTATTTAATATTGTTATCAATGAATGACACACCACCAAATACGTCTCTGTTTTTAAATAAGTTTGATGTCCAATAACGTTTTTAGGGTTCCGTAGCCAAAATGGCAAAAACGGAACCCTTATAGTTTCGTCATGTCCGTCCGTCTGTCTGTCTGTCTGTCTGTCTGTCCGTATGTCACAGGCATTTTACTCAAAAACTACATGATGGATATTGATGAAATTTGGAATATAGGTGTCTTTTATGAGCCGCTACTTAGTTTGGTTTATAAATAATTAAAATAAATATTTTTAGGGGGGGGCACTCCATACATGTTAAAGACAGTAAAAAAATTTTTTTTCAGCAAATATCAACGTGTGGTACATAGTTCGACAGCTCTTTAAAAAACACTATAAGGTTCCTAAGTAATGTTTTTGATTTAGTGAATGTATTTGGAAATAATCGCTCCGAAAGTTGTGTAAATTGTGTCCCCCCCCCTCTATTTTCTAAACCGTGCGTCCGAAAAATATGAAAAAAATTAAGAAGGTAACGCTTAATACATACTTTCAACGAAAATTATTTTCAACAAGATCGAATGTACCGTTTTTGAGTTATTGCCAATAAACTGCGCTTCTCAACAAAATGACGTAATTGCTATGAAGATACGCTCTTTTGTTGTTGTAGTTTTTTTACATCGTATTTTTTATTTACCTTATAGTTACGGCTATGGAACCCTACACTGAGCATGGTCCGACATGCTCTTGGCCAGTTATTTCTTCTTAATTTGGATTAAACAATAATTTAGTAGAATCAAAGATCCCAACACAACCTCGTTGTGGGACATCATGGCTGAGAGTATGGCGAATATGGAGCACAGAGTTTAAACGAGTATTTTACGCCGATTTTAGAACACAGCGTTACATGCTCGATGCGTAACATGCTCGATGCGAATTGCGAATGTTACATTACACCTCGTAACGTTGGTCAATACGCAGCTATATACAACCTTCACATTATCCTGATTCATCCTTGCATTGATGCGCCATTGTCAAAGTCTGATGATGCCACGATTCCCTTCTCGTCTGTGTATTAACGCAAAAGTTGTCATACTGTAACTAGCTTGTTCAGGCGGTCTTTAGTTCATTTGTTTTGTTTCGTAACTTCGTGATCCCAGTATAGAACGACCTTCACCGAGCTGGTTAATGGATGAAAAGTACTTTATATTGAAGTAAATATGATAATAAATATATTGCAAGTGGGTTGCCTAAAAAAATTCAGTCCAGAATACGATTAATTTAAAATTAAAAAAAAATTTTTTTTTTTTACTTTTCACCGTTTTGTTTAATAGACAAATTACATACCAATCAATAGTATGAAGCCTATAGAATATGCAAACGTTGGGTTGCCTATATTTTTCCCGTCATAACTTTTGGGTTGCCAGGCATAAACAGGTACATCATATTAGAAATTTGCACTGGTCTGGTTAATGAATAAACTTTATGCCAAAATAAAGATAATTTTATTACGAACACGATGATATAGGGTTGCCTGCGAAAAATCAGTCCTGAAGTGCGGTTGTCGAGTTTTAAAAAGTCAAAGCCCTTCAATCCCGGTTGCGTTAAGTTTGCACCTGGTTGGTATGTGATGCCAAGGAAACCAGGTGCAAACTTAGCTCAACCGGTTAATACGAAAAATTTAGAATGAAGTCGGCACGGATACATCGATATTAGTGATTTGCGCTGGTCTGGTTAATGAATAAACTTTATGCCAAAATAAAGACTATTTTATTACGAACACGGTGGTATAGAGTTGCCTGCGAAAAATCAGTCCTGAATTGCGGTTGTCGAGTTTTAAAAAGTCAAAGACCTTCAATCCCGGTTGCGTTAAGTTTGCACCTGGTTGGTATGTGATGCCAAGGAAACTAGGTGCAAACTTAGCTCAACCGGTTAATATGAAAAATTTAGGAGGAAGTCGGCACGGGTACATCGATATTAGTGATTTGCACTGGTCTGTTTAATGAATAAACTTTATGCCAAAATAAAGACTATTTCATTACGAACACGGTGGTATAGAGTTGCCTGCGAAAAATCAGTCCTGAATTGCGGTTGTCGAGTTTTAAAAAGTCAAAGCCCTTCAATCCCGGTTGCGTTAAGTTTGCACCTGGTTGGTATGTGATGCCAAGGAAACTAGGTGCAAACTTAGCTCAACCGGTTAATATGAAAAATTTAGAATGAAGTCGGCACGGGTACATCGATATTAGTGATTTGCACTGGTCTGTTTTATGAATAAACTTTATGCCAAAATAAAGACTATTTCATTACGAACACGGTGGTATAGAGTTGCATGCGAAAAATCTGTCCTGAATTGCGGTTGTCGAGTTTTAAAAAGTCAAAGACCTTCAATCCCGGTTGCGTTAAGCTTGCACCTGGTTGGTATGTGATGCCTAGGAAACCAGGTGCAAACTTAGCTCAACCGGTTAATATGAAAAATGTAGGATGAAGTCGGCACGGGTCCCCATACACAGAATAAGCTGATTTTTGGTTTAGGGGCATTTTAGCACATACAAAACATAATTAGAGGGTATGCGTTACTCGGTTTGGATTTTCGCAAAATCTGGGACACCTTAGCGGTCATTGTTTTCGACAAGATAAACTAAAAAATAAAAACGCCTATATACAACATTTTATTGTAACATTAACATACATACAGTAGTTTTTAAATTTATAATCTTTTCTGTTATTAAACATTATTCCGCGTCTGATTCATCGGAAGTAAAATTTATATGTTCAACTTTGGAACATTCTTCGTCACGCTTTCTTTTTCTGTTGTTTCTAAAATATCTTCTGCCGCTAAAAGTGTTTGATCTCCAATAAACCCTGTTGGTTTTAAATATTCATCTAAAATCCAACCGCAGTTATCAGGCTGAAGTTTAACGCATACAGGGTCCGTGGCATTAAGCCACATGGAATTGACAAAGATAGTTCGTAATTTTTTTTGTTTCAGTGACATCCAGCATGGTGGCATAGTGTTGGAGTCAAAACTTTTTATTTTTTTTTACAAACTCTTCGCTATCTTCTTTAGAAGAGTAATTTTTATGAAAAATGCGATATCTCGCATCATTCACTTTGGTACAGTTCTTGATGCCATACATACTGGCAGTAAAATCTTGAACGGTGTCCATTTTTTTATTAATGTAAATATCGGCTTCATCTGTTAATGACGCAAATACAGTTTGATACGTTTCATTTTTTGAAAATAGCTTAAAAGGTTTTACTTTTCCTTTATTGTAAAATGCTGCCTTTATTGTAATATCGATGTACCCGTGCCGACTTCATCCTAAATTTTTCATATTAACCGGTTGAGCTAAGTTTGCACCTGGTTTCCTTGGCATCACATACAACCCGGTGCAAACTTAACACAACCGGGATTGAAGGGCTTTGACTTTTTAAAACTCGACAACCGCACTTGAGGACTAATTTTTCGCAGGCAACTCTATACCACCGTGTTCGTAATAAAATAGTCTTTATTTTGGCATAAAGTTTATTAATTAACCAGACCAGTGCAAATCACTAATATCGATGTACCCGTGCCGACTTCATTCTAAATTTTTCGTATTAACCGGTTGAGCTAAGTTTGCACCTGGTTTCCTTGGCATCACATACCAACCAAGTGCAAACTTAACGCAACCGGGATTGAAGGTCTTTGACTTTTTGAAACTCGACAACCGCAATTCAGGACTGATTTTTCGGAGGCAACTCTATACCACCATGTTCGTAATAAAATAGTCTTTATTTTGGCATAAAGTTTATTCATTAACCAGACCAGTGCAAATCACTAATATCGATGTACCCGTGCCGACTTCCTCCTAAATTTTTCATATTAACCGGTTGAGCTAAGTTTGCACCTAGTTTCCTTGGCATCACATACCAACCAGGTGCAAACTTAACGCAACCGGGATTGAAGGGCTTTGACTTTTTAAAACTCGACAACCGCACTTCAGGACTGATTTTTCGCAGGCAACCCTATATCATCGTGTTCGTAATAAAATAGTCTTTATTTTGGCATAAAGTTTATTCATTAACCAGACCAGTGCAAATCACTAATATCGATGTACCCGTGCCGACTTCATTCTAAATTTTTCGTATTAACCGGTTGAGCTAAGTTTGCACCTGGTTTCCTTGGCATCACATACCAACCAGGTGCAAACTTAACGCAACCGGGATTGAAGGGCTTTGACTTTTTAAAACTCGGCAACCGGAATTCAGGACTGATTTTTCGCAGGCAACCCTATATCATCGTGTTCGTAATAAAATTATCTTTATTTTGGCATAAAGTTTATTCATTAACCAGACCAGTGCAAATTACTAATATGATGTACCTGTTTATGCCTGGCAACCCAAAAGTTATGACGGGAAAAATATAGGCAACCCAACGTTTGCATATTCTATAGGCTTAATACTTTTAATTGGTATGTCATTTGTCTATTAAACAAAACGGTGAAAATTAAAAAAAAAAAATTTTTTTTAACTTTTAATTAATCATATTCTGGACTGAATTTTTTTAGGCAACCCACTTGCAATATATTTATTAACATATTTAATTCAATATAAAATACTTTTCATCCATTAACCAGCTCGGTGAAGGTCGTTCTATACTGGGATCTTAGACTAGTATGGGTTTACTGCGGCGCAGAAAGGAAGGATGAAATGAGGCACGCTTCAGGCGGCCGCCACTTGTGTTGATTCTAATCTTCTTTCGTCGTATTTCTTTATTTCTCCGCCACTCTGTTTCTTCGTTTAAATAATGAAAAATAATTAGTGTTTATCTCCTAGTCTGTCGACGGCGGTGATTTCTACTTAAGATTTAAATGTCTACGTCCCGAATTTGGAAATACCATTTGAACTGCATTCATCTGAGCTAATTCATAAGTCAGGTGAGTGCAGGAGGTGTAGTCGTACTTGAACATATAGGGGGTAGCGGTATGGGGGAATGCGTGGGAGGGGGAGAGCGAGTGAGGTTGTTTTTTTTCATTCTTCAAGTTTAAAATTTGCTGTGGAAAGGGAAAGGAATTGAGAGTTGATGAATAATCTGCATGCAAAGAAAAAAAGCTTGCGAAGAAGGAAAGCGAGAGTGATTGTCTGGGTGGGCTCGCCGTGCGGTCCTGCGGCCCAGGGGCCGCAGGCCCGCAGGCTCGCGTGGGTGGGAGCGGCACTGTGACGCTCCACACCTTCGGTGCTACGCGGAGCTCGGCCTTCGGCCTCGCGTCGATGACGCTCCCCCGAGGGCCTGCGGCCCTCGGGAGAGCTATAACATACTGTGGGGGTAGTAAGGATCTGGGCGGGCTCGCGTGGGTGGGAGCGGCACTGTGACGCTCCGCACCTTCGGTGCTACGCGGAGCTCGGCCTTCGGCCTCGCGTCGCTGACGCTCACCCGAGGGCCTGCGGCCCTCGGGAGAGCTATAACATACTGTGGGGGTAGTAAGGATCTGGGCGGGCTCGCCCTTCGGGCTTGCGTAGGTGGATGCGGCCCTTGGGTGAGTTGAAAGATACTGGATACTTGTTGGAGAGAAGATAGTACTGTAATATGTGGGAGTTGCATTGTGATGTTTCGTATCAAGTTGTTTATTATACCTTACCCAGTTTGAAGTGAGCTCTTCTATTTGAGATTACAATACCATTAAGTGGTTAACTTCAAATTATGACAATGAACTTGTAGTAAAAGAAGATAATAAACGTCTTGGAAGGTTAATATAGCTTATCTACTTTATTTTTTTGGACAATAGACTATAAAATACACTAACAGAATAATGGCAATCATAACATTTGTTGCATTTTAATTCCATTTCAAACCTACTCGACAAGAAATAAGGTTGAAAATTTGATATACATACAGTGTATTTTTAATCTTTTTGGCGGTTAAAGAATAAAAGTAGATAAAAGTATTGTATAGATACAATGCTATTGTAAGTACAGGTAAGTGGATGAGCTCACTTCAAACTGGGTAAAGTATACTTTAGGTATATAAAGGTAGTTACAGGTTCATTCATAAGAGCTGGCGCGGATTTAGTATGAAAAAAGCACTGTCTACATACAAAATCCGCGTTGTTTTGTGAATACACCTGTATATGTCTATAATAGTTTAGGGAAAAGGATCCATACGAACTAATTTTAGACTGATGGACTTTAAATAATTACACACAAAATTGACATTTCATTTGTCGATTTTTTATACATTGGATCCTGTTCTTTAAACTATGCCAAATTGTAAATGAAAAAAAAAGTTTATAATAATGAAATTTATTTATTAATTAATTAAAAATAAAATGAATAAAAACTAAAATAAATTAAAACTATAATTACAAAATTGTCCCCGTTTCAATAAGCTCAATGCAGTGGCGGCGTAAGGGGATGGCGGCGGTAGGGGCGGTCCGCCCCGGGTGCTAAGCACTGGGGCGTGATGCGGGGGTGCCGTGCCGAATGCAAACCCCCCTCCCCCCCTGGCCTCCGCCGCCCTTACGCTACTACTGGCTTAATTTTAGGGAATCTCTGATTCATTTGATTTTTTTTACGATTAAACTAACATAAATATTTACAAATTAAAAAAAACTTAAATCTAAAATGTACATCAATGTAAATAAAAATGACTTTCCGCTTTAATAAGCAAAATGTTGGAGAATGGCTCTGCCGTGCTAACAATACATGCAGTTATTACAGTTTTGAAGTATAGGAAATTTCATCCTTATTCTAATTAAAAATAAGGTTGAAATTTCTTATGTCTTTATACAGTCTAAAGGCATAAGAAATTTCAACCTTAATATCATTAGAGTAAAGATGAAATTTCCTATACTTTAAGACTGTAATTACTACATGTATTGTTAGCACGGCAGGGCTAGAGATGTGCCATTCCCGGGAATATTCCCACAGCGGGAATATTCCCCATACAAGTGGGGAACGGCACATCTCTAGAAATTACAAAATTGTTTCCGTTTCAATAAGCAAAATGTTGGAGAATGGCTCTGCCGTGCTAACGATACATGCAGTAATTACAGTTTTGAAGTATAGGAAATTTCATCCTTATTCTAATTAAAAATAAGGTTGAAATTTCTTATGTCTTTATACAGTCTAAAGGCATAAGAAATTTCAACCTTAATATCATTAGAGTAAAAATGAAATTTCCTACACTTTAAGACTGTAATTACTGCATGTATCGTTAGCACGGCAGGGCTAGAGATGTGCCATTCCCGGGAATATTCCCACAGCGGGAATATTCCCCATACAAGTGGGGAACGGCACATCTCTAGGAATGTCTCTGTTTCATTTGAATTTTTTTATAATTTCTAAGTAAAAAAAAACATGTTTGTTGTTGGTGTTGGTGTGTTATTGTATTGTTGAAGTGGGGAACGGCACATCTCTAGGAATGGGGCTTAATATTCAAAAGTGAAAAAGTCAAACTTATCAAAACAAACAAAAAACTAATAACTAAAAAAACTTAAATCTAACACAACATACAAATAAAAACAAGAGGACTGTCATTCTCCATACAAAAAGCTGTTTCCCGAATTTACAATGCCATCCATGTATGTATAAGTTTTTTATTTACATTTATTCAATTTTGCAAAAGTAATACAGTATTTATATGTTAGAATTTATTTATTATTAGCTGTTTATGAACTAATTGTTAGTATATTAGAGCTGTTTACAGATTTTTTGGATTTTTTAGAGATCTTCTCTGGACAAGCTGCGATGTCACTTTTTCCGGTCTTCTCAGTATTATTTTTGAAGGGAACAGGTTCATTCCGCTTCTGGTATCTTGTTTGGATTATGGTATCGCGGGGGTATGACTGCGTTATTTTATTAATTCCCGAGGTTGTTTCTGTAGTCGTACATACTTTTTTTACTTTTTTGTTAGATCCCGGAGTACTGGGGTGCTCAAAACTAAGTTTTTTTAAAATTTCAATTTGTTTTTCTTGCTTTTGTAAACTTTCTCTAAGTGTTCTTGTTTCTATATTTAAGTTATCAATTTCCGCATGTGCTGAGTTCAATTCTGTTTGAAGTGATAACAATTTGTTCTTCAGTTCTTCAATATCCTCGTGCTCTATTGGTATGCCTTGTAGACTGATCAAACTGGTCTCGAACATTGTGGCATTTAGTATGGAGCTGTTTAATGGCTCATTGGTTAATGAGTTCGCCCGGGTCCCATGTGATCTTGTATTAATATCTCCCATTATTATATATCATATATCGAGGTGTCAGCTTCAAACTGTATGATAGTCGCGCCCTCTTGTAGACGTACGTCGTACTAAGTAACAGTTATACACAGCACGGGTACAGGGATACGGAGTTGTGTGCTCCTGCACTACCTAGCCAGTTGAGCTAGATCACGCTAGATGGCGTTATATAAAGTACGGGTGCAAAGATACGCAGTTTAGCTAGACCACGCTAGATGGCGCTGCACCTTCCAATTCGTTTGGATGACGGTTATCACGGTAACATGATTTAGCACATTTGTAGGTATTATAATATATACTAACCAAAGACTACAATATTATACTAGGTTATAGACAGGCAACTCGGCCAAATTTCTAATCATCGTACTTGTGCTGCCATCTATCCTTCATTACACGTCAACAAATCTACACACACATATACACCCACACCCACACACATACATACACGCATACACACAAATATATAGCTACGTATATATAGGTAATTATAGTTTGGCATGGTATGACACATCTTAGAAGTTACGTTGAAATAAGTTTCTAATTACAATCACCAAGTTTAAATAAAATGCGCCCAATAAAGCAAATTAATTTAAATTTAGTGACCTCAACTAAAAACTTATTTCTACGTAACTTCTAAAACGTGCCACACTGCATAGTTTGAAAGAGGATTACTAAAGAGCAGTGTAAATAAAAACACCAGTTTCCGTTTTTTAGTTTTACTTATACCTACTTATTTCAAAGGTGAATTTATCTTCGCATTCGTTTTTAAATTGGCAAGAAAATGTACTTATCATCTTTCCCTTAAAAGTCAGATCCACAACTGTGCTTCGATATTTCAAATTTTTCTGGATTGCTAGCAGGATTCCGAAATCTATGCAATTGGATCCCTGAAAAAGAAAAAGTATTAAAGATGATATCAACGCCGAAATACGCAAACCTATTTAGTACCACGAAACATTTATTATAGAATTGGTAAAAGGTTCACTTTGTTGGATATTCATAGGCGATTTCAATTCCGTGATTACCGTGTCTAAATTATAGTAGACCAGTAAGCTTATGATGCTACGTTTTGTCACGCGATAAATAAATGATAAAACATCCGTCACGTTCTAACTAATAGTGTGCGAGAGTGACGGATGTTTTATCAGTGATAAACTATCACTTATTTATCGCGTGACAAAACGTAGCATCATAAGCTTACAGCTTTGATAAAAACCCATAACATTATAATTACCTTTTCCGTCACGAACTTTGCGGCCGGGTAGTCAGAAAATTCTGACCGACATTTTGTTTAAAACAAAACTTAACACAGCAAAAGGGTAACAGCACATACAACGGGGGAATTAATGCTCAACTCGACGTTGAAATGAAATAAATAATGGAAAATACTGCACTCGATAAAATTCCCGACATTTTTTATTTGATTGATGTCAAGCAGCACCGATTTCTTTTTTTTGGGAATGTTATGGCCAACCAGCACCGCCTTGACAGACTATTGTTGCCATGTAACAAACAATAAATAATATCATGAGTGGTTAATTTTAATCAATTGAAATTTAAATTAAAATATATTTTTAGATTCACACGATTTTTATATGTATTATCTGGTATATATCATGTTTATTTAATTACATTCACATCATTACGTATGTTAAAAGAAGGCCAAGTGGTACGTGTAATGTAAGGTAGATGGCAATCAAAGCAAAGCGGTTCACTTATTTTCTATTGAGTTACCGGGGCATGGTACTAACTGTTAGTTTGTTGTCCAATTCACAGTTTAAACTTTTCATAACACATGATAACCGTTTAAAATGTTCATAACAAATTCTGTATAAGTCCAATGAAGAAACAATGTTTTTATTTTCACTTAAGTGTCACTATCACTAAGGGTTTTTTTGTTTTCCGTTATTTATGACATTCCACACATTTGTCATCACTGTCCACAACAAGTCTGGTGTAATAGCACAGGTATCAACTTTCCTCACTGTTTTTACCGCTAATAATAAGTTCTATTTATTTTTAATTTCACATTTACACTGAGCTGATGTTTACGCACGCTCAGTGGCGCCATCAGTCCGAGTCACTCAAGGTGGGAGTCGAGGTTGACGGCGCCAGGGAGACCTCTTTGGTGATGTCAAAGGAAGAGTCGTCCTCTGAAAGAGAGTAGTACTTGGAGGGGGTGTCGTTGGCCGTGAGGAAAGAGTCGCCGGCCGCAGAGTCGTCCGGCGAGTGGTCGCGCGAGCCGCCCGCGCCGCCGCGCAACTGGCTGAGCCTATCCATTCTCACACTTCATCAAGTTATTCTCTGCTAGAATGAGCTCCGGATAAAATCTCGGTGGAAAATTCTGTGTTAGATATCTGACAATATGGAAGAATGACAATATTTTTGTAATAATTTACGTAAAACAACAATAATGAAACACATCGAAGTAAAGATGGACGCGAATTGTTGCATGTAATCATCATTTCTCTGCCAACATCATAATTTCGCTGGCACATTTTATTTCAAAGTCTCATTACAGCTAAAGTATTCATAATAGAATGGTGCCTCATGCAGATTTAGAATCCCAGTTTAAAGGTCTTTCGAAGTGACTGGACATTTTAACCAATATCGAAAAAAAAATTTTGCCCAGCGAAATTACGAAAAAAGACTCGTTTCAAAAATACACCCTATTATAGCGCGTGATTTTGTCGTATGTTTTTTTTTTTTTAAGCTTATAGTCTATTACATATAAGAAGAATTATCAATATAATCAAACTTGAAAATCTGTTATTATTAGCTAATACTTACTCCGTATTATAATTGTTTATTCCATTAATGATAACTGTATTGTATAGGTACTAACAATAAATATTTTTCTATAAATAGTTTTTTTTTTTTTGTTTACAGGCGGATCACGTAACCTTCAATCATTGAGATGTGATAAATGTGAAATTGAATTGCCTGAAAATGAATACAAATTTCATTTAAGAACAAATTTACATAAATCTAACTGTTTATTAAAAACTGAATTTAAAGACAATGAAATAATTGCTACAGCGTTTAAAAACAGAATTGTCACTTATCGTTTAAATCCCTCACAAGAAGAATACCTCACTCCTGAGATGTTTCTATGTGAGATACAAAGTAATATAATGAAAGTTGTAGAAATATCATTATTAAAACATAAGAGTGTCAAAATAAACTATGAGCTCTTTCTTTACTTTACTTTACCTCACTCAGATGGACAACAACTAAAGTCATTTAATACTAAATATAATGTTATTTATAGAAACACGAATGTTAACGAGATGTTTGAAAATACAATTGAACAATTAAAAAATAAAGTTATTGAATTTGAGCACCGTGAATCAGGCTGGTCTTTCGTTGCTGTAAGCCATTTAGAAATAAATGTTAACAAGTATTGTCCTATGCGTGGAGGTACTTACATACCATTACCACCTATTATTAAAAATACCAAAAGTTGTATAAATATTCAGAACAATGATAATTGCTGCTTTTTATGGAGTATAATTGCACACCTTTATCCCGCAACGAGTAATGTATGTCGAACTAAATCATATCCACATTATTCGGATATTTTAAATATAGATGGAATGTCATTCCCTTTATCAGTAAACGACATAAAATTATTTGAAAAGAATAATCGCGATATAAGCATAAATATATATGGATTAGATAATAAAAGTGTGGTAACAGGTCCATTGTATAAATCGAAATCAAGGAAAAATAATCATATCAATCTGTTATACATCAAAGAAAATGGTACAGGACACTATTGCTTAATTAAAGACCTTGTTCGATTAGTCCGACGACAAGTGAATCGACACAGAGGCAAAATGTATTTCTGTGACCTGTGTTTACAATTTTTCAAAAGCGAAAATAAATTTAAGACACACTACTGTACCGAAATTGTAGCTGTCATGCCTAATAAAAATACCACAATTCAATTTAAGAACTTTCAGCGTAAGCAAAAAATTAATTTTGTAATATACGCAGATTTTGAAAGTCTGTTAATTAATTGTGAAACGGAAAATAGCAACAATACTCAAAACCTTAAAAAACATGTCCCATCATGTTTTGGTTATTATGTATGCTGCTCACACGATGCCACTTTAAGGAAATATGTTTCATGGGTAGGGGTCGGGTTGCATAAAGTTTAAGGTCATATTTTTGATACGCATACGAGGATTCGTCATACTCATCATTACGCATAACTGTAAATAGTCATACATTTATGCGCATAACGATTTTAATCATAATGTTAATGGACATACTGTGTAATGGGCATATAGTTGATATGCATACATTTATTCAAGCATACTTTATAATGGGCATACATGGATTGCTCATACAACACTTTAACCATACTAAGTAAATGCATAAAATGCTAAACGCATAAATAGGTTGCTCATAAAACACTTTAACCATACTGAGTAAAAGCATAAATTGCTAAACACATAATTTTAAAAGTTTTTTTAAAAGTTCTCTTTTATGTTGCGTCACAGTTCTAACCTAATATACTTTTCTGGCAGGGATGCAGTTATATATGTGTGAGATAACAGTTCTAACCTAACCTAACCTACTTTTCTGGCAGCGATTTGGTTCTGTGTGAGGTCACAGTTCTAACCTAACCTAACCTACTTTTCTGGCAGCGATTTGGTTCTGTGTGAGGTCACAGTTCTAACCTAACCTACTTTTCTGGCAGCGATTTGGTTTTGTGTGAGGTCACAGTTCTAACCTAACCTACTTTTCTGGCAGCGATTCGGTTATGTGTGAGATAACAGTTCTAACCTAACCTATTCTACTTTTCTGGCAGCGATTCGGTTATGTGTGAGATAACAGTTCTAACCTAACCTAACCTAACCTACTTTACTGGTAGCGATTCGGTTATGTATGAGATAACAGTTCTAACCTAACCTACTTTTCTGGCAGCGATTCGGTTATGTGTGAGATAACAGTTCTAAACCTAACCTAACCTACTTTTCTGGCAGCGATTTGGTTCTGTGTGAGGTCACTAATTTTGTGTAATGAGTAGAAATTAAAAATACTTCAATAATATAAATCGTTTCTTTTTTGAAGAACCATCGCAAGTCCATTATCAAAATTTATGCAATACGATTGTTATAATCATCAATATTATGGCTTGATAAATGTATGTAATTTACAATTATTACTAAAACCACTTATAATCATCAATGTTATGGCTTAATAAATGTATGAAATTTACAATTATTGCAAAAACGACTTATAATCATCAATATTATGACTAAATAAATGTATGACAATTTACATTATGGTTAAACCAATTATGACTCCGTATAATTATGACACGGAACAATTATGCCATAGGACAATTTATGCCAAAAAAAAAGTATGAGCATCAACTTTATGCTTAAAGTGTTATGACAATTAATAATATGACAATAGTTGTTATGCAACCAGACGGCCCCCCATGTTTCATACCGAGGCAAAGATTGTGTAAGAGTTTTCATAGAATGGTTAATTAACGATATACAGGAAATTAACAGTATACTAGTGCAAAACAATCCTATGACTCCTTTAACATTCGAAGAAGAAATTAGTTATAAAAATGCTACAGTATGTCATATCTGTAAGCAGTTTTTATTTGGCGATAAAGTACGTGATCACGATCACATTACGTCAAAATACAGGGGTGCAGCTCATTCATTATGCAATTTAGAATATAGAATTTGTCGGTTTATACCTGTAGTACTACATAATTTTTCTGGGTACGATAGTCACTTATTTATAGAAGAACTTGCCAAATACCCGGGTTTTATAAAAATCATAGCTCAGTCAAAGGAAAAATATACATCCGTTACAAAAACTGTATTTTCAACAAACGAATCAGGTTCAGAAACTATAAAAATAAAGTTTATAGATTCTTATCAATTTTTAAGTTCTAGTTTGTATGAATTAGCTCAAAGTTTGAATGAAGGTGATTTTACCAATTTATCAAATGAATTTACTGATAAGCAACAATTGCAGTTCGTACCCTTGGTCAAATAACGACGCATGTGACTTTACGTCCAAAGTTTTTTTATTGCTCAAAAATCATACAAATACTTATTCTTTATGAATTCGGCTAAAGATTTTCCATATTGATCACATAATATTAGCATATTTCTTTTATTATTTTTACTTATATCTATAACCAGAGAATCCATCTTGTTGACCTTCGGGTCCGTCAGCATTTTTTGCGGCTCTCCGTTCGTGCATGGAGTTTGCTCCAGGCCCGACGATGGTTGACCCGACCGTTGTTGTCCTTGTTGTTGCGGGGCTACAGTGGTGCTTGAAGTTGGCTGACGGCCCGACGATGATGGACTTGCCTCTTGCTGGTCCTGTGGCTGTCCCTTAGTGCACTTAGATCGCTCCAGGTCCGACGATGGTTGACTCTCTCGCTGTTGTCCTTGCTCCTGTGGCTCAACATTAGTGCTTAAAATTGGGTGATGGCCCAACGATGATGGACTTGTTTTTTGTTGATTCTGTGACTGTCCATTCGTGTGCGGTGTTGGCTCAAGACCCGAGGGTGGTTGACTTGCCCGCTGTTGTGTTTTGCCCTGAGGCATTTCGTCGGCTAGCGAGGTTGGCTCGGATGATGTCTTGCACAATGTCGAGGGGCTGGCAATGTGTAGGTTGTTATTAAGTGGGCAAGTTTCAGGCGATTTTTGAGTACGCGATTCTTGGCCCTTTTTAGTTTTACTGTGGACTTTCAAATGTATATTCGCATTACAGTCCTTTTGGAGTTGTGTTGTTGAGCTTCCATAAGGGGGATTTTTGTAATGATTTTTTTGTGTTATTTCAGTAGGTGACTTTTTAGAGCTGTTTACAGATTTTTTGGATTTTTTAGAGATCTTCTCTGGACAAGCTGCGATGTCACTTTTTCCGGTCTTCTCAGTATTATTTTTTAAGGGAACAGGTTCATTCCGCTTCTGGTATCTTGTTTGGATTATGGTATCGCGGGGGTATGACTGCGTTATTTTATTAATTCCCGAGGTTGTTTCTGTAGTCGTACATACTTTTTTTACTTTTTTGTTAGATCCCGGAGTACTGGGGTGCTCAAAACTAAGTTTTTTTAAAATTTCAATTTGTTTTTCTTGCTTTTGTAAACTTTCTCTAAGTGTTCTTGTTTCTATATTTAAGTTATCAATTTCCGCATGTGCTGAGTTCAATTCTGTTTGAAGTGATAACAATTTGTTCTTCAGTTCTTCAATATCCTCGTGCTCTATTGGTATGCCTTGTAGACTGATCAAACTGGTCTCGAACATTGTGGCATTTAGTATGGAGCTGTTTAATGGCTCATTGGTTAATGAGTTCGCCCGGGTCCCATGTGATCTTGTATTAATATCTCCCATTATTATATATCATATATCGAGGTGTCAGCTTCAAACTGTATGATAGTCGCGCCCTCTTGTAGACGTACGTCGTACTAAGTAACAGTTATACACAGCACGGGTACAGGGATACGGAGTTGTGTGCTCCTGCACTACCTAGCCAGTTGAGCTAGATCACGCTAGATGGCGTTATATAAAGTACGGGTGCAAAGATACGCAGTTTAGCTAGACCACGCTAGATGGCGCTGCACCTTCCAATTCGTTTGGATGACGGTTATCACGGTAACATGATTTAGCACATTTGTAGGTATTATAATATGTACTAACTGTTAGTTTGTTGTCCAATTCACAGTTTAAACTTTTCATAACACATGATAACCGTTTAAAATGTTCATAACAAATTCTGTATAAGTCCAATGAAGAAACAATGTTTTTATTTTCACTTAAGTGTCACTATCACTAAGGGTTTTTTTGTTTTCCGTTATTTATGACATTCCACACATTTGTCATCACTGTCCACAACAAGTCTGGTGTAATAGCACAGGTATCAACTTTCCTCACTGTTTTTACCGCTAATAATAAGTTCTATTTATTTTTAATTTCACATTTACACTGAGCTGATGTTTACGCACGCTCAGTGGCGCCATCAGTCCGAGTCACTCAAGGTGGGAGTCGAGGTTGACGGCGCCAGGGAGACCTCTTTGGTGATGTCAAAGGAAGAGTCGTCCTCTGAAAGAGAGTAGTACTTGGAGGGGGTGTCGTTGGCCGTGAGGAAAGAGTCGCCGGCCGCAGAGTCGTCCGGCGAGTGGTCGCGCGAGCCGCCCGCGCCGCCGCGCAACTGGCTGAGCCTATCCATTCTCACACTTCATCAAGTTATTCTCTGCTAGAATGAGCTCCGGATAAAATCTCGGTGGAAAATTCTGTGTTAGATATCTGACAATATGGAAGAATGACAATATTTTTGTAATAATTTACGTAAAACAACAATAATGAAACACATCGAAGTAAAGATGGACGCGAATTGTTGCATGTAATCATCATTTCTCTGCCAACATCATAATTTCGCTGGCACATTTTATTTCAAAGTCTCATTACAGCTAAAGTATTCATAATAGAATGGTGCCTCATGCAGATTTAGAATCCCAGTTTAAAGGTCTTTCGAAGTGACTGGACATTTTAACCAATATCGAAAAAAAAATTTTGCCCAGCGAAATTACGAAAAAAGACTCGTTTCAAAAATACACCCTATTATAGCGCGTGATTTTGTCGTATGTTTTTTTTTTTTTTAAGCTTATAGTCTATTACATATAAGAAGAATTATCAATATAATCAAACTTGAAAATCTGTTATTATTAGCTAATACTTACTCCGTATTATAATTGTTTATTCCATTAATGATAACTGTATTGTATAGGTACTAACAATAAATATTTTTCTATAAATAGTTTTTTTTTTTTGTTTACAGGCGGATCACGTAACCTTCAATCATTGAGATGTGATAAATGTGAAATTGAATTGCCTGAAAATGAATACAAATTTCATTTAAGAACAAATTTACATAAATCTAACTGTTTATTAAAAACTGAATTTAAAGACAATGAAATAATTGCTACAGCGTTTAAAAACAGAATTGTCACTTATCGTTTAAATCCCTCAAAAGAAGAATACCTCACTCCTGAGATGTTTCTATGTGAGATACAAAGTAATATAATGAAAGTTGTAGAAATATCATTATTAAAACATAAGAGTGTCAAAATAAACTATGAGCTCTTTCTTTACTTTAAATAATTTACGTAAAACAACAATAATGAAACACATCGAAGTAAAGATGGACGCGAATTGTTGCATGTAATCATCATTTCTCTGCCAACATCATAATTTCGCTGGCACATTTTATTTCAAAGTCTCATTACAGCTAAAGTATTCATAATAGAATGGTGCCTCATGCAGATTTAGAATCCCAGTTTAAAGGTCTTTCGAAGTGACTGGACATTTTAACCAATATCGAAAAAAAAATTTTGCCCAGCGAAATTACGAAAAAAGACTCGTTTCAAAAATACACCCTATTATAGCGCGTGATTTTGTCGTATGTTTTTTTTTTTTTAAGCTTATAGTCTATTACATATAAGAAGAATTATCAATATAATCAAACTTGAAAATCTGTTATTATTAGCTAATACTTACTCCGTATTATAATTGTTTATTCCATTAATGATAACTGTATTGTATAGGTACTAACAATAAATATTTTTCTATAAATAGTTTTTTTTTTTGTTTACAGGCGGATCACGTAACCTTCAATCATTGAGATGTGATAAATGTGAAATTGAATTGCCTGAAAATGAATACAAATTTCATTTAAGAACAAATTTACATAAATCTAACTGTTTATTAAAAACTGAATTTAAAGACAATGAAATAATTGCTACAGCGTTTAAAAACAGAATTGTCACTTATCGTTTAAATCCCTCACAAGAAGAATACCTCACTCCTGAGATGTTTCTATGTGAGATACAAAGTAATATAATGAAAGTTGTAGAAATATCATTATTAAAACATAAGAGTGTCAAAATAAACTATGAGCTCTTTCTTTACTTTACTTTACCTCACTCAGATGGACAACAACTAAAGTCATTTAATACTAAATATAATGTTATTTATAGAAACACGAATGTTAACGAGATGTTTGAAAATACAATTGAACAATTAAAAAATAAAGTTATTGAATTTGAGCACCGTGAATCAGGCTGGTCTTTCGTTGCTGTAAGCCATTTAGAAATAAATGTTAACAAGTATTGTCCTATGCGTGGAGGTACTTACATACCATTACCACCTATTATTAAAAATACCAAAAGTTGTATAAATATTCAGAACAATGATAATTGCTGCTTTTTATGGAGTATAATTGCACACCTTTATCCCGCAACGAGTAATGTATGTCGAACTAAATCATATCCACATTATTCGGATATTTTAAATATAGATGGAATGTCATTCCCTTTATCAGTAAACGACATAAAATTATTTGAAAAGAATAATCGCGATATAAGCATAAATATATATGGATTAGATAATAAAAGTGTGGTAACAGGTCCATTGTATAAATCGAAATCAAGGAAAAATAATCATATCAATCTGTTATACATCAAAGAAAATGGTACAGGACACTATTGCTTAATTAAAGACCTTGTTCGATTAGTCCGACGACAAGTGAATCGACACAGAGGCAAAATGTATTTCTGTGACCTGTGTTTACAATTTTTCAAAAGCGAAAATAAATTTAAGACACACTAATGTACCGAAATTGTAGCTGTCATGCCTAATAAAAATACCACAATTCAATTTAAGAACTTTCAGCGTAAGCAAAAAATTAATTTTGTAATATACGCAGATTTTGAAAGTCTGTTAATTAATTGTGAAACGGAAAATAGCAACAATACTCAAAACCTTAAAAAACATGTCCCATCATGTTTTGGTTATTATGTATGCTGCTCACACGATGCCACTTTAAGGAAATATGTTTCATGGGTAGGGGTCGGGTTGCATAAAGTTTAAGGTCATATTTTTGATACGCATACGAGGATTCGTCATACTCATCATTACGCATAACTGTAAATAGTCATACATTTATGCGCATAACGATTTTAATCATAATGTTAATGGACATACTGTGTAATGGGCATATAGTTGATATGCATACATTTATTCAAGCATACTTTATAATGGGCATACATGGATTGCTCATACAACACTTTAACCATACTAAGTAAATGCATAAAATGCTAAACGCATAAATAGGTTGCTCATAAAACACTTTAACCATACTGAGTAAAAGCATAAATTGCTAAACACATAATTTTAAAAGTTCTCTTTTATGTTGCGTCACAGTTCTAACCTAATATACTTTTCTGGCAGGGATGCAGTTATATATGTGTGAGATAACAGTTCTAACCTAACCTAACCTACTTTTCTGGCAGCGATTTGGTTCTGTGTGAGGTCACAGTTCTAACCTAACCTAACCTACTTTTCTGGCAGCGATTTGGTTCTGTGTGAGGTCACAGTTCTAACCTAACCTACTTTTCTGGCAGCGATTTGGTTTTGTGTGAGGTCACAGTTCTAACCTAACCTACTTTTCTGGCAGCGATTCGGTTATGTGTGAGATAACAGTTCTAACCTAACCTATTCTACTTTTCTGGCAGCGATTCGGTTATGTGTGAGATAACAGTTCTAACCTAACCTAACCTACTTTACTGGTAGCGATTCGGTTATGTATGAGATAACAGTTCTAACCTAACCTACTTTTCTGGCAGCGATTCGGTTATGTGTGAGATAACAGTTCTAAACCTAACCTAACCTACTTTTCTGGCAGCGATTTGGTTCTGTGTGAGGTCACTAATTTTGTGTAATGAGTAGAAATTAAAAATACTTCAATAATATAAATCGTTTCTTTTTTGAAGAACCATCGCAAGTCCATTATCAAAATTTATGCAATACGATTGTTATAATCATCAATATTATGGCTTGATAAATGTATGTAATTTACAATTATTACTAAAACCACTTATAATCATCAATGTTATGGCTTAATAAATGTATGAAATTTACAATTATTGCAAAAACGACTTATAATCATCAATATTATGACTAAATAAATGTATGACAATTTACATTATGGTTAAACCAATTATGACTCCGTATAATTATGACACGGAACAATTATGCCATAGGACAATTTATGCCAAAAAAAAAGTATGAGCATCAACTTTATGCTTAAAGTGTTATGACAATTAATAATATGACAATAGTTGTTATGCAACCAGACGGCCCCCCATGTTTCATACCGAGGCAAAGATTGTGTAAGAGTTTTCATAGAATGGTTAATTAACGATATACAGGAAATTAACAGTATACTAGTGCAAAACAATCCTATGACTCCTTTAACATTCGAAGAAGAAATTAGTTATAAAAATGCTACAGTATGTCATATCTGTAAGCAGTTTTTATTTGGCGATAAAGTACGTGATCACGATCACATTACGTCAAAATACAGGGGTGCAGCTCATTCATTATGCAATTTAGAATATAGAATTTGTCGGTTTATACCTGTAGTACTACATAATTTTTCTGGGTACGATAGTCACTTATTTATAGAAGAACTTGCCAAATACCCGGGTTTTATAAAAATCATAGCTCAGTCAAAGGAAAAATATACATCCGTTACAAAAACTGTATTTTCAACAAACGAATCAGGTTCAGAAACTATAAAAATAAAGTTTATAGATTCTTATCAATTTTTAAGTTCTAGTTTGTATGAATTAGCTCAAAGTTTGAATGAAGGTGATTTTACCAATTTATCAAATGAATTTACTGATAAGCAACAATTGCAGTTCGTACCCTTGGTCAAATAACGACGCATGTGACTTTACGTCCAAAGTTTTTTTATTGCTCAAAAATCATACAAATACTTATTCTTTATGAATTCGGCTAAAGATTTTCCATATTGATCACATAATATTAGCATATTTCTTTTATTATTTTTACTTATATCTATAACCAGAGAATCCATCTTGTTGACCTTCGGGTCCGTCAGCATTTTTTGCGGCTCTCCGTTCGTGCATGGAGTTTGCTCCAGGCCCGACGATGGTTGACCCGACCGTTGTTGTCCTTGTTGTTGCGGGGCTACAGTGGTGCTTGAAGTTGGCTGACGGCCCGACGATGATGGACTTGCCTCTTGCTGGTCCTGTGGCTGTCCCTTAGTGCACTTAGATCGCTCCAGGTCCGACGATGGTTGACTCTCTCGCTGTTGTCCTTGCTCCTGTGGCTCAACATTAGTGCTTAAAATTGGGTGATGGCCCAACGATGATGGACTTGTTTTTTGTTGATTCTGTGACTGTCCATTCGTGTGCGGTGTTGGCTCAAGACCCGAGGGTGGTTGACTTGCCCGCTGTTGTGTTTTGCCCTGAGGCATTTCGTCGGCTAGCGAGGTTGGCTCGGATGATGTCTTGCACAATGTCGAGGGGCTGGCAATGTGTAGGTTGTTATTAAGTGGGCAAGTTTCAGGCGATTTTTGAGTACGCGATTCTTGGCCCTTTTTAGTTTTACTGTGGACTTTCAAATGTATATTCGCATTACAGTCCTTTTGGAGTTGTGTTGTTGAGCTTCCATAAGGGGGATTTTTGTAATGATTTTTTTGTGTTATTTCAGTAGGTGACTTTTTAGAGCTGTTTACAGATTTTTTGGATTTTTTAGAGATCTTCTCTGGACAAGCTGCGATGTCACTTTTTCCGGTCTTCTCAGTATTATTTTTGAAGGGAACAGGTTCATTCCGCTTCTGGTATCTTGTTTGGATTATGGTATCGCGGGGGTATGACTGCGTTATTTTATTAATTCCCGAGGTTGTTTCTGTAGTCGTACATACTTTTTTTACTTTTTTGTTAGATCCCGGAGTACTGGGGTGCTCAAAACTAAGTTTTTTTAAAATTTCAATTTGTTTTTCTTGCTTTTGTAAACTTTCTCTAAGTGTTCTTGTTTCTATATTTAAGTTATCAATTTCCGCATGTGCTGAGTTCAATTCTGTTTGAAGTGATAACAATTTGTTCTTCAGTTCTTCAATATCCTCGTGCTCTATTGGTATGCCTTGTAGACTGATCAAACTGGTCTCGAACATTGTGGCATTTAGTATGGAGCTGTTTAATGGTTAATGAGTTCGCCCGGGTCCCATGTGATCTTGTATTAATATCTCCCATTATTATATATCATATATCGAGGTGTCAGCTTCAAACTGTATGATAGTCGCGCCCTCTTGTAGACGTACGTCGTACTAAGTAACAGTTATACACAGCACGGGTACAGGGATACGGAGTTGTGTGCTCCTGCACTACCTAGCCAGTTGAGCTAGATCACGCTAGATGGCGTTATATAAAGTACGGGTGCAAAGATACGCAGTTTAGCTAGACCACGCTAGATGGCGCTGCACCTTCCAATTCGTTTGGATGACGGTTATCACGGTAACATGATTTAGCACATTTGTAGGTATTATAATATGTACTAACTGTTAGTTTGTTGTCCAATTCACAGTTTAAACTTTTCATAACACATGATAACCGTTTAAAATGTTCATAACAAATTCTGTATAAGTCCAATGAAGAAACAATGTTTTTATTTTCACTTAAGTGTCACTATCACTAAGGGTTTTTTTGTTTTCCGTTATTTATGACATTCCACACATTTGTCATCACTGTCCACAACAAGTCTGGTGTAATAGCACAGGTATCAACTTTCCTCACTGTTTTTACCGCTAATAATAAGTTCTATTTATTTTTAATTTCACATTTACACTGAGCTGATGTTTACGCACGCTCAGTGGCGCCATCAGTCCGAGTCACTCAAGGTGGGAGTCGAGGTTGACGGCGCCAGGGAGACCTCTTTGGTGATGTCAAAGGAAGAGTCGTCCTCTGAAAGAGAGTAGTACTTGGAGGGGGTGTCGTTGGCCGTGAGGAAAGAGTCGCCGGCCGCAGAGTCGTCCGGCGAGTGGTCGCGCGAGCCGCCCGCGCCGCCGCGCAACTGGCTGAGCCTATCCATTCTCACACTTCATCAAGTTATTCTCTGCTAGAATGAGCTCCGGATAAAATCTCGGTGGAAAATTCTGTGTTAGATATCTGACAATATGGAAGAATGACAATATTTTTGTAATAATTTACGTAAAACAACAATAATGAAACACATCGAAGTAAAGATGGACGCGAATTGTTGCATGTAATCATCATTTCTCTGCCAACATCATAATTTCGCTGGCACATTTTATTTCAAAGTCTCATTACAGCTAAAGTATTCATAATAGAATGGTGCCTCATGCAGATTTAGAATCCCAGTTTAAAGGTCTTTCGAAGTGACTGGACATTTTAACCAATATCGAAAAAAAAATTTTGCCCAGCGAAATTACGAAAAAAGACTCGTTTCAAAAATACACCCTATTATAGCGCGTGATTTTGTCGTATGTTTTTTTTTTTTTTAAGCTTATAGTCTATTACATATAAGAAGAATTATCAATATAATCAAACTTGAAAATCTGTTATTATTAGCTAATACTTACTCCGTATTATAATTGTTTATTCCATTAATGATAACTGTATTGTATAGGTACTAACAATAAATATTTTTCTATAAATAGTTTTTTTTTTTTGTTTACAGGCGGATCACGTAACCTTCAATCATTGAAATGTGATAAATGTGAAATTGAATTGCCTGAAAATGAATACAAATTTCATTTAAGAACAAATTTACATAAATCTAACTGTTTATTAAAAACTGAATTTAAAGACAATGAAATAATTGCTACAGCGTTTAAAAACAGAATTGTCACTTATCGTTTAAATCCCTCACAAGAAGAATACCTCACTCCTGAGATGTTTCTATGTGAGATACAAAGTAATATAATGAAAGTTGTAGAAATATCATTATTAAAACATAAGAGTGTCAAAATAAACTATGAGCTCTTTCTTTACTTTAAATAATTTACGTAAAACAACAATAATGAAACACATCGAAGTAAAGATGGACGCGAATTGTTGCATGTAATCATCATTTCTCTGCCAACATCATAATTTCGCTGGCACATTTTATTTCAAAGTCTCATTACAGCTAAAGTATTCATAATAGAATGGTGCCTCATGCAGATTTAGAATCCCAGTTTAAAGGTCTTTCGAAGTGACTGGACATTTTAACCAATATCGAAAAAAAAATTTTGCCCAGCGAAATTACGAAAAAAGACTCGTTTCAAAAATACACCCTATTATAGCGCGTGATTTTGTCGTATGTTTTTTTTTTTTTAAGCTTATAGTCTATTACATATAAGAAGAATTATCAATATAATCAAACTTGAAAATCTGTTATTATTAGCTAATACTTACTCCGTATTATAATTGTTTATTCCATTAATGATA
Organism: Eudemis profundana; assembly: GCA_947034925.1. Classification (NCBI taxonomy): domain Eukaryota; kingdom Metazoa; phylum Arthropoda; class Insecta; order Lepidoptera; family Tortricidae; genus Eudemis; species Eudemis profundana. Next base: position 15,802,179 of record OX344815.1, read on the forward strand.
ACTGTATTGTATAGGTACTAACAATAAATATTTTTCTATAAATAGTTTTTTTTTTTTTGTTTACAGGCGGATCACGTAACCTTCAATCATTGAGATGTGATAAATGTGAAATTGAATTGCCTGAAAATGAATACAAATTTCATTTAAGAACAAATTTACATAAATCTAACTGTTTATTAAAAACTGAATTTAAAGACAATGAAATAATTGCTACAGCGTTTAAAAACAGAATTGTCACTTATCGTTTAAATCCCTCACAAGAAGAATACCTCACTCCTGAGATGTTTCTATGTGAGATACAAAGTAATATAATGAAAGTTGTAGAAATATCATTATTAAAACATAAGAGTGTCAAAATAAACTATGAGCTCTTTCTTTACTTTACTTTACCTCACTCAGATGGACAACAACTAAAGTCATTTAATACTAAATATAATGTTATTTATAGAAACACGAATGTTAACGAGATGTTTGAAAATACAATTGAACAATTAAAAAATAAAGTTATTGAATTTGAGCACCGTGAATCAGGCTGGTCTTTCGTTGCTGTAAGCCATTTAGAAATAAATGTTAACAAGTATTGTCCTATGCGTGGAGGTACTTACATACCATTACCACCTATTATTAAAAATACCAAAAGTTGTATAAATATTCAGAACAATGATAATTGCTGCTTTTTATGGAGTATAATTGCACACCTTTATCCCGCAACGAGTAATGTATGTCGAACTAAATCATATCCACATTATTCGGATATTTTAAATATAGATGGAATGTCATTCCCTTTATCAGTAAACGACATAAAATTATTTGAAAAGAATAATCGCGATATAAGCATAAATATATATGGATTAGATAATAAAAGTGTGGTAACAGGTCCATTGTATAAATCGAAATCAAGGAAAAATAATCATATCAATCTGTTATACATCAAAGAAAATGGTACAGGACACTATTGCTTAATTAAAGACCTTGTTCGATTAGTCCGACGACAAGTGAATCGACACAGAGGCAAAATGTATTTCTGTGACCTGTGTTTACAATTTTTCAAAAGCGAAAATAAATTTAAGACACACTACTGTACCGAAATTGTAGCTGTCATGCCTAATAAAAATACCACAATTCAATTTAAGAACTTTCAGCGTAAGCAAAAAATTAATTTTGTAATATACGCAGATTTTGAAAGTCTGTTAATTAATTGTGAAACGGAAAATAGCAACAATACTCAAAACCTTAAAAAACATGTCCCATCATGTTTTGGTTATTATGTATGCTGCTCACACGATGCCACTTTAAGGAAATATGTTTCATGGGTAGGGGTCGGGTTGCATAAAGTTTAAGGTCATATTTTTGATACGCATACGAGGATTCGTCATACTCATCATTACGCATAACTGTAAATAGTCATACATTTATGCGCATAACGATTTTAATCATAATGTTAATGGACATACTGTGTAATGGGCATATAGTTGATATGCATACATTTATTCAAGCATACTTTATAATGGGCATACATGGATTGCTCATACAACACTTTAACCATACTAAGTAAATGCATAAAATGCTAAACGCATAAATAGGTTGCTCATAAAACACTTTAACCATACTGAGTAAAAGCATAAATTGCTAAACACATAATTTTAAAAGTTTTTTTAAAAGTTCTCTTTTATGTTGCGTCACAGTTCTAACCTAATATACTTTTCTGGCAGGGATGCAGTTATATATGTGTGAGATAACAGTTCTAACCTAACCTAACCTACTTTTCTGGCAGCGATTTGGTTCTGTGTGAGGTCACAGTTCTAACCTAACCTAACCTACTTTTCTGGCAGCGATTTGGTTCTGTGTGAGGTCACAGTTCTAACCTAACCTACTTTTCTGGCAGCGATTTGGTTTTGTGTGAGGTCACAGTTCTAACCTAACCTACTTTTCTGGCAGCGATTCGGTTATGTGTGAGATAACAGTTCTAACCTAACCTATTCTACTTTTCTGGCAGCGATTCGGTTATGTGTGAGATAACAGTTCTAACCTAACCTAACCTAACCTACTTTACTGGTAGCGATTCGGTTATGTATGAGATAACAGTTCTAACCTAACCTACTTTTCTGGCAGCGATTCGGTTATGTGTGAGATAACAGTTCTAAACCTAACCTAACCTACTTTTCTGGCAGCGATTTGGTTCTGTGTGAGGTCACTAATTTTGTGTAATGAGTAGAAATTAAAAATACTTCAATAATATAAATCGTTTCTTTTTTGAAGAACCATCGCAAGTCCATTATCAAAATTTATGCAATACGATTGTTATAATCATCAATATTATGGCTTGATAAATGTATGTAATTTACAATTATTACTAAAACCACTTATAATCATCAATGTTATGGCTTAATAAATGTATGAAATTTACAATTATTGCAAAAACGACTTATAATCATCAATATTATGACTAAATAAATGTATGACAATTTACATTATGGTTAAACCAATTATGACTCCGTATAATTATGACACGGAACAATTATGCCATAGGACAATTTATGCCAAAAAAAAAGTATGAGCATCAACTTTATGCTTAAAGTGTTATGACAATTAATAATATGACAATAGTTGTTATGCAACCAGACGGCCCCCCCATGTTTCATACCGAGGCAAAGATTGTGTAAGAGTTTTCATAGAATGGTTAATTAACGATATACAGGAAATTAACAGTATACTAGTGCAAAACAATCCTATGACTCCTTTAACATTCGAAGAAGAAATTAGTTATAAAAATGCTACAGTATGTCATATCTGTAAGCAGTTTTTATTTGGCGATAAAGTACGTGATCACGATCACATTACGTCAAAATACAGGGGTGCAGCTCATTCATTATGCAATTTAGAATATAGAATTTGTCGGTTTATACCTGTAGTACTACATAATTTTTCTGGGTACGATAGTCACTTATTTATAGAAGAACTTGCCAAATACCCGGGTTTTATAAAAATCATAGCTCAGTCAAAGGAAAAATATACATCCGTTACAAAAACTGTATTTTCAACAAACGAATCAGGTTCAGAAACTATAAAAATAAAGTTTATAGATTCTTATCAATTTTTAAGTTCTAGTTTGTATGAATTAGCTCAAAGTTTGAATGAAGGTGATTTTACCAATTTATCAAATGAATTTACTGATAAGCAACAATTGCAGTTCGTACCCTTGGTCAAATAACGACGCATGTGACTTTACGTCCAAAGTTTTTTTATTGCTCAAAAATCATACAAATACTTATTCTTTATGAATTCGGCTAAAGATTTTCCATATTGATCACATAATATTAGCATATTTCTTTTATTATTTTTACTTATATCTATAACCAGAGAATCCATCTTGTTGACCTTCGGGTCCGTCAGCATTTTTTGCGGCTCTCCGTTCGTGCATGGAGTTTGCTCCAGGCCCGACGATGGTTGACCCGACCGTTGTTGTCCTTGTTGTTGCGGGGCTACAGTGGTGCTTGAAGTTGGCTGACGGCCCGACGATGATGGACTTGCCTCTTGCTGGTCCTGTGGCTGTCCCTTAGTGCACTTAGATCGCTCCAGGTCCGACGATGGTTGACTCTCTCGCTGTTGTCCTTGCTCCTGTGGCTCAACATTAGTGCTTAAAATTGGGTGATGGCCCAACGATGATGGACTTGTTTTTTGTTGATTCTGTGACTGTCCATTCGTGTGCGGTGTTGGCTCAAGACCCGAGGGTGGTTGACTTGCCCGCTGTTGTGTTTTGCCCTGAGGCATTTCGTCGGCTAGCGAGGTTGGCTCGGATGATGTCTTGCACAATGTCGAGGGGCTGGCAATGTGTAGGTTGTTATTAAGTGGGCAAGTTTCAGGCGATTTTTGAGTACGCGATTCTTGGCCCTTTTTAGTTTTACTGTGGACTTTCAAATGTATATTCGCATTACAGTCCTTTTGGAGTTGTGTTGTTGAGCTTCCATAAGGGGGATTTTTGTAATGATTTTTTTGTGTTATTTCAGTAGGTGACTTTTTAGAGCTGTTTACAGATTTTTTGGATTTTTTAGAGATCTTCTCTGGACAAGCTGCGATGTCACTTTTTCCGGTCTTCTCAGTATTATTTTTGAAGGGAACAGGTTCATTCCGCTTCTGGTATCTTGTTTGGATTATGGTATCGCGGGGGTATGACTGCGTTATTTTATTAATTCCCGAGGTTGTTTCTGTAGTCGTACATACTTTTTTTACTTTTTTGTTAGATCCCGGAGTACTGGGGTGCTCAAAACTAAGTTTTTTTAAAATTTCAATTTGTTTTTCTTGCTTTTGTAAACTTTCTCTAAGTGTTCTTGTTTCTATATTTAAGTTATCAATTTCCGCATGTGCTGAGTTCAATTCTGTTTGAAGTGATAACAATTTGTTCTTCAGTTCTTCAATATCCTCGTGCTCTATTGGTATGCCTTGTAGACTGATCAAACTGGTCTCGAACATTGTGGCATTTAGTATGGAGCTGTTTAATGGCTCATTGGTTAATGAGTTCGCCCGGGTCCCATGTGATCTTGTATTAATATCTCCCATTATTATATATCATATATCGAGGTGTCAGCTTCAAACTGTATGATAGTCGCGCCCTCTTGTAGACGTACGTCGTACTAAGTAACAGTTATACACAGCACGGGTACAGGGATACGGAGTTGTGTGCTCCTGCACTACCTAGCCAGTTGAGCTAGATCACGCTAGATGGCGTTATATAAAGTACGGGTGCAAAGATACGCAGTTTAGCTAGACCACGCTAGATGGCGCTGCACCTTCCAATTCGTTTGGATGACGGTTATCACGGTAACATGATTTAGCACATTTGTAGGTATTATAATATGTACTAACTGTTAGTTTGTTGTCCAATTCACAGTTTAAACTTTTCATAACACATGATAACCGTTTAAAATGTTCATAACAAATTCTGTATAAGTCCAATGAAGAAACAATGTTTTTATTTTCACTTAAGTGTCACTATCACTAAGGGTTTTTTTGTTTTCCGTTATTTATGACATTCCACACATTTGTCATCACTGTCCACAACAAGTCTGGTGTAATAGCACAGGTATCAACTTTCCTCACTGTTTTTACCGCTAATAATAAGTTCTATTTATTTTTAATTTCACATTTACACTGAGCTGATGTTTACGCACGCTCAGTGGCGCCATCAGTCCGAGTCACTCAAGGTGGGAGTCGAGGTTGACGGCGCCAGGGAGACCTCTTTGGTGATGTCAAAGGAAGAGTCGTCCTCTGAAAGAGAGTAGTACTTGGAGGGGGTGTCGTTGGCCGTGAGGAAAGAGTCGCCGGCCGCAGAGTCGTCCGGCGAGTGGTCGCGCGAGCCGCCCGCGCCGCCGCGCAACTGGCTGAGCCTATCCATTCTCACACTTCATCAAGTTATTCTCTGCTAGAATGAGCTCCGGATAAAATCTCGGTGGAAAATTCTGTGTTAGATATCTGACAATATGGAAGAATGACAATATTTTTGTAATAATTTACGTAAAACAACAATAATGAAACACATCGAAGTAAAGATGGACGCGAATTGTTGCATGTAATCATCATTTCTCTGCCAACATCATAATTTCGCTGGCACATTTTATTTCAAAGTCTCATTACAGCTAAAGTATTCATAATAGAATGGTGCCTCATGCAGATTTAGAATCCCAGTTTAAAGGTCTTTCGAAGTGACTGGACATTTTAACCAATATCGAAAAAAAAATTTTGCCCAGCGAAATTACGAAAAAAGACTCGTTTCAAAAATACACCCTATTATAGCGCGTGATTTTGTCGTATGTTTTTTTTTTTTTTAAGCTTATAGTCTATTACATATAAGAAGAATTATCAATATAATCAAACTTGAAAATCTGTTATTATTAGCTAATACTTACTCCGTATTATAATTGTTTATTCCATTAATGATAACTGTATTGTATAGGTACTAACAATAAATATTTTTCTATAAATAGTTTTTTTTTTTTGTTTACAGGCGGATCACGTAACCTTCAATCATTGAGATGTGATAAATGTGAAATTGAATTGCCTGAAAATGAATACAAATTTCATTTAAGAACAAATTTACATAAATCTAACTGTTTATTAAAAACTGAATTTAAAGACAATGAAATAATTGCTACAGCGTTTAAAAACAGAATTGTCACTTATCGTTTAAATCCCTCACAAGAAGAATACCTCACTCCTGAGATGTTTCTATGTGAGATACAAAGTAATATAATGAAAGTTGTAGAAATATCATTATTAAAACATAAGAGTGTCAAAATAAACTATGAGCTCTTTCTTTACTTTAAATAATTTACGTAAAACAATAATGAAACACATCGAAGTAAAGATGGACGCGAATTGTTGCATGTAATCATCATTTCTCTGCCAACATCATAATTTCGCTGGCACATTTTATTTCAAAGTCTCATTACAGCTAAAGTATTCATAATAGAATGGTGCCTCATGCAGATTTAGAATCCCAGTTTAAAGGTCTTTCGAAGTGACTGGACATTTTAACCAATATCGAAAAAAAAATTTTGCCCAGCGAAATTACGAAAAAAGACTCGTTTCAAAAATACACCCTATTATAGCGCGTGATTTTGTCGTATGTTTTTTTTTTTTTAAGCTTATAGTCTATTACATATAAGAAGAATTATCAATATAATCAAACTTGAAAATCTGTTATTATTAGCTAATACTTACTCCGTATTATAATTGTTTATTCCATTAATGATAACTGTATTGTATAGGTACTAACAATAAATATTTTTCTATAAATAGTTTTTTTTTTTGTTTACAGGCGGATCACGTAACCTTCAATCATTGAGATGTGATAAATGTGAAATTGAATTGCCTGAAAATGAATACAAATTTCATTTAAGAACAAATTTACATAAATCTAACTGTTTATTAAAAACTGAATTTAAAGACAATGAAATAATTGCTACAGCGTTTAAAAACAGAATTGTCACTTATCGTTTAAATCCCTCACAAGAAGAATACCTCACTCCTGAGATGTTTCTATGTGAGATACAAAGTAATATAATGAAAGTTGTAGAAATATCATTATTAAAACATAAGAGTGTCAAAATAAACTATGAGCTCTTTCTTTACTTTACTTTACCTCACTCAGATGGACAACAACTAAAGTCATTTAATACTAAATATAATGTTATTTATAGAAACACGAATGTTAACGAGATGTTTGAAAATACAATTGAACAATTAAAAAATAAAGTTATTGAATTTGAGCACCGTGAATCAGGCTGGTCTTTCGTTGCTGTAAGCCATTTAGAAATAAATGTTAACAAGTATTGTCCTATGCGTGGAGGTACTTACATACCATTACCACCTATTATTAAAAATACCAAAAGTTGTATAAATATTCAGAACAATGATAATTGCTGCTTTTTATGGAGTATAATTGCACACCTTTATCCCGCAACGAGTAATGTATGTCGAACTAAATCATATCCACATTATTCGGATATTTTAAATATAGATGGAATGTCATTCCCTTTATCAGTAAACGACATAAAATTATTTGAAAAGAATAATCGCGATATAAGCATAAATATATATGGATTAGATAATAAAAGTGTGGTAACAGGTCCATTGTATAAATCGAAATCAAGGAAAAATAATCATATCAATCTGTTATACATCAAAGAAAATGGTACAGGACACTATTGCTTAATTAAAGACCTTGTTCGATTAGTCCGACGACAAGTGAATCGACACAGAGGCAAAATGTATTTCTGTGACCTGTGTTTACAATTTTTCAAAAGCGAAAATAAATTTAAGACACACTACTGTACCGAAATTGTAGCTGTCATGCCTAATAAAAATACCACAATTCAATTTAAGAACTTTCAGCGTAAGCAAAAAATTAATTTTGTAATATACGCAGATTTTGACAGTCTGTTAATTAATTGTGAAACGGAAAATAGCAACAATACTCAAAACCTTAAAAAACATGTCCCATCATGTTTTGGTTATTATGTATGCTGCTCACACGATGCCACTTTAAGGAAATATGTTTCATGGGTAGGGGTCGGGTTGCATAAAGTTTAAGGTCATATTTTTGATACGCATACGAGGATTCGTCATACTCATCATTACGCATAACTGTAAATAGTCATACATTTATGCGCATAACGATTTTAATCATAATGTTAATGGACATACTGTGTAATGGGCATATAGTTGATATGCATACATTTATTCAAGCATACTTTATAATGGGCATACATGGATTGCTCATACAACACTTTAACCATACTAAGTAAATGCATAAAATGCTAAACGCATAAATAGGTTGCTCATAAAACACTTTAACCATACTGAGTAAAAGCATAAATTGCTAAACACATAATTTTAAAAGTTTTTTTAAAAGTTCTCTTTTATGTTGCGTCACAGTTCTAACCTAATATACTTTTCTGGCAGGGATGCAGTTATATATGTGTGAGATAACAGTTCTAACCTAACCTAACCTACTTTTCTGGCAGCGATTTGGTTCTGTGTGAGGTCACAGTTCTAACCTAACCTAACCTACTTTTCTGGCAGCGATTTGGTTCTGTGTGAGGTCACAGTTCTAACCTAACCTACTTTTCTGGCAGCGATTTGGTTTTGTGTGAGGTCACAGTTCTAACCTAACCTACTTTTCTGGCAGCGATTCGGTTATGTGTGAGATAACAGTTCTAACCTAACCTATTCTACTTTTCTGGCAGCGATTCGGTTATGTGTGAGATAACAGTTCTAACCTAACCTAACCTAACCTACTTTACTGGTAGCGATTCGGTTATGTATGAGATAACAGTTCTAACCTAACCTACTTTTCTGGCAGCGATTCGGTTATGTGTGAGATAACAGTTCTAAACCTAACCTAACCTACTTTTCTGGCAGCGATTTGGTTCTGTGTGAGGTCACTAATTTTGTGTAATGAGTAGAAATTAAAAATACTTCAATAATATAAATCGTTTCTTTTTTGAAGAACCATCGCAAGTCCATTATCAAAATTTATGCAATACGATTGTTATAATCATCAATATTATGGCTTGATAAATGTATGTAATTTACAATTATTACTAAAACCACTTATAATCATCAATGTTATGGCTTAATAAATGTATGAAATTTACAATTATTGCAAAAACGACTTATAATCATCAATATTATGACTAAATAAATGTATGACAATTTACATTATGGTTAAACCAATTATGACTCCGTATAATTATGACACGGAACAATTATGCCATAGGACAATTTATGCCAAAAAAAAAGTATGAGCATCAACTTTATGCTTAAAGTGTTATGACAATTAATAATATGACAATAGTTGTTATGCAACCAGACGGCCCCCCCATGTTTCATACCGAGGCAAAGATTGTGTAAGAGTTTTCATAGAATGGTTAATTAACGATATACAGGAAATTAACAGTATACTAGTGCAAAACAATCCTATGACTCCTTTAACATTCGAAGAAGAAATTAGTTATAAAAATGCTACAGTATGTCATATCTGTAAGCAGTTTTTATTTGGCGATAAAGTACGTGATCACGATCACATTACGTCAAAATACAGGGGTGCAGCTCATTCATTATGCAATTTAGAATATAGAATTTGTCGGTTTATACCTGTAGTACTACATAATTTTTCTGGGTACGATAGTCACTTATTTATAGAAGAACTTGCCAAATACCCGGGTTTTATAAAAATCATAGCTCAGTCAAAGGAAAAATATACATCCGTTACAAAAACTGTATTTTCAACAAACGAATCAGGTTCAGAAACTATAAAAATAAAGTTTATAGATTCTTATCAATTTTTAAGTTCTAGTTTGTATGAATTAGCTCAAAGTTTGAATGAAGGTGATTTTACCAATTTATCAAATGAATTTACTGATAAGCAACAATTGCAGTTCGTACCCTTGGTCAAATAACGACGCATGTGACTTTACGTCCAAAGTTTTTTTATTGCTCAAAAATCATACAAATACTTATTCTTTATGAATTCGGCTAAAGATTTTCCATATTGATCACATAATATTAGCATATTTCTTTTATTATTTTTACTTATATCTATAACCAGAGAATCCATCTTGTTGACCTTCGGGTCCGTCAGCATTTTTTGCGGCTCTCCGTTCGTGCATGGAGTTTGCTCCAGGCCCGACGATGGTTGACCCGACCGTTGTTGTCCTTGTTGTTGCGGGGCTACAGTGGTGCTTGAAGTTGGCTGACGGCCCGACGATGATGGACTTGCCTCTTGCTGGTCCTGTGGCTGTCCCTTAGTGCACTTAGATCGCTCCAGGTCCGACGATGGTTGACTCTCTCGCTGTTGTCCTTGCTCCTGTGGCTCAACATTAGTGCTTAAAATTGGGTGATGGCCCAACGATGATGGACTTGTTTTTTGTTGATTCTGTGACTGTCCATTCGTGTGCGGTGTTGGCTCAAGACCCGAGGGTGGTTGACTTGCCCGCTGTTGTGTTTTGCCCTGAGGCATTTCGTCGGCTAGCGAGGTTGGCTCGGATGATGTCTTGCACAATGTCGAGGGGCTGGCAATGTGTAGGTTGTTATTAAGTGGGCAAGTTTCAGGCGATTTTTGAGTACGCGATTCTTGGCCCTTTTTAGTTTTACTGTGGACTTTCAAATGTATATTCGCATTACAGTCCTTTTGGAGTTGTGTTGTTGAGCTTCCATAAGGGGGATTTTTGTAATGATTTTTTTGTGTTATTTCAGTAGGTGACTTTTTAGAGCTGTTTACAGATTTTTTGGATTTTTTAGAGATCTTCTCTGGACAAGCTGCGATGTCACTTTTTCCGGTCTTCTCAGTATTATTTTTGAAGGGAACAGGTTCATTCCGCTTCTGGTATCTTGTTTGGATTATGGTATCGCGGGGGTATGACTGCGTTATTTTATTAATTCCCGAGGTTGTTTCTGTAGTCGTACATACTTTTTTTACTTTTTTGTTAGATCCCGGAGTACTGGGGTGCTCAAAACTAAGTTTTTTTAAAATTTCAATTTGTTTTTCTTGCTTTTGTAAACTTTCTCTAAGTGTTCTTGTTTCTATATTTAAGTTATCAATTTCCGCATGTGCTGAGTTCAATTCTGTTTGAAGTGATAACAATTTGTTCTTCAGTTCTTCAATATCCTCGTGCTCTATTGGTATGCCTTGTAGACTGATCAAACTGGTCTCGAACATTGTGGCATTTAGTATGGAGCTGTTTAATGGCTCATTGGTTAATGAGTTCGCCCGGGTCCCATGTGATCTTGTATTAATATCTCCCATTATTATATATCATATATCGAGGTGTCAGCTTCAAACTGTATGATAGTCGCGCCCTCTTGTAGACGTACGTCGTACTAAGTAACAGTTATACACAGCACGGGTACAGGGATACGGAGTTGTGTGCTCCTGCACTACCTAGCCAGTTGAGCTAGATCACGCTAGATGGCGTTATATAAAGTACGGGTGCAAAGATACGCAGTTTAGCTAGACCACGCTAGATGGCGCTGCACCTTCCAATTCGTTTGGATGACGGTTATCACGGTAACATGATTTAGCACATTTGTAGGTATTATAATATGTACTAACTGTTAGTTTGTTGTCCAATTCACAGTTTAAACTTTTCATAACACATGATAACCGTTTAAAATGTTCATAACAAATTCTGTATAAGTCCAATGAAGAAACAATGTTTTTATTTTCACTTAAGTGTCACTATCACTAAGGGTTTTTTTGTTTTCCGTTATTTATGACATTCCACACATTTGTCATCACTGTCCACAACAAGTCTGGTGTAATAGCACAGGTATCAACTTTCCTCACTGTTTTTACCGCTAATAATAAGTTCTATTTATTTTTAATTTCACATTTACACTGAGCTGATGTTTACGCACGCTCAGTGGCGCCATCAGTCCGAGTCACTCAAGGTGGGAGTCGAGGTTGACGGCGCCAGGGAGACCTCTTTGGTGATGTCAAAGGAAGAGTCGTCCTCTGAAAGAGAGTAGTACTTGGAGGGGGTGTCGTTGGCCGTGAGGAAAGAGTCGCCGGCCGCAGAGTCGTCCGGCGAGTGGTCGCGCGAGCCGCCCGCGCCGCCGCGCAACTGGCTGAGCCTATCCATTCTCACACTTCATCAAGTTATTCTCTGCTAGAATGAGCTCCGGATAAAATCTCGGTGGAAAATTCTGTGTTAGATATCTGACAATATGGAAGAATGACAATATTTTTGTAATAATTTACGTAAAACAACAATAATGAAACACATCGAAGTAAAGATGGACGCGAATTGTTGCATGTAATCATCATTTCTCTGCCAACATCATAATTTCGCTGGCACATTTTATTTCAAAGTCTCATTACAGCTAAAGTATTCATAATAGAATGGTGCCTCATGCAGATTTAGAATCCCAGTTTAAAGGTCTTTCGAAGTGACTGGACATTTTAACCAATATCGAAAAAAAAATTTTGCCCAGCGAAATTACGAAAAAAGACTCGTTTCAAAAATACACCCTATTATAGCGCGTGATTTTGTCGTATGTTTTTTTTTTTTTTAAGCTTATAGTCTATTACATATAAGAAGAATTATCAATATAATCAAACTTGAAAATCTGTTATTATTAGCTAATACTTACTCCGTATTATAATTGTTTATTCCATTAATGATAACTGTATTGTATAGGTACTAACAATAAATATTTTTCTATAAATAGTTTTTTTTTTTTTGTTTACAGGCGGATCACGTAACCTTCAATCATTGAGATGTGATAAATGTGAAATTGAATTGCCTGAAAATGAATACAAATTTCATTTAAGAACAAATTTACATAAATCTAACTGTTTATTAAAAACTGAATTTAAAGACAATGAAATAATTGCTACAGCGTTTAAAAACAGAATTGTCACTTATCGTTTAAATCCCTCACAAGAAGAATACCTCACTCCTGAGATGTTTCTATGTGAGATACAAAGTAATATAATGAAAGTTGTAGAAATATCATTATTAAAACATAAGAGTGTCAAAATAAACTATGAGCTCTTTCTTTACTTTAAATAATTTACGTAAAACAACAATAATGAAACACATCGAAGTAAAGATGGACGCGAATTGTTGCATGTAATCATCATTTCTCTGCCAACATCATAATTTCGCTGGCACATTTTATTTCAAAGTCTCATTACAGCTAAAGTATTCATAATAGAATGGTGCCTCATGCAGATTTAGAATCCCAGTTTAAAGGTCTTTCGAAGTGACTGGACATTTTAACCAATATCGAAAAAAAAATTTTGCCCAGCGAAATTACGAAAAAAGACTCGTTTCAAAAATACACCCTATTATAGCGCGTGATTTTGTCGTATGTTTTTTTTTTTTTAAGCTTATAGTCTATTACATATAAGAAGAATTATCAATATAATCAAACTTGAAAATCTGTTATTATTAGCTAATACTTACTCCGTATTATAATTGTTTATTCCATTAATGATAACTGTATTGTATAGGTACTAACAATAAATATTTTTCTATAAATAGTTTTTTTTTTTGTTTACAGGCGGATCACGTAACCTTCAATCATTGAGATGTGATAAATGTGAAATTGAATTGCCTGAAAATGAATACAAATTTCATTTAAGAACAAATTTACATAAATCTAACTGTTTATTAAAAACTGAATTTAAAGACAATGAAATAATTGCTACAGCGTTTAAAAACAGAATTGTCACTTATCGTTTAAATCCCTCACAAGAAGAATACCTCACTCCTGAGATGTTTCTATGTGAGATACAAAGTAATATAATGAAAGTTGTAGAAATATCATTATTAAAACATAAGAGTGTCAAAATAAACTATGAGCTCTTTCTTTACTTTACTTTACCTCACTCAGATGGACAACAACTAAAGTCATTTAATACTAAATATAATGTTATTTATAGAAACACGAATGTTAACGAGATGTTTGAAAATACAATTGAACAATTAAAAAATAAAGTTATTGAATTTGAGCACCGTGAATCAGGCTGGTCTTTCGTTGCTGTAAGCCATTTAGAAATAAATGTTAACAAGTATTGTCCTATGCGTGGAGGTACTTACATACCATTACCACCTATTATTAAAAATACCAAAAGTTGTATAAATATTCAGAACAATGATAATTGCTGCTTTTTATGGAGTATAATTGCACACCTTTATCCCGCAACGAGTAATGTATGTCGAACTAAATCATATCCACATTATTCGGATATTTTAAATATAGATGGAATGTCATTCCCTTTATCAGTAAACGACATAAAATTATTTGAAAAGAATAATCGCGATATAAGCATAAATATATATGGATTAGATAATAAAAGTGTGGTAACAGGTCCATTGTATAAATCGAAATCAAGGAAAAATAATCATATCAATCTGTTATACATCAAAGAAAATGGTACAGGACACTATTGCTTAATTAAAGACCTTGTTCGATTAGTCCGACGACAAGTGAATCGACACAGAGGCAAAATGTATTTCTGTGACCTGTGTTTACAATTTTTCAAAAGCGAAAATAAATTTAAGACACACTAATGTACCGAAATTGTAGCTGTCATGCCTAATAAAAATACCACAATTCAATTTAAGAACTTTCAGCGTAAGCAAAAAATTAATTTTGTAATATACGCAGATTTTGAAAGTCTGTTAATTAATTGTGAAACGGAAAATAGCAACAATACTCAAAACCTTAAAAAACATGTCCCATCATGTTTTGGTTATTATGTATGCTGCTCACACGATGCCACTTTAAGGAAATATGTTTCATGGGTAGGGGTCGGGTTGCATAAAGTTTAAGGTCATATTTTTGATACGCATACGAGGATTCGTCATACTCATCATTACGCATAACTGTAAATAGTCATACATTTATGCGCATAACGATTTTAATCATAATGTTAATGGACATACTGTGTAATGGGCATATAGTTGATATGCATACATTTATTCAAGCATACTTTATAATGGGCATACATGGATTGCTCATACAACACTTTAACCATACTAAGTAAATGCATAAAATGCTAAACGCATAAATAGGTTGCTCATAAAACACTTTAACCATACTGAGTAAAAGCATAAATTGCTAAACACATAATTTTAAAAGTTCTCTTTTATGTTGCGTCACAGTTCTAACCTAATATACTTTTCTGGCAGGGATGCAGTTATATATGTGTGAGATAACAGTTCTAACCTAACCTAACCTACTTTTCTGGCAGCGATTTGGTTCTGTGTGAGGTCACAGTTCTAACCTAACCTAACCTACTTTTCTGGCAGCGATTTGGTTCTGTGTGAGGTCACAGTTCTAACCTAACCTACTTTTCTGGCAGCGATTTGGTTTTGTGTGAGGTCACAGTTCTAACCTAACCTACTTTTCTGGCAGCGATTCGGTTATGTGTGAGATAACAGTTCTAACCTAACCTATTCTACTTTTCTGGCAGCGATTCGGTTATGTGTGAGATAACAGTTCTAACCTAACCTAACCTACTTTACTGGTAGCGATTCGGTTATGTATGAGATAACAGTTCTAACCTAACCTACTTTTCTGGCAGCGATTCGGTTATGTGTGAGATAACAGTTCTAAACCTAACCTAACCTACTTTTCTGGCAGCGATTTGGTTCTGTGTGAGGTCACTAATTTTGTGTAATGAGTAGAAATTAAAAATACTTCAATAATATAAATCGTTTCTTTTTTGAAGAACCATCGCAAGTCCATTATCAAAATTTATGCAATACGATTGTTATAATCATCAATATTATGGCTTGATAAATGTATGTAATTTACAATTATTACTAAAACCACTTATAATCATCAATGTTATGGCTTAATAAATGTATGAAATTTACAATTATTGCAAAAACGACTTATAATCATCAATATTATGACTAAATAAATGTATGACAATTTACATTATGGTTAAACCAATTATGACTCCGTATAATTATGACACGGAACAATTATGCCATAGGACAATTTATGCCAAAAAAAAAGTATGAGCATCAACTTTATGCTTAAAGTGTTATGACAATTAATAATATGACAATAGTTGTTATGCAACCAGACGGCCCCCCATGTTTCATACCGAGGCAAAGATTGTGTAAGAGTTTTCATAGAATGGTTAATTAACGATATACAGGAAATTAACAGTATACTAGTGCAAAACAATCCTATGACTCCTTTAACATTCGAAGAAGAAATTAGTTATAAAAATGCTACAGTATGTCATATCTGTAAGCAGTTTTTATTTGGCGATAAAGTACGTGATCACGATCACATTACGTCAAAATACAGGGGTGCAGCTCATTCATTATGCAATTTAGAATATAGAATTTGTCGGTTTATACCTGTAGTACTACATAATTTTTCTGGGTACGATAGTCACTTATTTATAGAAGAACTTGCCAAATACCCGGGTTTTATAAAAATCATAGCTCAGTCAAAGGAAAAATATACATCCGTTACAAAAACTGTATTTTCAACAAACGAATCAGGTTCAGAAACTATAAAAATAAAGTTTATAGATTCTTATCAATTTTTAAGTTCTAGTTTGTATGAATTAGCTCAAAGTTTGAATGAAGGTGATTTTACCAATTTATCAAATGAATTTACTGATAAGCAACAATTGCAGTTCGTACCCTTGGTCAAATAACGACGCATGTGACTTTACGTCCAAAGTTTTTTTATTGCTCAAAAATCATACAAATACTTATTCTTTATGAATTCGGCTAAAGATTTTCCATATTGATCACATAATATTAGCATATTTCTTTTATTATTTTTACTTATATCTATAACCAGAGAATCCATCTTGTTGACCTTCGGGTCCGTCAGCATTTTTTGCGGCTCTCCGTTCGTGCATGGAGTTTGCTCCAGGCCCGACGATGGTTGACCCGACCGTTGTTGTCCTTGTTGTTGCGGGGCTACAGTGGTGCTTGAAGTTGGCTGACGGCCCGACGATGATGGACTTGCCTCTTGCTGGTCCTGTGGCTGTCCCTTAGTGCACTTAGATCGCTCCAGGTCCGACGATGGTTGACTCTCTCGCTGTTGTCCTTGCTCCTGTGGCTCAACATTAGTGCTTAAAATTGGGTGATGGCCCAACGATGATGGACTTGTTTTTTGTTGATTCTGTGACTGTCCATTCGTGTGCGGTGTTGGCTCAAGACCCGAGGGTGGTTGACTTGCCCGCTGTTGTGTTTTGCCCTGAGGCATTTCGTCGGCTAGCGAGGTTGGCTCGGATGATGTCTTGCACAATGTCGAGGGGCTGGCAATGTGTAGGTTGTTATTAAGTGGGCAAGTTTCAGGCGATTTTTGAGTACGCGATTCTTGGCCCTTTTTAGTTTTACTGTGGACTTTCAAATGTATATTCGCATTACAGTCCTTTTGGAGTTGTGTTGTTGAGCTTCCATAAGGGGGATTTTTGTAATGATTTTTTTGTGTTATTTCAGTAGGTGACTTTTTAGAGCTGTTTACAGATTTTTTGGATTTTTTAGAGATCTTCTCTGGACAAGCTGCGATGTCACTTTTTCCGGTCTTCTCAGTATTATTTTTGAAGGGAACAGGTTCATTCCGCTTCTGGTATCTTGTTTGGATTATGGTATCGCGGGGGTATGACTGCGTTATTTTATTAATTCCCGAGGTTGTTTCTGTAGTCGTACATACTTTTTTTACTTTTTTGTTAGATCCCGGAGTACTGGGGTGCTCAAAACTAAGTTTTTTTAAAATTTCAATTTGTTTTTCTTGCTTTTGTAAACTTTCTCTAAGTGTTCTTGTTTCTATATTTAAGTTATCAATTTCCGCATGTGCTGAGTTCAATTCTGTTTGAAGTGATAACAATTTGTTCTTCAGTTCTTCAATATCCTCGTGCTCTATTGGTATGCCTTGTAGACTGATCAAACTGGTCTCGAACATTGTGGCATTTAGTATGGAGCTGTTTAATGGCTCATTGGTTAATGAGTTCGCCCGGGTCCCATGTGATCTTGTATTAATATCTCCCATTATTATATATCATATATCGAGGTGTCAGCTTCAAACTGTATGATAGTCGCGCCCTCTTGTAGACGTACGTCGTACTAAGTAACAGTTATACACAGCACGGGTACAGGGATACGGAGTTGTGTGCTCCTGCACTACCTAGCCAGTTGAGCTAGATCACGCTAGATGGCGTTATATAAAGTACGGGTGCAAAGATACGCAGTTTAGCTAGACCACGCTAGATGGCGCTGCACCTTCCAATTCGTTTGGATGACGGTTATCACGGTAACATGATTTAGCACATTTGTAGGTATTATAATATGTACTAACTGTTAGTTTGTTGTCCAATTCACAGTTTAAACTTTTCATAACACATGATAACCGTTTAAAATGTTCATAACAAATTCTGTATAAGTCCAATGAAGAAACAATGTTTTTATTTTCACTTAAGTGTCACTATCACTAAGGGTTTTTTTGTTTTCCGTTATTTATGACATTCCACACATTTGTCATCACTGTCCACAACAAGTCTGGTGTAATAGCACAGGTATCAACTTTCCTCACTGTTTTTACCGCTAATAATAAGTTCTATTTATTTTTAATTTCACATTTACACTGAGCTGATGTTTACGCACGCTCAGTGGCGCCATCAGTCCGAGTCACTCAAGGTGGGAGTCGAGGTTGACGGCGCCAGGGAGACCTCTTTGGTGATGTCAAAGGAAGAGTCGTCCTCTGAAAGAGAGTAGTACTTGGAGGGGGTGTCGTTGGCCGTGAGGAAAGAGTCGCCGGCCGCAGAGTCGTCCGGCGAGTGGTCGCGCGAGCCGCCCGCGCCGCCGCGCAACTGGCTGAGCCTATCCATTCTCACACTTCATCAAGTTATTCTCTGCTAGAATGAGCTCCGGATAAAATCTCGGTGGAAAATTCTGTGTTAGATATCTGACAATATGGAAGAATGACAATATTTTTGTAATAATTTACGTAAAACAACAATAATGAAACACATCGAAGTAAAGATGGACGCGAATTGTTGCATGTAATCATCATTTCTCTGCCAACATCATAATTTCGCTGGCACATTTTATTTCAAAGTCTCATTACAGCTAAAGTATTCATAATAGAATGGTGCCTCATGCAGATTTAGAATCCCAGTTTAAAGGTCTTTCGAAGTGACTGGACATTTTAACCAATATCGAAAAAAAAATTTTGCCCAGCGAAATTACGAAAAAAGACTCGTTTCAAAAATACACCCTATTATAGCGCGTGATTTTGTCGTATGTTTTTTTTTTTTTTAAGCTTATAGTCTATTACATATAAGAAGAATTATCAATATAATCAAACTTGAAAATCTGTTATTATTAGCTAATACTTACTCCGTATTATAATTGTTTATTCCATTAATGATAACTGTATTGTATAGGTACTAACAATAAATATTTTTCTATAAATAGTTTTTTTTTTTTGTTTACAGGCGGATCACGTAACCTTCAATCATTGAGATGTGATAAATGTGAAATTGAATTGCCTGAAAATGAATACAAATTTCATTTAAGAACAAATTTACATAAATCTAACTGTTTATTAAAAACTGAATTTAAAGACAATGAAATAATTGCTACAGCGTTTAAAAACAGAATTGTCACTTATCGTTTAAATCCCTCACAAGAAGAATACCTCACTCCTGAGATGTTTCTATGTGAGATACAAAGTAATATAATGAAAGTTGTAGAAATATCATTATTAAAACATAAGAGTGTCAAAATAAACTATGAGCTCTTTCTTTACTTTACTTTACCTCACTCAGATGGACAACAACTAAAGTCATTTAATACTAAATATAATGTTATTTATAGAAACACGAATGTTAACGAGATGTTTGAAAATACAATTGAACAATTAAAAAATAAAGTTATTGAATTTGAGCACCGTGAATCAGGCTGGTCTTTCGTTGCTGTAAGCCATTTAGAAATAAATGTTAACAAGTATTATATTTCGTATCCCAACCGAAGACGATTACTATAGTTTACATGCAGCAGTACATGAGATGATGCTGTCCTTGTCACACATTTAGAGCTATAATATCTTAAAAAGCAAAACCATACTTCCATCTCTCTCTCGCCGGCATCGCCACACCCGCGCCCGCGCTTACTGACCTCATTACATTTTTTGGTGTTGTCCGAGTCGCACGAAATTTAACGTTAAAAAATAGTGTAGTGAAGTGAAAACGAAAGCGATCAAGGGATCGAAATTACAACCAGGATTATGAAGGTAAGTTTGTAATCATTTTAACAAAAGTACTAGTTACTATAAAGTGTTTTTAGATAATACGGCACTGCCAATAACGGTACTTTCAAATTTCCTTTACGCATCTTACCTACAAAATCATTAAACCTGGTTACTTACATATTTACGAATAAAAAGTAAAGATACGTGTATAATGTTATATAATTAGGAAAGATGTATAACGGATTTGCTGAGTTTTTATCTAACTTCATATCACTGTGTATGCCATGTGAAGGACAATTTGTCTCACCTATTTTCACAGTACCTAAACCTAACGGAACTCATCGTTTCATACTTATTGTAAGTTTAAAATAATTAAACAAATTCACTACGGTTCATCACTTTAAGTTGGATGACTGCGGTCGCACTACCGGAACGTACCGATTACTTTATTTCATTTCATTTCATTTATTAATTGCTTACATGTAGGTACATTTTATGTAAGGTATTGCAAGATATGGCAACAATAGATCTACATGATGCCTATTTTCTGATATCTGTTGATGAAAATGATCGCAAACGATTGCGTTTTGAGTGGCGACCACAATTGTTTGATTCGAATGTCTTGCTAAACGACAAGAATTTGTACGGCTCCATTTGTTTATATAAAATTATTAAAAGAAATATCTACGTACTTCGGGCCTATTGTCATTTAACTACTTAGACGATTTTTTATATATAGTAAGACCATAGATTTAATTACTTAACAAACGTAAAAACTACAAGACTTTTTTAAGTCGTTGGGGTTCGTCATCAATAGTGATAAAAGTGTTATGACGCCAAGTAAAATTGGCAAATTTTAGGGTTTGTGTTATGACTATCACCTTGCCTGGCGAAAAGAAACAAACATGTAGATGTATTTACACGTGTATAGCTCCACGAAAATCGTGTTGAAGATTTCAAGTGTGATCATATTGAACATCCACGCTACAAAATGTTGACATTTGTATACCTACTCCATGCGAGCCGTGTAGAGGACTATTATATCCGAATGTTTACGTCTACCTACTCCATTTTAACAGTGTCGAGGATTTCATACTCCACGTAAATCGTGTAGAGAATACATACGTTTCATTCAGAACATCTGCTCCACTTTAATAGTGTCGAGGATTTCATACTCCACGTAAATCGTGTAGAGAATACACACGTTCTATTCACAACATCTGCTCCACTTTAACAGTGTCGAGGATTTCATACTCCACGTAAATCGTGTAGAGGATACACACGTTCTATTCAGAACATCTGCTCCACTTTAACAGTGTCGAGGATTTCATACTCCACGTAAATCGTGTAGAGGATACACACGTTCTATTCAGAACATCTGCTCCACTTTAACAGTGTCGAGGATTTCATACTCCACGTAAATCGTGTAGAGGATACACACGTTCTATTCAGAACATCTGCTCCACTTTAACAGTGTCGAGGATTTCATACTCCACGTAAATCGTGTAGAGGATACACACGTTCTATCCAGAACATCAGTTCCATTTTAACGGTGTCGAGGACTTCATACTCCACATGAACCGTGTAGAGGATACATTCATATTTACGGGGACACGGAGGCCTCGGACCCTGAGTTGGCCGAGCCGGGCGAAGCAACAACTACCTACTACTGCCGAGTACGTCGCCCGCGCCGATCGCGCCGGCCGAGCCCGTAACGATCGAAGCGCCCACGCCGCCTGGCGGCACTTGCCGTGCCCATAGATAGAGTGGCGAGACTATACCGTCATTGGAACCGAAAATATTAGAACTACTGGGCGAGGACCCAACTATTAACAAAAAATACGGCAAAAACCTACATAAGGATATTGCACCCAAGTCGGCACCCATTTTGGCAAATGGATTAGCTAAGGACTTTCACCTGGAACTAATCAGACGTTACTTGCCTCCTGAAAATTGCCCCAATATGAGGTTTCCGATGCTAAATCTTGAGATCAAAGCAGCCCTTTTTGGAAATCAATGTATAAAAGGACTTCTACGGCCAAAGTAAGCAGAGCCAGCTGTTAGGTAGTCTCGGTGCAATAGGACAAGTGTTAAATTAGGCATTGTCATCTAAGAATACAGTATCTCAAGACATAATAAAGACTGAGTGACGCCGGCAAGCTCATATAAGTACAACAGCTATTATAGAGAATCTCAGTCTCGTCGGTTCGCAGCCCTAAACACTCTTAATTAAAATATTAGAGATACCGTCAAAAATACCAAAAATGGATGAACATCTCTTCCGTTCAGCCTTAACAGAGCATATCAAGTTTTCAAAGGCGATCATTGAAACCGGTTCAGAAATGAAATCGACAGTTGTGAGTCCTGCTTACAAACCATCAGTAGAAAGAAGCACAGCAACAACGGAGTGCTTTAAACTCGAGGGGGATGCCGCCACGAGTAGCAGCAGCGGCCGAGCCGCGGCCGCCCCCTGCACCTCACCGGCCGCCGCGGGACCGTCGCACAGACTCGCCGCGCGGCCGCCGCCCGACCAGCTACACGCGGCATTACGCGACCACGTGGTGGAGGCGATACTAGATGAACCGCACATATGTTACAATTTGATGTTTAGCTGAATTCATCAGATTTTTGCCCTCCGTATGCCCAGCCGTCAAATACGGATGGATGTAGGTATACTAAATTCTTCGACCGAGAAATATTTTAGCTCTGGATCATTTGGAAAATTACAACAAACAAATGAAACTAGAAAAATATTTAAGTCCACATTTTTCATGGCGGATTAATAATATAATGATACATTCTCCCCGATCCGCAAGAATAACTACTTGTTAGAAATGTATAGTAATGCATCTATCTATAACTGGTTGGGGCGCGACATGTGGTGCCCAAACGCTTCTGGCAACTGGACAGTCAGTGAACTGACACTTCATTCATATAAACACGCTGGAACTTATAGCCGCATTTTATGGACTGAAGATATTTACAGCAAATCTAAAAGATTGCAACGTTTTACTGAGAATAGACAACACACCTGCCATGTTATATTAACAGAATGGGGAAGTACAATATCCCCATTTAAATAAGTATGCAAGAAACATTTGGCAGTTGTGCGAGTCAAAAAACGTCTATGTATTTACATCATACATACAGTCTTGCGATAATGTAGTAGCAGATCGGGAGTCTAGGACTCCAGCCAAATGAATATAGACACTGAATGGGAAATTTCTGGTATTTATTTATATATTTTCACAGATTGTTCATATGTTAGGCTGTACACCTGCATTTGACCTTTTCGACAGCCCTCAGAACTACAGCCTACTGCAGTAGATATGCGTCTTCGAAATTAGATCCTTATTCAGAAATAGTCGATGCCTTTACTTTTAGTTGGGAAAATATTATTTTTTATCTCTTTCCCCCATTCAGCCTAGTGAGCAAAGTATTAGAAAAATCATTTCAGATAAAGCTAAAGGTATCGTTGTAGTACCCTACTGGCCATCACAAGCATGGTACTCCTTGTGGTCTAGTCTTGTCGTACCTGAAAAAACGTTTATTGATTCCGACGGATCTTTATTAGTCTCTCCGTTCAGAACGCGCCTCCCGCTTCATGCCAGCCTTATCCTGGTGGCAGCTAAATTATCAGGGATATGATAATAAAGCGTGGCCTACTACATGAATCACTAAATATAGTGATGGCCTCTTTAGCAAAAATACTTTTAAAGCAATAATTTAAAACTGGTGTACTGCCGTTTCGACGAAATATGTTTCGTCAAATTTCACTTGGCAACCAACTTTTCGCCGAAGTTTTATTTGGCAAATCAATTCTTGGCATAACTTTACTTCGCATTTTTTTTATTTCGCCACATTTTTATATTGCAAAGTTTTATTACATCAATGTTTTATGTGGTAAATAATTGTATAGCAAATGATTTGCTTAAGCAAATAACATATCGTCAAATAACATTTAACCAAGTTTTACATTGAAAAGTTTCACTTCAACACACTTTTATGTGACAAACAATTATGAAGCAAATGATTTGCTTAGTTAAATAACAAAAGGTTAGGTTAGGTTTGAACTGCGTCCCCCAACAAAAACGATCTGCTATCAAAAAGTAGGTTAGGTTAGTAAATTATAAGGGCACAGAAGAAAAAGGGGGGACGGGGGGGCGAAGCCCCCCACAAGGGGGGCTCGGGGGGCGAAGCCCCCCCGCATTAAAAAAAACTCAAACCATAAGTTCAATTAGGTTAGGTTAGGTTAGGTTAGGGTTCGAACTGTAAGGCGGTTTACTGGTGGTGTGCGGAGATTGCGGCCCTCCGCACCACCTGTAACGCGGCCCGTCGGGCCTATACGCACTGCCGGCGCAGGCGGCACACGCCCGAGGAGGAGGAGGCTCTGCACGAGGCCCTACGGGAAGCCAAAGAGGCCCTAACCGTAGCGATAGCGCGGCGAAAGGACGAGGCGCGAGAGGAGTTCCTGGCCACTCTAGACAGAGACCCGTGGGGGCGGCCGTACAAGCTTGTCAGAGACAAGTTGAAACACGCCCCCCCCATGGACTCCCTTGAGCCGGAACTCCTCAACAGGGTAATAGAGGGTCTCTTCCCGCAGGCGCAGGACTTCGTCCCTCCTGCGATGGTGGTCCCGGCTGAGGAGGCTCCTCTTCTGGAGCCGCCGCCGATCTCGGACGCGGAGTTTGAAGTGGCAGTGAGCCGTCTGCGCGCACCGAGCAAGGCCCCAGGGCCGGATGGGGTGCCTGGAAAGATCCTCCCGCTGGCGTTGAGGCACCTCGGTCTCCGCCTTCGGGAACTCCTGGATGACTGTTTGAAGGAGGGGGTCTTTCCAGGTCTATGGAAGGAGGGTAGACTCGTGTTGCTGCGGAAAGAG
This sequence comes from Eudemis profundana, assembly GCA_947034925.1. NCBI lineage: Eukaryota > Metazoa > Arthropoda > Insecta > Lepidoptera > Tortricidae > Eudemis > Eudemis profundana. The sequence continues at coordinate 15,827,296 of OX344815.1, forward strand.
TCGCGTCCTGCTGACTCTCCGTCTGGATACCGTCCCATCGTACTGCTGGACGAGGCCGGGAAGCTCTATGAGAGGATCCTGGCCTCCCGTATCGTCCGGCACTTGGACGATACGGGCCCGAATCTGAGTGAGCACCAGTTCGGGTTCCGGATGGGACGCTCCACGATGGACGCGGTCAGTGCCCTGGGGGACTTCAGGGCTGACGCGATTCGCAGGGGCGAGGGCGTTGTCGCAGTGTCCCTAGACATAGCCAACGCCTTCGGGAGTCTACCCTACGGGGTGATTGGGGAGGCACTCCGCTATCACGGAGTGCCACCCTACTTAAGGAGGGTCGTAGAGCACTACTTATCCGGCAGGGTAGTGCTCTACGAAGTGGGGGGGGAAAGGCGGTCACGGCGCATGTCGTGCGGTGTTCCACAGGGGTCCGTCCTGGGACCGCTCCTGTGGAACATCGGCTACGACTGGGCGATAAGGGGAGCACTACTCCCGCGCACAATAACGATCTGCTACGCAGATGACACTCTCGTAGCCGCGCGCGGGAAGGAGCTCGAGGAGGTGCTCAGGAGAGCCGCAGTTGCGACCGATCTCACAGTTGGTCGCATACAGCTCCTCGGGCTCAGAGTGTCGCTCCCCAAAACGGAGGCGCTCACCATTGGAGGCCGTGGCTGGAGGTTGCGCCCGGGCCAGGCTATTACGGTAGGGGGGGAAGCGGTCCAGATCAAGCCCGACCTTAAGTATCTTGGGCTTGTTCTGGACCGCAAATGGTCGTTTGAAACCCACTTTCAAAGGTTGGCCCCGCGTCTTGTGGGCGCCGCAGCAGCCCTGGGCCGGCTGCTGCCTAACGTGGGAGGGCCGAAGGCTCCCTGCCGGCGGCTATTTGCTGGAGTCCTTCGGTCCATGGCGCTATACGGGGCCCCAATCTGGGCGAATAGGTTGTCGGCCAAGAATAAGGCCGCACTAAGACGTCCGCAGAGGACGATTGCTCTGAGAGCAATCCGGGGATACTCCACCGGGTCCCATGCGGCGGCTTGCCTCCTCGCGGGCACCCCGCCCTGGGAACTAGACGCCCAGGTGCTGGCAGAGCGATACCAGGAGCGGATTGAGGCAAGGGCCCGGGGAGTCTACCCGCCCCCGGAGGAGGTGGAGAGGGCGCGCCGTCTGGCGACGGAACGAATGAGGGAGCGCTGGAAGACAGAATTGGAGGGTGCCCCCTACGGTGCTCGCACCGTAGGGGCCATCCTCCCGTCACTCGACCAGTGGCTAGATAGGAGGCATGGGGCCCTGACCTACAGGGTAACGCAGGTGGTGACCGGGCATGGGTGCTTCGGCCACTACCTGCATAAGATAGGCAGGGAAGAGAGCCCCCAATGCTGGTACTGCGCGTCCCAAATGGACGACGCGCGACATACGGTGGAGGAGTGCCCCCAATGGGGCAATGAGCGGAATGAGCTGTTAACGGTGCTCAATACCGATAACCTCTCGCTGCAGAACATTATAGAATTAATGTTGAGCAGCGAGAGGAACTGGGAGGCAGTGGCCTCCTTTTGCGAGAGTGTCATTTCGCAAAAGGAGGCCACGGAGCGGGAGCGCGAGGACAGTGTGGATGCGCACCCGCTCCGGCGCAGGCGGAGGGGGAGACGGCGACTGCAGTATGTGCAGGCCGCAGTCTGACCCCCCTCAGTAGGGCAGCGGGTTGGGGAACCCGCATTGCACGCCCTACACGTCTGGGGGGAGAGTCAAGCGTTTCTGACTCTCCCCTCCACTGGCGCGGGGCCCCGGCGATAAACAGGCCGGGGCAGCCGGGGGTGCTCTGGTGAATGTTTCGATCCCTAAGCACCCCACAAACGGCAACGAGGAGAAACGCCGCTGTGGGTTTTAGTGGGTATACTCCTCCCCCCCTCTGACGAGCAGAGGGGCGTGAGAGGAGGGAGTCCCACATAACCCCCCACCAATGGCCTACCCAGCCCGGGGGGTATGCGTAAAGCATTTCCCACAGCGACAAAAAAAAAAAAAAAAAAAAAAAAAAAAAAGGGTTCGAACTGCGTCCCCCAACAAAAACGAACTGCTATCAAAAAGTAGGTTAGGTTAGGTTTGAACTGCGTCCCCCAACAAAAACGAACTGCTATCAAAAAGTAGGTTAGGTTAGTAAATTATAAGGGCACAGAAGAAAAAGGGGGGACGGGGGGGCGAAGCCCCCCACAAGGGGGGCTCGGGGGGCGAAGCCCCCCGCATTAAAAAAAACTCAAACCATAAGTTCAATTAGGTTAGGTTAGGTTAGGTTAGGGTTCGAACTGCGTCCCCCAACAAAAACGAACTGCTATCAAAAAGTAGGTTAGGTTAGGTTTGAACTTCGTCCCCCTACCAAAACGAACTGCTATCAAAAAGTAGGTTAGGTTAGGTTAGAACTGCGTCCCCCTACCAAACCGAATGGCTATCAAAAAGTAAGTTAGGTTAGAACTGCGTCCCCCAACTAAAACGAACCGCTCCCAGAACAGTAGGTTAGGTTAGGTACAACGCACATTAACTATCAACGATCACTCAAGAATGAAATGCTATTTTGAGCCACAAAGTATATAAACATAAGTAATACCCTCTTAATTTAGCTGTATGGGACATCACCCTACCCACTTAATGAAATAAAATCATACTGCAATTTGAACCTTGCATTCTAACAAACTAGGTTAGATTTTATTTGCCATTCAATATTTTACTAAATTACGATATGCCAATCAATACATTTGACGAAATGAGAAATGACGTCTTAAAAAAAAACCAGGTAATAATTTGCGTAACAATAATTTATCAAATCATATATTGGTAAATGATATCAGTGCGAAACGTTGAGTTGGGAAATAACATTTTGACCAAATAAAAATATGGGATAAAAGGTTTGGGAACTAAAAATTTGCGAAATAATTTTTGCCGAAACATTAGTAAACCTTTAAAACTTTATTAACTCAAATCCTGGGAGCTTCTCTGTAAAAAACGAGAAATCTTGATGTTTATGACGCTAATGACGGTGATGTGTTTTAACACATCACCGTCTTGTCTTTTTGATGATGTCTTTTTGACCATAAAATTTTAAGCTATAGCTGTTTGATCATACACAGATCAGCCTTATCGCAATACGAATGTTACGTCAAATGATTGGGTTAATCGATTTCTTAAAGGCTTACAAACTTAAACCTCCGAACCCGAAATATAAATCCACGTACAAATATAGTTCTAAATCATTTCTTAAATATTTATCGAAATGAAGATGTCTCATTAACTGATTTATCATATAAAACTTGTACTTTTATCACCATTGCTTCGGCACAATGGATGCACACGATCAGGCTACTGATAAAATTAGATAATATGCCAATAAGTAATGATGTAATTATGGCTTCACCTTCATTAGCACTGGTACTGGACAGTATAGCTAATGAGATGATACTCCTCCAGTAGGAGCCATCTAAATGTTAAATATAATCAAGGTTACAAATTTAATTAATACTTCGAGGCCTGGAGCTTGTTAACCAATCAACAGATTACCCTATATCCGCGAAAGTCCTTATTTGCCCAGCACTCGCAGTTCAAACGTATGTTAGTAGGACAAATGAATTGAGACGCCATCATACTAAAGGATACCTCTTTGTACGAAGGCCTTATAAAAACTTTGGATCTCAGACCTTAGCACACTGGGTTAAAAAGGTATCACGAGACAATGCCATTGACATAAGTATTTTCAGCGTTCACAGTACACGGGTAGCATGAAAATCTGCCGCGCACCGTGCCGGGTTTAATCTGGAGACTGTTTGCAAGGCTGCAGGTTGCAGTGATCGTTCCAATGTCTATCTTAATAAGTAATATTATAGAGACACCCTGGAATGAAATGAAAATAATTTTACGTATGCTATATCTGACATTCGCTAAATAGGATTAATTGCATTTATGCCATTAAAATTAAACAGTTAAGAATCTGATAAATGTAAATTGAACCTTAAAATTAAGTCATCAGAATATTGTTCTCAATTTCGTAGCTAATCAGCATTATAATGATTGGAATTACCAGTTTTTTACTTTTCATTTTTCACATATTGAACATAACAATGCTCTGAACATCTGCATGTAAACTATAGTAATCGTCTTCGGTTGGGATACGAAATATAATTAAGAATCAAACGAACTTACCTTACGTGATGTTTGATTCCAATTATGTGAGTATCCCAACCGAAGACGATTACATCGTCCCATCCCACCCTAGCCCAAGGGATAAAATAAACAATAAAAAACTTGTCTACAACACAAAATATCTAACTCTGAAAAAATGAGGTCAGTAAGCGCGGGCGCGGGTGTGGCGATGCCGGCGAGAGAGAGATGGAAGTATGGTTTTGCTTTTTAAGATATTATAGCTCTAAATGTGTGACAAGGACAGCATCATCTCATGTACTGCTGCATGTAAACTATAGTAATCGTCTTCGGTTGGGATACTCACATAATTGGAATCAAACATCACGTAAGGTAAGTTCGTTTGATTCTTAATTGTCCTATGCGTGGAGGTACTTACATACCATTACCACCTATTATTAAAAATACCAAAAGTTGTATAAATATTCAGAACAATGATAATTGCTGCTTTTTATGGAGTATAATTGCACACCTTTATCCCGCAACGAGTAATGTATGTCGAACTAAATCATATCCACATTATTCGGATATTTTAAATATAGATGGAATGTCATTCCCTTTATCAGTAAACGACATAAAATTATTTGAAAAGAATAATCGCGATATAAGCATAAATATATATGGATTAGATAATAAAAGTGTGGTAACAGGTCCATTGTATAAATCGAAATCAAGGAAAAATAATCATATCAATCTGTTATACATCAAAGAAAATGGTACAGGACACTATTGCTTAATTAAAGACCTTGTTCGATTAGTCCGACGACAAGTGAATCGACACAGAGGCAAAATGTATTTCTGTGACCTGTGTTTACAATTTTTCAAAAGCGAAAATAAATTTAAGACACACTACTGTACCGAAATTGTAGCTGTCATGCCTAATAAAAATACCACAATTCAATTTAAGAACTTTCAGCGTAAGCAAAAAATTAATTTTGTAATATACGCAGATTTTGAAAGTCTGTTAATTAATTGTGAAACGGAAAATAGCAACAATACTCAAAACCTTAAAAAACATGTCCCATCATGTTTTGGTTATTATGTATGCTGCTCACACGATGCCACTTTAAGGAAATATGTTTCATGGGTAGGGGTCGGGTTGCATAAAGTTTAAGGTCATATTTTTGATACGCATACGAGGATTCGTCATACTCATCATTACGCATAACTGTAAATAGTCATACATTTATGCGCATAACGATTTTAATCATAATGTTAATGGACATACTGTGTAATGGGCATATAGTTGATATGCATACATTTATTCAAGCATACTTTATAATGGGCATACATGGATTGCTCATACAACACTTTAACCATACTAAGTAAATGCATAAAATGCTAAACGCATAAATAGGTTGCTCATAAAACACTTTAACCATACTGAGTAAAAGCATAAATTGCTAAACACATAATTTTAAAAGTTTTTTTAAAAGTTCTCTTTTATGTTGCGTCACAGTTCTAACCTAATATACTTTTCTGGCAGGGATGCAGTTATGTGTGAGATAACAGTTCTAACCTAACCTAACCTACTTTTCTGGCAGCGATTTGGTTCTGTGTGAGGTCACAGTTCTAACCTAACCTAACCTACTTTTCTGGCAGCGATTTGGTTCTGTGTGAGGTCACAGTTCTAACCTAACCTACTTTTCTGGCAGCGATTTGGTTTTGTGTGAGGTCACAGTTCTAACCTAACCTACTTTTCTGGCAGCGATTCGGTTATGTGTGAGATAACAGTTCTAACCTAACCTATTCTACTTTTCTGGCAGCGATTCGGTTATGTGTGAGATAACAGTTCTAACCTAACCTAACCTAACCTACTTTACTGGTAGCGATTCGGTTATGTATGAGATAACAGTTCTAACCTAACTATTGTATACTTATTTTAATAATACATCTTCGATATTTAGGTAATGAATTTATTCAGTATCCGACATTAAGTGACATCCGTCAACGTATAGTTTTTTATAAAAACATAGACAACATAACACCTCCGTCGCGAATGTTTACAATTGAGCATCAGGATCTTCTTGCTGGATTATGGTGCTTAGCATCTGATCCACGTGTCTCTTCCAGATCTCGCCTGAATCCGTCTTCACCTCATAGTGGATCCTGCCCAGTACTTTAGTAACGGTTCCAAACTCCCACTTGACTCGCTTATTGGCATAGCTCCGTACTTGGACTCTCTGGCCCACGTTAAAGGTCTTAGCTAGGGCATTGTCTGTCGCCGTTGGGTCATTATCCGTCACCGCTTCCGGTCTCGAATGAAATTGAACGTGTAAGGCATCCCTTATCTTTCGGCCAAACATCAAATCATATGGGCTTTTTCCCGTGCTACTTGGCGTTCTTAAGAGTCGTTCTTTTATTGCTAGGAGTTTCTCTTGTAGATTGCCTGGTTCATCATTCATTCTGTGCAGGGCTCTTTTAATCGTCTGAACGTATCTCTCTGCCTGTCCGTTCGTAGCCGGGTGATAAGGTGCTGACGTCTTGTGCACCACTCCCCCCTTCTTGAGGTACGCTTCAAATTCAGCCGAAACGAACTGTCGGCCATTGTCAGAGACCAAGATTAATGGGAAGCCAAATGTCACAAAAAGTTCATGTAGTTTCTTGGTACACCAAGTACTTGTTGTTGTCGTAGTTGGAAAAATTTCAACCCATTTGGTGTAAGCATCAACGACTATGAGCAGAGATTGTCCTTTGTATGGTCCCGCGAAATCAATATGGAGCCTCTGCCATGGTCCTGTCGGTGGTTCCCAGTGGTGTAGTGGAACGTGTGTAGGGTCATTCTGATGTAAACGACATTCGCGGCAGCCTCTTACCAATTCTTCTATTTCTTTGTCCATATTTCTCCAATAGACATAGCCTCGTGCCAGTAATTTCATTTTCACCATACCGAGATGTCCTGAATGTAATTCCTCTAATACCCGTGTTCTCAAAGCTGTGGGAATCATGACCCGTGACCCCTTTAGTATACATCCGTCCTGAATAGTGAGCTCATTGTCGTTGTATCCGTATCGTCGTACCGTCGTGCCCGTCATTAGGGCTTCTAACAGGTTCTTGTATTCGTCATCTTTTAAAGTTTCTTCAGCTATCTTTGTACGATCAATGGCAATCGTATTCATTTGATTTGCTTGAAATGCTGTATGTACATCAATGATGTTTAGTGCTATCGTATCTACCGGGAATCTCGACAAGTAATCTGCGTTGCTGTTATCTTTAGACGTACGGTACTCAATCGTGTAATTAAATCCAGACAGGAAGTGCGCATAATGGAAGAGCCTCATCGTGCTCATCGCTGGAAGGGTTTTGTGTGGGTGGAAGATTGTTGTGAGAGGCTTATGGTCGGTGATCAATATGAACTTTCTTCCGTAACAGTAGTGAAAAAACTTTTTTAATCCCCAGAACAGCGATGTTGCTTCTTTGTCTATCTGACTGTATTTTTTTTCGCTATTTGTCAATGAGCGCGATGCGAACGCTATAGGTCTGTCGGATCCATCTGGTAGACGATGCGACAGAACCGCACCGAGCCCCAGGGGTGAAGCATCTGTAGCCAATACCAACGTTTTTTCTGGATCAAAGTGTGTAAGTACTCTATTACTAAGAATTTCTTCTTTAATCTTCCTAAAACTTTCATTGCATTTCTGTGTCCATAAGTACTGCGTGCCTTTTTTGAGTAAACTGTTCAATGGATTGGATATTGAGGCTAAGTTTGGTATAAATTTGTTGTAATAATTAGCCATTCCAAGAAATGTTCGTAATTCGTTTACGTTACTGGGTGGCTTTGCGTCTGTGATCGCTTTTACCTTGGCCTTGTTTTTGTGTAGGCCGTTTTTGTCAATAACATGCCCCAGGTATTCAATGTTCATTTTCATAAACTGACATTTCTCTTTGTTTAGTTTCAAATTATTTTCTTTTAACTTCTGCAAGACGTGTCTAAGTCTCGTAAGCAGTTGTTTTTCTGTTGCTCCCTGAATGATAATGTCATCGAAAAAACATTTCACACCTTCTATTCCTTGTAACAATTGATCCATAAATTTCTGCCATAAGTTCGGTGCCACTTTGACGCCGAACATCAGCCTGTTGACCTTGAAAGTACCCTTGTGTGTGCTGAGGGTTTGCATCATAGCGCTCTCTTCGTCCATCATCATATGTAAGTAGGCCTGACTCAGGTCTAAAGTGCAGAACAATTCCCCGCCATTCATTTCTACTAGGATGTCTTCTATTATGGGAATGGGGTACTGCTCGTCCTTGATGACTTTATTCAGTGTGACCTTATAGTCTGCGCATAAGCGTATGCTGCCGTTGGGTTTGACAATTGGTACAACTGGGGTCCCCCACTCTGAGCTATCAATCTTTGTGATGACTCCTTGGTTACACAGTCGTTCAATTTCGTCGTCTACCTTTTCTTTCAGAGCATACGGGATGCGTCTCGGCTTCACAAAGATTGGCGGTGTATTCTCGTGTAAGATTAATCGTCCCTTGTAGTTAGGTATGCATCCCAAAGTACCGTCGAAGACGCTGGAGAATTCCGTAAGGAGTGCGTCGAGCTCGGGGTGTACTTTCGAAATCACTTGGTTTATGTTGGCCAAATCCAAATTTATTGATCGAATCCATGCTCGGCCGAATATGGCATCTACGTTCTGCTTGATGATATATAGTTTGCCGTCAAAAGATTGGTTTCCGTATTTACATGTGACATATGCTACTCCCAGCGGTGCAAATATTTCCCCTGTGTACGTTTTCATGGTTATATTTGTTTTGTATATTTTGCATCCTGTATTTAGTTTCTGGAATTCCTTATGCGATATAGATGACAAAGCCGCTCCTGTGTCTATTTCCATTTTAATGTCGCTGTTGTTGATGCGTATGTTTATCATGAACTTGTCTGTGTTATTGGATCGTATTAAGTGCATGTCCCAGGGTGTGCTGTCATCTATCGTATCTGATGTGTTGTCCATATCGCGCTCCACGTACTCAGGCTCTACTTGGTTGTTTCTTTGGGTCGGTTGTAGACAAACTCGAGCTAGGTGTCCTATTCTTTTACACTTGTTGCAGGTGTCTTTGATGCTTCGACATTTGTTTGCTTGGTGTTCCTGACTTCCACAGCGGAAACATTTTCCTTTCAAATCTTTAATCGAGAGAGGCCTATTCCCCGATTTAGGTTTGTATGTGCTGGGGTTTGCTTGAATCGCGTGCAGATCTTGATTGGAGTATTGAGCAGGTGACATGTAGCTACTGTCTGACTTCGCTAGTTCGATCGTAGTGGCTGTTTTTACTACGTCTGTGAAACTTGTCACTTTTGTTTCTTGTAGAAGTTTCGTTCGTATTTCGTTATCTTTTAAGCCTCTTATAAATTGTAGAGTAAGGAAATTGTCACCAGTCGACTTTTTGCAGTGGTTGCACGTAAACTCGCAATCTTGACACAACCTTTTCAGCTCTGAGGTGTATGCGATGACTGTTTCATGTGGCGCTTGAACTCGCGTAATGAATTTGTGTTGGCAAGCCCACACACTCGGTTTCGGGTCCATATAATCTTTCAATCTTGTAACGACTTGATCGAAGTCTAGGTCGCATGGGTCGTCAGGTGCACATAAGTCATAAGCTTTCTGGTGTAATTCTGGAGGTATGGAACTAAGAAGCATGAGTGTTCGTGTGCGCAAGTCTACACAATTACTTAGCTTTAAGTATGTATCCAATCTTTTCACAAAATTTGTGAAATTTTCACGTTCTTGAAACGGTTGAAAGTTTATCTTGGGTTGATGGATGGCCGTGGGTGTATTTTCGCGTGTACCTTCCAAGCTCCGAGCGTGTTGTGACGCTGAGGCGTAAGTGGAGGGCGCTTCGGCAGTTGTCGACGGGCGTAAGCCGTGTAACATTAACTTCAGTTGTAAAAAGCTTTCTTCCGTTGTATGACGTTGTTCGATTTCAATTTCGATGTTTTCGGCTTGCGCCTCTATATCGCTTTGTATAGTATCAAATTTTTTCTCATAGTTCTCTAGGCTTGTAAGCCTTTGATTTATTTCGAAGTCCGATGTCACCTGAATTTGTTGTAGTTGAGTCTGTAGTTTCGTAAGTTGGCCGCGGATAGATGCGCGCAGGCGAGTTAACCGTTCTAACTCCTCCGCCATCGTCGCCAGTATTGTATACTTATTTTAATAATACATCTTCGATATTTAGGTAATGAATTTATTCAGTATCCGACATTAAGTGACATCCGTCAACGTATAGTTTTTTATAAAAACATAGACAACATAACACTAACCTACTTTTCTGGCAGCGATTCGGTTATGTGTGAGATAACAGTTCTAAACCTAACCTAACCTACTTTTCTGGCAGCGATTTGGTTCTGTGTGAGGTCACTAATTTTGTGTAATGAGTAGAAATTAAAAATACTTCAATAATATAAATCGTTTCTTTTTTGAAGAACCATCGCAAGTCCATTATCAAAATTTATGCAATACGATTGTTATAATCATCAATATTATGGCTTGATAAATGTATGTAATTTACAATTATTACTAAAACCACTTATAATCATCAATGTTATGGCTTAATAAATGTATGAAATTTACAATTATTGCAAAAACGACTTATAATCATCAATATTATGACTAAATAAATGTATGACAATTTACATTATGGTTAAACCAATTATGACTCCGTATAATTATGACACGGAACAATTATGCCATAGGACAATTTATGCCAAAAAAAAAGTATGAGCATCAACTTTATGCTTAAAGTGTTATGACAATTAATAATATGACAATAGTTGTTATGCAACCAGACGGCCCCCCATGTTTCATACCGAGGCAAAGATTGTGTAAGAGTTTTCATAGAATGGTTAATTAACGATATACAGGAAATTAACAGTATACTAGTGCAAAACAATCCTATGACTCCTTTAACATTCGAAGAAGAAATTAGTTATAAAAATGCTACAGTATGTCATATCTGTAAGCAGTTTTTATTTGGCGATAAAGTACGTGATCACGATCACATTACGTCAAAATACAGGGGTGCAGCTCATTCATTATGCAATTTAGAATATAGAATTTGTCGGTTTATACCTGTAGTACTACATAATTTTTCTGGGTACGATAGTCACTTATTTATAGAAGAACTTGCCAAATACCCGGGTTTTATAAAAATCATAGCTCAGTCAAAGGAAAAATATACATCCGTTACAAAAACTGTATTTTCAACAAACGAATCAGGTTCAGAAACTATAAAAATAAAGTTTATAGATTCTTATCAATTTTTAAGTTCTAGTTTGTATGAATTAGCTCAAAGTTTGAATGAAGGTGATTTTACCAATTTATCAAATGAATTTACTGATAAGCAACAATTGCAGTTCGTACCCTTGGTCAAATAACGACGCATGTGACTTTACGTCCAAAGTTTTTTTATTGCTCAAAAATCATACAAATACTTATTCTTTATGAATTCGGCTAAAGATTTTCCATATTGATCACATAATATTAGCATATTTCTTTTATTATTTTTACTTATATCTATAACCAGAGAATCCATCTTGTTGACCTTCGGGTCCGTCAGCATTTTTTGCGGCTCTCCGTTCGTGCATGGAGTTTGCTCCAGGCCCGACGATGGTTGACCCGACCGTTGTTGTCCTTGTTGTTGCGGGGCTACAGTGGTGCTTGAAGTTGGCTGACGGCCCGACGATGATGGACTTGCCTCTTGCTGGTCCTGTGGCTGTCCCTTAGTGCACTTAGATCGCTCCAGGTCCGACGATGGTTGACTCTCTCGCTGTTGTCCTTGCTCCTGTGGCTCAACATTAGTGCTTAAAATTGGGTGATGGCCCAACGATGATGGACTTGTTTTTTGTTGATTCTGTGACTGTCCATTCGTGTGCGGTGTTGGCTCAAGACCCGAGGGTGGTTGACTTGCCCGCTGTTGTGTTTTGCCCTGAGGCATTTCATCGGCTAGCGAGGTTGGCTCGGATGATGTCTTGCACAATGTCGAGGGGCTGGCAATGTGTAGGTTGTTATTAAGTGGGCAAGTTTCAGGCGATTTTTGAGTACGCGATTCTTGGCCCTTTTTAGTTTTACTGTGGACTTTCAAATGTATATTCGCATTACAGTCCTTTTGGAGTTGTGTTGTTGAGCTTCCATAAGGGGGATTTTTGTAATGATTTTTTTGTGTTATTTCAGTAGGTGACTTTTTAGAGCTGTTTACAGATTTTTTGGATTTTTTAGAGATCTTCTCTGGACAAGCTGCGATGTCACTTTTTCCGGTCTTCTCAGTATTATTTTTGAAGGGAACAGGTTCATTCCGCTTCTGGTATCTTGTTTGGATTATGGTATCGCGGGGGTATGACTGCGTTATTTTATTAATTCCCGAGGTTGTTTCTGTAGTCGTACATACTTTTTTTACTTTTTTGTTAGATCCCGGAGTACTGGGGTGCTCAAAACTAAGTTTTTTTAAAATTTCAATTTGTTTTTCTTGCTTTTGTAAACTTTCTCTAAGTGTTCTTGTTTCTATATTTAAGTTATCAATTTCCGCATGTGCTGAGTTCAATTCTGTTTGAAGTGATAACAATTTGTTCTTCAGTTCTTCAATATCCTCGTGCTCTATTGGTATGCCTTGTAGACTGATCAAACTGGTCTCGAACATTGTGGCATTTAGTATGGAGCTGTTTAATGGCTCATTGGTTAATGAGTTCGCCCGGGTCCCATGTGATCTTGTATTAATATCTCCCATTATTATATATCATATATCGAGGTGTCAGCTTCAAACTGTATGATAGTCGCGCCCTCTTGTAGACGTACGTCGTACTAAGTAACAGTTATACACAGCACGGGTACAGGGATACGGAGTTGTGTGCTCCTGCACTACCTAGCCAGTTGAGCTAGATCACGCTAGATGGCGTTATATAAAGTACGGGTGCAAAGATACGCAGTTTAGCTAGACCACGCTAGATGGCGCTGCACCTTCCAATTCGTTTGGATGACGGTTATCACGGTAACATGATTTAGCACATTTGTAGGTATTATAATATGTACTAACTGTTAGTTTGTTGTCCAATTCACAGTTTAAACTTTTCATAACACATGATAACCGTTTAAAATGTTCATAACAAATTCTGTATAAGTCCAATGAAGAAACAATGTTTTTATTTTCACTTAAGTGTCACTATCACTAAGGGTTTTTTTGTTTTCCGTTATTTATGACATTCCACACATTTGTCATCACTGTCCACAACAAGTCTGGTGTAATAGCACAGGTATCAACTTTCCTCACTGTTTTTACCGCTAATAATAAGTTCTATTTATTTTTAATTTCACATTTACACTGAGCTGATGTTTACGCACGCTCAGTGGCGCCATCAGTCCGAGTCACTCAAGGTGGGAGTCGAGGTTGACGGCGCCAGGGAGACCTCTTTGGTGATGTCAAAGGAAGAGTCGTCCTCTGAAAGAGAGTAGTACTTGGAGGGGGTGTCGTTGGCCGTGAGGAAAGAGTCGCCGGCCGCAGAGTCGTCCGGCGAGTGGTCGCGCGAGCCGCCCGCGCCGCCGCGCAACTGGCTGAGCCTATCCATTCTCACACTTCATCAAGTTATTCTCTGCTAGAATGAGCTCCGGATAAAATCTCGGTGGAAAATTCTGTGTTAGATATCTGACAATATGGAAGAATGACAATATTTTTGTAATAATTTACGTAAAACAACAATAATGAAACACATCGAAGTAAAGATGGACGCGAATTGTTGCATGTAATCATCATTTCTCTGCCAACATCATAATTTCGCTGGCACATTTTATTTCAAAGTCTCATTACAGCTAAAGTATTCATAATAGAATGGTGCCTCATGCAGATTTAGAATCCCAGTTTAAAGGTCTTTCGAAGTGACTGGACATTTTAACCAATATCGAAAAAAAAATTTTGCCCAGCGAAATTACGAAAAAAGACTCGTTTCAAAAATACATCCTATTATAGCGCGTGATTTTGTCGTATGTTTTTTTTTTTTTTAAGCTTATAGTCTATTACATATAAGAAGAATTATCAATATAATCAAACTTGAAAATCTGTTATTATTAGCTAATACTTACTCCGTATTATAATTGTTTATTCCATTAATGATAACTGTATTGTATAGGTACTAACAATAAATATTTTTCTATAAATAGTTTTTTTTTTTGTTTACAGGCGGATCACGTAACCTTCAATCATTGAGATGTGATAAATGTGAAATTGAATTGCCTGAAAATGAATACAAATTTCATTTAAGAACAAATTTACATAAATCTAACTGTTTATTAAAAACTGAATTTAAAGACAATGAAATAATTGCTACAGCGTTTAAAAACAGAATTGTCACTTATCGTTTAAATCCCTCACAAGAAGAATACCTCACTCCTGAGATGTTTCTATGTGAGATACAAAGTAATATAATGAAAGTTGTAGAAATATCATTATTAAAACATAAGAGTGTCAAAATAAACTATGAGCTCTTTCTTTACTTTAAATAATTTACGTAAAACAACAATAATGAAACACATCGAAGTAAAGATGGACGCGAATTGTTGCATGTAATCATCATTTCTCTGCCAACATCATAATTTCGCTGGCACATTTTATTTCAAAGTCTCATTACAGCTAAAGTATTCATAATAGAATGGTGCCTCATGCAGATTTAGAATCCCAGTTTAAAGGTCTTTCGAAGTGACTGGACATTTTAACCAATATCGAAAAAAAAATGTTGCCCAGCGAAATTACGAAAAAAGACTCGTTTCAAAAATACACCCTATTATAGCGCGTGATTTTGTCGTATGTTTTTTTTTTTTTAAGCTTATAGTCTATTACATATAAGAAGAATTATCAATATAATCAAACTTGAAAATCTGTTATTATTAGCTAATACTTACTCCGTATTATAATTGTTTATTCCATTAATGATAACTGTATTGTATAGGTACTAACAATAAATATTTTTCTATAAATAGTTTTTTTTTTGTTTACAGGCGGATCACGTAACCTTCAATCATTGAGATGTGATAAATGTGAAATTGAATTGCCTGAAAATGAATACAAATTTCATTTAAGAACAAATTTACATAAATCTAACTGTTTATTAAAAACTGAATTTAAAGACAATGAAATAATTGCTACAGCGTTTAAAAACAGAATTGTCACTTATCGTTTAAATCCCTCACAAGAAGAATACCTCACTCCTGAGATGTTTCTATGTGAGATACAAAGTAATATAATGAAAGTTGTAGAAATATCATTATTAAAACATAAGAGTGTCAAAATAAACTATGAGCTCTTTCTTTACTTTACTTTACCTCACTCAGATGGACAACAACTAAAGTCATTTAATACTAAATATAATGTTATTTATAGAAACACGAATGTTAACGAGATGTTTGAAAATACAATTGAACAATTAAAAAATAAAGTTATTGAATTTGAGCACCGTGAATCAGGCTGGTCTTTCGTTGCTGTAAGCCATTTAGAAATAAATGTTAACAAGTATTGTCCTATGCGTGGAGGTACTTACATACCATTACCACCTATTATTAAAAATACCAAAAGTTGTATAAATATTCAGAACAATGATAATTGCTGCTTTTTATGGAGTATAATTGCACACCTTTATCCCGCAACGAGTAATGTATGTCGAACTAAATCATATCCACATTATTCGGATATTTTAAATATAGATGGAATGTCATTCCCTTTATCAGTAAACGACATAAAATTATTTGAAAAGAATAATCGCGATATAAGCATAAATATATATGGATTAGATAATAAAAGTGTGGTAACAGGTCCATTGTATAAATCGAAATCAAGGAAAAATAATCATATCAATCTGTTATACATCAAAGAAAATGGTACAGGACACTATTGCTTAATTAAAGACCTTGTTCGATTAGTCCGACGACAAGTGAATCGACACAGAGGCAAAATGTATTTCTGTGACCTGTGTTTACAATTTTTCAAAAGCGAAAATAAATTTAAGACACACTAATGTACCGAAATTGTAGCTGTCATGCCTAATAAAAATACCACAATTCAATTTAAGAACTTTCAGCGTAAGCAAAAAATTAATTTTGTAATATACGCAGATTTTGAAAGTCTGTTAATTAATTGTGAAACGGAAAATAGCAACAATACTCAAAACCTTAAAAAACATGTCCCATCATGTTTTGGTTATTATGTATGCTGCTCACACGATGCCACTTTAAGGAAATATGTTTCATGGGTAGGGGTCGGGTTGCATAAAGTTTAAGGTCATATTTTTGATACGCATACGAGGATTCGTCATACTCATCATTACGCATAACTGTAAATAGTCATACATTTATGCGCATAACGATTTTAATCATAATGTTAATGGACATACTGTGTAATGGGCATATAGTTGATATGCATACATTTATTCAAGCATACTTTATAATGGGCATACATGGATTGCTCATACAACACTTTAACCATACTAAGTAAATGCATAAAATGCTAAACGCATAAATAGGTTGCTCATAAAACACTTTAACCATACTGAGTAAAAGCATAAATTGCTAAACACATAATTTTAAAAGTTTTTTTAAAAGTTCTCTTTTATGTTGCGTCACAGTTCTAACCTAATATACTTTTCTGGCAGGGATGCAGTTATATATGTGTGAGATAACAGTTCTAACCTAACCTAACCTACTTTTCTGGCAGCGATTTGGTTCTGTGTGAGGTCACAGTTCTAACCTAACCTAACCTACTTTTCTGGCAGCGATTTGGTTCTGTGTGAGGTCACAGTTCTAACCTAACCTACTTTTCTGGCAGCGATTTGGTTTTGTGTGAGGTCACAGTTCTAACCTAACCTACTTTTCTGGCAGCGATTCGGTTATGTGTGAGATAACAGTTCTAACCTAACCTATTCTACTTTTCTGGCAGCGATTCGGTTATGTGTGAGATAACAGTTCTAACCTAACCTAACCTAACCTACTTTACTGGTAGCGATTCGGTTATGTATGAGATAACAGTTCTAACCTAACCTACTTTTCTGGCAGCGATTCGGTTATGTGTGAGATAACAGTTCTAAACCTAACCTAACCTACTTTTCTGGCAGCGATTTGGTTCTGTGTGAGGTCACTAATTTTGTGTAATGAGTAGAAATTAAAAATACTTCAATAATATAAATCGTTTCTTTTTTGAAGAACCATCGCAAGTCCATTATCAAAATTTATGCAATACGATTGTTATAATCATCAATATTATGGCTTGATAAATGTATGTAATTTACAATTAAAAAAAAAGTATGAGCATCAACTTTATGCTTAAAGTGTTATGACAATTAATAATATGACAATAGTTGTTATGCAACCAGACGGCCCCCCATGTTTCATACCGAGGCAAAGATTGTGTAAGAGTTTTCATAGAATGGTTAATTAACGATATACAGGAAATTAACAGTATACTAGTGCAAAACAATCCTATGACTCCTTTAACATTCGAAGAAGAAATTAGTTATAAAAATGCTACAGTATGTCATATCTGTAAGCAGTTTTTATTTGGCGATAAAGTACGTGATCACGATCACATTACGTCAAAATACAGGGGTGCAGCTCATTCATTATGCAATTTAGAATATAGAATTTGTCGGTTTATACCTGTAGTACTACATAATTTTTCTGGGTACGATAGTCACTTATTTATAGAAGAACTTGCCAAATACCCGGGTTTTATAAAAATCATAGCTCAGTCAAAGGAAAAATATACATCCGTTACAAAAACTGTATTTTCAACAAACGAATCAGGTTCAGAAACTATAAAAATAAAGTTTATAGATTCTTATCAATTTTTAAGTTCTAGTTTGTATGAATTAGCTCAAAGTTTGAATGAAGGTGATTTTACCAATTTATCAAATGAATTTACTGATAAGCAACAATTGCAGTTCGTACCCTTGGTCAAATAACGACGCATGTGACTTTACGTCCAAAGTTTTTTTATTGCTCAAAAATCATACAAATACTTATTCTTTATGAATTCGGCTAAAGATTTTCCATATTGATCACATAATATTAGCATATTTCTTTTATTATTTTTACTTATATCTATAACCAGAGAATCCATCTTGTTGACCTTCGGGTCCGTCAGCATTTTTTGCGGCTCTCCGTTCGTGCATGGAGTTTGCTCCAGGCCCGACGATGGTTGACCCGACCGTTGTTGTCCTTGTTGTTGCGGGGCTACAGTGGTGCTTGAAGTTGGCTGACGGCCCGACGATGATGGACTTGCCTCTTGCTGGTCCTGTGGCTGTCCCTTAGTGCACTTAGATCGCTCCAGGTCCGACGATGGTTGACTCTCTCGCTGTTGTCCTTGCTCCTGTGGCTCAACATTAGTGCTTAAAATTGGGTGATGGCCCAACGATGATGGACTTGTTTTTTGTTGATTCTGTGACTGTCCATTCGTGTGCGGTGTTGGCTCAAGACCCGAGGGTGGTTGACTTGCCCGCTGTTGTGTTTTGCCCTGAGGCATTTCATCGGCTAGCGAGGTTGGCTCGGATGATGTCTTGCACAATGTCGAGGGGCTGGCAATGTGTAGGTTGTTATTAAGTGGGCAAGTTTCAGGCGATTTTTGAGTACGCGATTCTTGGCCCTTTTTAGTTTTACTGTGGACTTTCAAATGTATATTCGCATTACAGTCCTTTTGGAGTTGTGTTGTTGAGCTTCCATAAGGGGGATTTTTGTAATGATTTTTTTGTGTTATTTCAGTAGGTGACTTTTTAGAGCTGTTTACAGATTTTTTGGATTTTTTAGAGATCTTCTCTGGACAAGCTGCGATGTCACTTTTTCCGGTCTTCTCAGTATTATTTTTGAAGGGAACAGGTTCATTCCGCTTCTGGTATCTTGTTTGGATTATGGTATCGCGGGGGTATGACTGCGTTATTTTATTAATTCCCGAGGTTGTTTCTGTAGTCGTACATACTTTTTTTACTTTTTTGTTAGATCCCGGAGTACTGGGGTGCTCAAAACTAAGTTTTTTTAAAATTTCAATTTGTTTTTCTTGCTTTTGTAAACTTTCTCTAAGTGTTCTTGTTTCTATATTTAAGTTATCAATTTCCGCATGTGCTGAGTTCAATTCTGTTTGAAGTGATAACAATTTGTTCTTCAGTTCTTCAATATCCTCGTGCTCTATTGGTATGCCTTGTAGACTGATCAAACTGGTCTCGAACATTGTGGCATTTAGTATGGAGCTGTTTAATGGCTCATTGGTTAATGAGTTCGCCCGGGTCCCATGTGATCTTGTATTAATATCTCCCATTATTATATATCATATATCGAGGTGTCAGCTTCAAACTGTATGATAGTCGCGCCCTCTTGTAGACGTACGTCGTACTAAGTAACAGTTATACACAGCACGGGTACAGGGATACGGAGTTGTGTGCTCCTGCACTACCTAGCCAGTTGAGCTAGATCACGCTAGATGGCGTTATATAAAGTACGGGTGCAAAGATACGCAGTTTAGCTAGACCACGCTAGATGGCGCTGCACCTTCCAATTCGTTTGGATGACGGTTATCACGGTAACATGATTTAGCACATTTGTAGGTATTATAATATGTACTAACTGTTAGTTTGTTGTCCAATTCACAGTTTAAACTTTTCATAACACATGATAACCGTTTAAAATGTTCATAACAAATTCTGTATAAGTCCAATGAAGAAACAATGTTTTTATTTTCACTTAAGTGTCACTATCACTAAGGGTTTTTTTGTTTTCCGTTATTTATGACATTCCACACATTTGTCATCACTGTCCACAACAAGTCTGGTGTAATAGCACAGGTATCAACTTTCCTCACTGTTTTTACCGCTAATAATAAGTTCTATTTATTTTTAATTTCACATTTACACTGAGCTGATGTTTACGCACGCTCAGTGGCGCCATCAGTCCGAGTCACTCAAGGTGGGAGTCGAGGTTGACGGCGCCAGGGAGACCTCTTTGGTGATGTCAAAGGAAGAGTCGTCCTCTGAAAGAGAGTAGTACTTGGAGGGGGTGTCGTTGGCCGTGAGGAAAGAGTCGCCGGCCGCAGAGTCGTCCGGCGAGTGGTCGCGCGAGCCGCCCGCGCCGCCGCGCAACTGGCTGAGCCTATCCATTCTCACACTTCATCAAGTTATTCTCTGCTAGAATGAGCTCCGGATAAAATCTCGGTGGAAAATTCTGTGTTAGATATCTGACAATATGGAAGAATGACAATATTTTTGTAATAATTTACGTAAAACAACAATAATGAAACACATCGAAGTAAAGATGGACGCGAATTGTTGCATGTAATCATCATTTCTCTGCCAACATCATAATTTCGCTGGCACATTTTATTTCAAAGTCTCATTACAGCTAAAGTATTCATAATAGAATGGTGCCTCATGCAGATTTAGAATCCCAGTTTAAAGGTCTTTCGAAGTGACTGGACATTTTAACCAATATCGAAAAAAAAATTTTGCCCAGCGAAATTACGAAAAAAGACTCGTTTCAAAAATACATCCTATTATAGCGCGTGATTTTGTCGTATGTTTTTTTTTTTTTTAAGCTTATAGTCTATTACATATAAGAAGAATTATCAATATAATCAAACTTGAAAATCTGTTATTATTAGCTAATACTTACTCCGTATTATAATTGTTTATTCCATTAATGATAACTGTATTGTATAGGTACTAACAATAAATATTTTTCTATAAATAGTTTTTTTTTTTGTTTACAGGCGGATCACGTAACCTTCAATCATTGAGATGTGATAAATGTGAAATTGAATTGCCTGAAAATGAATACAAATTTCATTTAAGAACAAATTTACATAAATCTAACTGTTTATTAAAAACTGAATTTAAAGACAATGAAATAATTGCTACAGCGTTTAAAAACAGAATTGTCACTTATCGTTTAAATCCCTCACAAGAAGAATACCTCACTCCTGAGATGTTTCTATGTGAGATACAAAGTAATATAATGAAAGTTGTAGAAATATCATTATTAAAACATAAGAGTGTCAAAATAAACTATGAGCTCTTTCTTTACTTTAAATAATTTACGTAAAACAACAATAATGAAACACATCGAAGTAAAGATGGACGCGAATTGTTGCATGTAATCATCATTTCTCTGCCAACATCATAATTTCGCTGGCACATTTTATTTCAAAGTCTCATTACAGCTAAAGTATTCATAATAGAATGGTGCCTCATGCAGATTTAGAATCCCAGTTTAAAGGTCTTTCGAAGTGACTGGACATTTTAACCAATATCGAAAAAAAAATTTTGCCCAGCGAAATTACGAAAAAAGACTCGTTTCAAAAATACACCCTATTATAGCGCGTGATTTTGTCGTATGTTTTTTTTTTTTTAAGCTTATAGTCTATTACATATAAGAAGAATTATCAATATAATCAAACTTGAAAATCTGTTATTATTAGCTAATACTTACTCCGTATTATAATTGTTTATTCCATTAATGATAACTGTATTGTATAGGTACTAACAATAAATATTTTTCTATAAATAGTTTTTTTTTTTGTTTACAGGCGGATCACGTAACCTTCAATCATTGAGATGTGATAAATGTGAAATTGAATTGCCTGAAAATGAATACAAATTTCATTTAAGAACAAATTTACATAAATCTAACTGTTTATTAAAAACTGAATTTAAAGACAATGAAATAATTGCTACAGCGTTTAAAAACAGAATTGTCACTTATCGTTTAAATCCCTCACAAGAAGAATACCTCACTCCTGAGATGTTTCTATGTGAGATACAAAGTAATATAATGAAAGTTGTAGAAATATCATTATTAAAACATAAGAGTGTCAAAATAAACTATGAGCTCTTTCTTTACTTTACTTTACCTCACTCAGATGGACAACAACTAAAGTCATTTAATACTAAATATAATGTTATTTATAGAAACACGAATGTTAACGAGATGTTTGAAAATACAATTGAACAATTAAAAAATAAAGTTATTGAATTTGAGCACCGTGAATCAGGCTGGTCTTTCGTTGCTGTAAGCCATTTAGAAATAAATGTTAACAAGTATTGTCCTATGCGTGGAGGTACTTACATACCATTACCACCTATTATTAAAAATACCAAAAGTTGTATAAATATTCAGAACAATGATAATTGCTGCTTTTTATGGAGTATAATTGCACACCTTTATCCCGCAACGAGTAATGTATGTCGAACTAAATCATATCCACATTATTCGGATATTTTAAATATAGATGGAATGTCATTCCCTTTATCAGTAAACGACATAAAATTATTTGAAAAGAATAATCGCGATATAAGCATAAATATATATGGATTAGATAATAAAAGTGTGGTAACAGGTCCATTGTATAAATCGAAATCAAGGAAAAATAATCATATCAATCTGTTATACATCAAAGAAAATGGTACAGGACACTATTGCTTAATTAAAGACCTTGTTCGATTAGTCCGACGACAAGTGAATCGACACAGAGGCAAAATGTATTTCTGTGACCTGTGTTTACAATTTTTCAAAAGCGAAAATAAATTTAAGACACACTAATGTACCGAAATTGTAGCTGTCATGCCTAATAAAAATACCACAATTCAATTTAAGAACTTTCAGCGTAAGCAAAAAATTAATTTTGTAATATACGCAGATTTTGAAAGTCTGTTAATTAATTGTGAAACGGAAAATAGCAACAATACTCAAAACCTTAAAAAACATGTCCCATCATGTTTTGGTTATTATGTATGCTGCTCACACGATGCCACTTTAAGGAAATATGTTTCATGGGTAGGGGTCGGGTTGCATAAAGTTTAAGGTCATATTTTTGATACGCATACGAGGATTCGTCATACTCATCATTACGCATAACTGTAAATAGTCATACATTTATGCGCATAACGATTTTAATCATAATGTTAATGGACATACTGTGTAATGGGCATATAGTTGATATGCATACATTTATTCAAGCATACTTTATAATGGGCATACATGGATTGCTCATACAACACTTTAACCATACTAAGTAAATGCATAAAATGCTAAACGCATAAATAGGTTGCTCATAAAACACTTTAACCATACTGAGTAAAAGCATAAATTGCTAAACACATAATTTTAAAAGTTTTTTTAAAAGTTCTCTTTTATGTTGCGTCACAGTTCTAACCTAATATACTTTTCTGGCAGGGATGCAGTTATATATGTGTGAGATAACAGTTCTAACCTAACCTAACCTACTTTTCTGGCAGCGATTTGGTTCTGTGTGAGGTCACAGTTCTAACCTAACCTAACCTACTTTTCTGGCAGCGATTTGGTTCTGTGTGAGGTCACAGTTCTAACCTAACCTACTTTTCTGGCAGCGATTTGGTTTTGTGTGAGGTCACAGTTCTAACCTAACCTACTTTTCTGGCAGCGATTCGGTTATGTGTGAGATAACAGTTCTAACCTAACCTATTCTACTTTTCTGGCAGCGATTCGGTTATGTGTGAGATAACAGTTCTAACCTAACCTAACCTAACCTACTTTACTGGTAGCGATTCGGTTATGTATGAGATAACAGTTCTAACCTAACCTACTTTTCTGGCAGCGATTCGGTTATGTGTGAGATAACAGTTCTAAACCTAACCTAACCTACTTTTCTGGCAGCGATTTGGTTCTGTGTGAGGTCACTAATTTTGTGTAATGAGTAGAAATTAAAAATACTTCAATAATATAAATCGTTTCTTTTTTGAAGAACCATCGCAAGTCCATTATCAAAATTTATGCAATACGATTGTTATAATCATCAATATTATGGCTTGATAAATGTATGTAATTTACAATTATTACTAAAACCACTTATAATCATCAATGTTATGGCTTAATAAATGTATGAAATTTACAATTATTGCAAAAACGACTTATAATCATCAATATTATGACTAAATAAAGGAAAGTAAATTTTTGGTCAGCCGTTATTTAAATTGATCCGCAAAAAAAAATAAGCAGTTAAATCATTTGGGCAGCATACAAAGATTTGGCTGGCAATAAATAAAATCGGGCGGCAACTCTTGTTCAGCAAACAGTTTAAAAACGGTTAACATTTTAACCAATATTAATCTGCTTTTTTTATCATTTGGCTGCCTAATAAACAGTAGAGCTGCAAAATAATTACTTGGGTAGCAAGATTTTACAATTGGTCAGCAGAGAGTTTAATTGAGATATACAGGGTGTCACTGTGATATATACTGGGTGTCACTGTGATATATACAGGGTGTCACTGTGTTATATACAGGGTGTCACTGTGATAGATACAGGATGTCACTGTGATATATACAGGGTGTCACTGTGTTATATACAGGGTGTCACTGTAATGTATACAGGGTGTCACTGTGATAGATACAGGATGTCACTGTGATATATACAGGGTGTAACTGTGTTATATGTATACAGGGTGTCACTGTAATGTATACAGGATGTTACTGTGATATATACAGAATGTCATTGTGATATATACAGGGTGCCATTGTGTTATATACAGGGTGTCACTGTGATAGATACAGGATGTCACTGTCAGCAGAGAAAACATGTCTGTAAGCAGTTTAATTGAAATATACAGGGTGTCACTGTGATATATACAGGGTGTCACTATGTTATATACAGGGTGTCACTGTGATAGATACAGGATGTCACTGTGATATATACAGGGTGTCACTGTGTTATATACAGGGTGTCACTGTAATGTATACAGGGTGTCACTCTAAAAACGAAACAGCTCCCAAAAATAGGTAGGTTAGGGTTATTTTTTTTTGATGACCCTAAAACGAAACGGCTCCCAAAAATAGGTAGGTTAGGGTTATTTTTTTTGATGACCCTAAAAACGAAACGGCTCCCAAAAATAGGTAGGTTAGGGTTATTTTCTTTTTGATCACCCTAAAAACGAAACGGCTCTCAAAAATAGGTAGGTTAGGGTTATTTTTTTTGCTGACCCTAAAAACGAAACGATACACGTTGTGAATAAATAATATAACTTCTAAACATTATGAGATGTATAAAAAATCGAAATACCAATTTTATATGAGCCCATCACAGTGACACCCTGTATACATTACAGTAACACCCTGTATATAACACAGTGACACTATGTATATATCACAGTGACACCCTGTATATATCACAGTGACATCCTGTCCTGTTTCTATCACAGTGACACCCTGTATATATCACAGTATCACTCTGTATCTATCACAGTGACACCCTGTATATATCACAGTTACATCCTGTATCTATCACAGTTACACCCTGTATATAACACAGTGACACCCTGTATATATCACAGTGACACCCTGTATATATCACAGTGACACCTGCTACTTGACAGCTGACAATTACCGAATGACAAAATGCGCACACGATTGGCGGCAGAATAGTTGCGCCCAGTTAGGTTTTATTGCCCCCTTTTTTTTGATGAACAAAATGAAATATTTTGCTTACCTACTGATTGCTTACCAAAATTTGATTTACCGTAGATCGCTTAATGCAGCTCAAATATTTAATTTGCTGACCAAAATAATTTAGAGCAGATCGGTATATCATTAATTGCAGCCTGATTTATAAATGTTTGCTTACCATAAGTTGCTTACCAACTAGCTATTTTGGCTGACCAAATACATATTTCTGCTGACCAAAATATGAATATTTTGCTGATCGATTAAATGATACCCCTAAATAAATGTATGACAATTTACATTATGGTTAAACCAATTATGACTCCGTATAATTATGACACGGAACAATTATGCCATAGGACAATTTATGCCAAAAAAAAAGTATGAGCATCAACTTTATGCTTAAAGTGTTATGACAATTAATAATATGACAATAGTTGTTATGCAACCAGACGGCCCCCCATGTTTCATACCGAGGCAAAGATTGTGTAAGAGTTTTCATAGAATGGTTAATTAACGATATACAGGAAATTAACAGTATACTAGTGCAAAACAATCCTATGACTCCTTTAACATTCGAAGAAGAAATTAGTTATAAAAATGCTACAGTATGTCATATCTGTAAGCAGTTTTTATTTGGCGATAAAGTACGTGATCACGATCACATTACGTCAAAATACAGGGGTGCAGCTCATTCATTATGCAATTTAGAATATAGAATTTGTCGGTTTATACCTGTAGTACTACATAATTTTTCTGGGTACGATAGTCACTTATTTATAGAAGAACTTGCCAAATACCCGGGTTTTATAAAAATCATAGCTCAGCCAAAGGAAAAATATACATCCGTTACAAAAACTGTATTTTCAACAAACGAATCAGGTTCAGAAACTATAAAAATAAAGTTTATAGATTCTTATCAATTTTTAAGTTCTAGTTTGTATGAATTAGCTCAAAGTTTGAATGAAGGTGATTTTACCAATTTATCAAATGAATTTACTGATAAGCAACAATTGCAGTTCGTACCCTTGGTCAAATAACGACGCATGTGACTTTACGTCCAAAGTTTTTTTATTGCTCAAAAATCATACAAATCATACGAACTACATGATACACACAGATCCTGAAAAGTTGTCATTTTGCAGATGCGTCGTTATTTGACCAAGGGTACGAGTTATTGACACGTAAAGGTGTTTATCCATATGATTATATCGATTCCTGGTCTAAATACGAAGAAAAACAGTTGCCTCAGCAGAACCAATTTTATAATTCTTTGAAATCAGAACATATCTCGAATATCGATTATACACATGCACAAACTGTATGGTCCACTTTTAACATAGCGACCCTAGGAGAATATACCGATTTGTATCTCAAATGCGATGTCTTATTATTATGTGACATTTTTGAACATTTTAGAAATACAAGTTTGCTACATTATAATCTTGACCCCGCCTATTATGTGTCTGCGCCGAATTTAAGTTGGGATGCCATGTTTTTGTGCACAGAAGTTAAATTAGAGTTAATATCTGATTTAGACATATATCATATGATAGAAAAAGGAATACACGGTGGACTAGCCCAATGTTCACTGCGTCATTCAAAAGCAAATAATAAATATACCCCCGATTTTGATGATTCAAAACCAACATCATATTTAATGTATTTGGATTGTAACAATCTCTACGGTTATGCTATGAAACAACAAATGCTTATATCTGAATTTAATTTTTTAAACCAAGAGGAGCTTAAACATTTTGATATACTAACTTTTCCGAAAAATGGAGAATATGGATATATTTTGGAAGTCGATTTGACCTATCCCGAATATTTACACGATTTGCATGCTGACTTACCTTTTGCAGTTGAAAAATTTACCCCCCCAGGTGGTAAATCAAAAAAGTTAATTGCGAATTTATATGATAAATACAATTATGTTATTCATTTTGTACATTTAAAAGAATGTATAAAAAATGGGCTTGTGTTGAAGAATGTACATCGTATTCTTCGTTTTAGACAGGACAACTTCTTAGAAAAGTACATCGATCTAAATACTCAATTGCGACAAAAGGCATGTACCAAATTCGAAAAAGACTTTTTTAAATTATTAAATAATTCTATATTTGGTAAAACAATTGAAAATAAGCGAAAGCATGTACAGGTGCAATTAATAACAACATGGAAAGATAATGATAATAAAACTAATAAGGGCCTTGGTGCAGAAAAAATACTGTTACAACCAAATGTAAAAAATGTATCTATATTTTCTAATAACTTTGTTGCTGTTCAATTAAGTCCTGAGAAAATTTGTTTAGACCGTCCCATTTATGTTGGATTTACGGTGTCGGAACTCGCAAAACAACGTATCGATTTCACTATGATTTCATTAAAAAAACATACCAAGAAAACGCTAAACTTTGTTATACTGATACCGACAGTCTTCTTTATAACATTATTACCGATGATATTTACAAAGATTTAGGTAATAACATAGTAAAGTTCGACACTAGTAATTATGAAGCTGATAACCCGCACGGTATACCCCAACTGAACGCCAAAGTACCCGGTTTATTTAAAGATGAACTGGGTGGGTTGATTATCACTGAATTCGTGGGATTAAGAGCTAAACTCTATTGTATAAAAAGTGTGAAAAACACAATAAAAAAAGCTAAAGGTGCCACGAAACCTATAACGAATCGATTGCGGATTTCAGACTTTGACCGAGCATTGCATACGAAAAAGGTGTTGAGTCATAAAATGACTATGATTAGATCTATCAAGCATGTGTTGTATTCTCAGCAAGTTAACAAGGTGGTTTTAAATTGTAACGATGATAAACGGCAGATATTGTCTAACAATGTAGAAACTTTACCTTGGCGGCATTATAATACTATGTTTTAATGTGTTAATGTACATTTGTAAGTTATTTAGAATATGCATGTATTATTGTAACTTATCTAGGATAAATTATTTACTTATGCGAAATTAAATTGCACCTTATCCGATTGTAATTAATAAATATACTTGTCATCCCTAATAAAATCGCTCCTTGAAAATCATAACGTCATTAAACGAAAAACACGATTTTTGGGTACGGGGCTTGAAAGTTTCCGAAATATTAAAACGTCTAAAACTACTTTATTAGTAATAAAAGTATCATTTTTATACTGTGTTTTGTTAAATACGTGACTATGCTTTTTACCGATAAGAGTAAATTCTGTCTTTTATGTTTTATTTATCTGATAATTGAATTTAAAGAAAATAATAATGTCACTTTTCCATTAATTTTTGCTTAATGTCACTTTTCAAGCCTGTGATTTCCTAAACTTTAATTTAGTTTAAGGAACAATGACACTATATCGGGTTATTTGGAAGAACAATCCATGTTTTTGTATAAAAACTCTTAAAAAAAACATGTTAAATGACATTTATTAACGCAAATGACTATCAGTCTCAAAAACAGTTAATAATTTTATCCATTACACACCGTGACTTTAACAAGAAGTCACAAAATAATCAAAAAGTAATGTTGGAAGCAGCTCCTAGCAGTTATAATGGCTTTAAACATAAAACAGCATTTTTCAATTTACAAAACGAGTGAATTTTTAGTAATTTGAGCTGGCAAAATTGACACTACATCGAAAATGACGACTACTAATGCTAAAAATCATTTTAGTTATTAAAACCACAATGTCATTTAACGTACTAAAAATACAGTACATCTTTATTATTAGCCTGCATCAAGACTCGAAATTTAAAATAAAACGGTCATTATTGACATACTGTCATTTTAACAGTCTTAACACAAAGTATAACATTAAAAATTGCAAGAGGACAAGTGTCATTAAAGCGAAAATTACACTATTGCTTAAAATTGAGTCTTCATATTGATACTACATTAAAAGTTCGAACTGACGTATTACGAATAAATACTGTATTCGATTGAAAAATTGTGGTACTTTCCGTTTAATATCACAGAATACCGTCATTAAGCAGAAAATGACAACCTTCTTCACAAAATCCATTGAATTTCACTGTATTTCTAATGATAGTGACACTGTTCCAAAAAGGCGCGCGTCAATTTCCACTATTCGCCGTAATGACACTAGCGCCCCCTGCCGTTTTAAATAAAGCTAGAGCAATAGGTGTCTTTGTATGGCGTTCCTTACAATCACGTGAGTTAGATGGCGTTGTTAACTCAAAAACGTCATTTTTTGGATAGTGACGTTATGATTTTCAAGGAGCGAAATGCTGTTTTCATTCAGTAAACCAACACCTATATAAAGCTTTCCCACATTTTACTTACCTCATATTCACAATGAAATTCGTCAAGCATACTCAAACACTGCCAGTAAATAATATTAAAGTTGAAAATGAAGCGCAAAATACAACACATAGTACTCTGTTCCCCAATACGATTCGTTGCATAATATGTGGTCCATCAAATTGCGGAAAAACTAACATAATGTTAAATTTATTGTTACATGAAAATGGTTTGAGATTTAAGCATATTTATTTGTATTCGAAGACTACCTTTCAACCTAAATATAGATACCTTGAGCTAGTTATGGAGAAAATTCGTGGCGCGAATTTTTTTATATATCATGATAATTGTAGGGTATGCTACTTATTGTAATATGTCGGGTAAACGAATAATAAAAACAGTTAGCTTCCAGCCCGCGTTTCATTGTACTTTCCACTGGCGCAGCCGTATTTAAATAATCGTTAAAAAAGAAACTACGCGTTTATGTTGTATTTAAGTGATCGGTTACACGTATATTTAGTGTCCGGGGATATTGTTTCAAGTATTTTAAGATGCCTATTGGTAAAATCGAAGCATTCGATCTACATTCGAAACAATGGCCGGCTTACGTGCGCCGGGTCAAACAGTTTATTTTGTTGAACGAGATTAAGAACGAATTAAAGGTGCCGACTTTGATTACCGTTGTGGGTGACGCGACTTACTCATTAATGTGTGACCTTTGTGCTCCCGATCACCCGGAAACCAAGTCTTTCGACACTCTCGTCGACTTAGTCTCGAAACATCTCGAGCCGCAGCGTTCAGAGATCGCCGAACGCCATATTTATCGCCAGCGCCGACAGCGGCCCGGTGAAACGTTAACGGAGTTTTTGCAAAGTTTAAAACATCTCGCGACCACTTGCAATTTCACGGGGAGATTGGAGGAGGAGTTACGAGACCAATTCGTTTCCGGTCTGGCAAGCGAGGCGATGAGATCCCGGATTTTTGCGGAAAAGAACATCAAGTACAGCAAGGCGGTGGAGCTAGCTCTGGCCCTGGAGGCCGCCGAGAAGCATGCGGTCCTCAGCGTGACCGGCGTAAGCTCGGCGGCGCCGAGCGGGGGCGTGGCCGGCGGCGGCGACGGCGGCGCGGGCGAGGGCCTGCACGTCGTGCGCGCGCGCCGCGGCGGCGGAATCCGGTCGAGGGCACCGGCTGAGGGCGCGGAGCGCGGCGGCGGCGCCGGCGCGAGGGCGCCCGGCGGCGGTATCGGCGTGAGCGACGGCACGGCGTGTTGGCGTTGCGGTAAATTGCATCGCGCGAATAAGTGCCGGTTTGCTAATTATAATTGCGATCAGTGTAACCAACGTGGTCATTTAAAAGTGATGTGCCCAAAAGGTGGGCGTAGTAGTGAAAAGTGGCAGCATTTTTTGAGTGACAATTCAGAGGACGAGTTCTACAGTATTGAGACGCCATCCCGAGGTAACAAGCCTTATTTTATTGACATTGAGATAGACGGCATAGTTTTGGACTGCGAGATTGATACCGGTAGCAGAATTGCGGCCATAAATGATCAATGTTATGAGCGATTTTTTAAACATAAGCAGTTGCAAACTGATAACTTAATTCTGCGAAGTTATTCTGGCTCGCGAATTGAACCTCTCGGATTTATTACTGTCGAAATTAATTGTAAGGGGACAAAAGCAGATAATCAGTTGCTTTATGTTATAAAAGGAGGCGGCAGGCCGTTATTAGGTCGAGATTGGCTTAGCGCGCTTCGCATAAAAGAAATTAAAGTGAACCAAATCGTTGAGGATCAGTTCGTGAATCATTTATGTAAGGAATATCCTGAAGTGTTCAGTGACAAACTAGGTACATGTAAAAAAACTCTTAACTTAGAACTCACGGATTGCAATGGTGTGTATATGAGGGCGCGGCCCGTGCCGTTGGCGTTGCGCGCGAGCGTTGAGCGGGAACTCGCGCGCCTAGAAAGGGACGGTACTATATACAGAGTGGACCACTCAGATTTTGGAACTCCAATTGTGCCGGTAGTTAAGACCAACGGAGAACTTAGGCTGTGCGGCGATTATAAAATTACAATTAATCCAAAACTAAAGCGTGATTTTTACCCCCTACCACCCCGTATTGAGGAATTATTCGCCAACTTAAGTAACGGGCAGGAGTTCACGAAAATCGATCTCAGGCACGCCTACGAACAAGTTATTTTAACTGAAAATTCACAACGGTTCACGGCAATAACCACCCACATGGGTACCTTTGCTTACCGTCGCACACCCTACGGTCTTTCGTGTGTCCCGGAAAAGTTCCAGAAGTTAATGGAAGAAACTTTGCGAGGCGTACCCGGTACAGTCGTATTCCTAGACGACATTTGCGTTACGGGGCCGGACCGTCATGCACACCTTCGCAATCT
Organism: Eudemis profundana; assembly: GCA_947034925.1. Classification (NCBI taxonomy): domain Eukaryota; kingdom Metazoa; phylum Arthropoda; class Insecta; order Lepidoptera; family Tortricidae; genus Eudemis; species Eudemis profundana. The sequence continues at coordinate 15,859,555 of OX344815.1, forward strand.
CAGGATGGTGCTTGAGAGACTTAGGCAGATGGGTTTAACGGTCAAACGAGAAAAATGTAGGTTCTTACAGGAAAAAGTTCACTACTTAGGATTCATTATTGACAAGACCGGTTTACACCCGGATCCAGATAAACTCAAGGCCATTACCGATCTGCCTAGTCCTACGGATGTCACACAGTTAAAGAGTTTTTTAGGGTTATTGAACTATTATGGTAAGTTTATACCGAATCTTAGTACCTTACTGCATCCGTTGCACGCACTTCTTAAAAAAAATGTAAATTGGTCTTGGGACGTTAATTGTGAACTCGCCTTTAAAAACGCTAAAAAGACCCTAGTCAGCGACTGTGTGCTGGCGCACTATGAGGAGGGGCGGCCGCTCGTGGTGTCCGTGGACAGCAGCGCGTACGGCGTGGGCGCCGTGCTGGCGCACCGTTATGCTGACGGCAGCGAAAGGCCCGTCAGCTGTGCCTCTCGTACGCTGAACGATGCTGAGAGAAATTACAGCCAACTGGATAAAGAGGCCTTGGCTATTATTTATGGAGTGACAAAGCATCATCAGTACCTTTTTGGCAGACAATTTATGCTGCGCACGGACCACAAGCCCTTCATGTACATTTTTGGCGAGAAAAAGGGTATACCTCAGACGGCAGCCAGCAGACTTCAGCGGTGGGCCGCGCGGCTGGCGGGCTACGACTACAAGGTCGAATTTGTGAGGTCCGCGGACAACGGACCGGCTGACACGCTTTCTAGGCTGCCATTGTCACACGAGCCTCGCCCCACCTCGGACACGCCATGTTATAACATGTTGGAAATGACACCGATTAATTTTAAAGATGTCGCTAAGGAAACCAAAAATGATCCTTTGTTAAGTAGGATATTAGGGTATATTATGTTTGGCTGGCCATTATCTACGACTAATGAGGAAGAAAAAGCGTTTTTTATGCGTAAGGAGGAACTTTACGTGGAGTTGGGGTGCATTTTGTTTAAATATAGAATTGTTATTCCCACAAAACTGCAGGAAAATATTTTACAAGAAATTCATGCAGGCCACTTAGGTATGAATAAAATGAAAAGTTTAGCTAGGAATTATGTGTATTGGCCTAATATTGATAAGGATATCGAGGCGACGGCGCGCTCGTGCGCCGCGTGCGGCGCGGTGCGCGACGCGCCTGCACGCGCGCCCCTCCACCCCTGGGAGTTCCCCTTACACCCCTGGACGCGAGTTCATGCGGATTTTTTTGATTGCGCGAATAGACGGTTTTTAATAATTGTTGACGCTCATTCTAAATGGCTGGAAGTTTTACCGATGTCCGGAACCACTGCAAAATTAACAATCAAAGCTTTTCGTTCAGTGTTCTCGAGATTCGGTTTGCCTTCTCAGCTGGTGACAGATAATGGCCCGCCGTTCTCCTCGGAGGAATTTAATAAGTATTGTACAAAAAATGCCATCAGGCACACCACGTCGGCACCGTACAGGCCGCAGGGTAACGGGGAAGCAGAAAACGCAGTAAAGACAGCTAAAAAGGCAGTAAAAAGGGCAGTAATAGAGGGAGAGGACGTTTTAGACGCGCTTAGCAGATTTTTATTCCAATATAGGAATAGCGAGCACGCAACGACAGGGCTGGCGCCGGCCGTGGCATTGTTCGGGCGGCGGCTGCGCGGCCGCCTCGACGCGCTGCGCCCCGACCGCGCCGTCGCGGTGCGCGACGCTCAGCACAAACAAAGTGAAGCCGCCGGTGGCCACCACACACGGTTCGACATCGGACAAGCGGTTCTCACGCGCGATTATACCCAGAGGGGTAATAAATGGTCGGAAGGCCGAATAGCGGCAACCACAGGCCCGGTGTCATACAAGGTGGCCGTGGGGGAGGATTTGGTTTGGCGCCGACACCAAGACCAAATTATACCGTTGCGTAGGAGCGATCGTTACTCTTTGTCGCGAGCGAGTTCGTTACCTGTGGACACGGACCCTAGCGAGGCGGACGGGGCCGGTGGAAGGTCAGACCCGGAGGCGGCTGGCGAACTCGCCGCGGCCAATGAACAGGTTGTCACGGCTGATGGCGCCGAGTCTGATATTGAGTCGGATTACGGGGACGCTGAAGATAACTCAGACAATAAAATAAAAAATGTACATAAACAAGTTGCGTTGCCATCAGCGGCCTCCGCCAGGTGCATTCGGGCGCACCGCCGGGCTGCCCGGAAAAATGGTGATAATATTGACGAAAATAGCATTGAAAAAAATTAAATAAGAAAAAAAAAAACAAGTTGCATAAATGAAATTTGTTTTTTTTTATTAAATGTTATTTTCTGTTTAAAGTTATGGTTATTTTAATACCATGCGATGTCACATTAAGTGTTCTATTAAAAATAAATACCTATAAAGTGCATTGCACATGTTTTGATTTGGTGGTGGGATAGGTAGGATAAAGATACAGTCATGTATAAAATACAGTAAACATTTTACATGATCACAGCTATAGTTATATGATAGTTATAAAGTTATGCAGGCCTAGGAATTGGTGGTGGGATGTGTAGGGTATGCTACTTATTGTAATATGTCGGGTAAACGAATAATAAAAACAGTTAGCTTCCAGCCCGCGTTTCATTGTACTTTCCAATAATAACGAGGTCATCCACCCAAATGATGCCCTGCGCAATTCAATTATGATTTTTGATGATGTTGCATGCGAAAATCAAGTAAATATTCGAAACTACTTTGCTATGGGCCGACATAGACAAATCGATTGTTTTTATTTATCCCAAACTTATTCCAAAATCCCCAAACAGTTGATGAGAGATAATGCTAATCTCTTAATTATTTTTAGACAGGACGATGTTAACTTAAGACACATATACAATGAACACGTTAATACAGATATAGATTGGATAAAGTTTAAAGAACTTTGTTCTACAATATGGCAAGACCAATATAGTTTTTTGTTAATAAACAAAGACTGTGCCATAAATGAAGGTCGATATAGACAGGGGTTTGATTTATTTGTGTACTTTTAATTGCGCTAATATAAAACCACCTCTATTTTTCCCCATGACTTCACTTGAAATCGAGTGTGTGTATTAAACAGACGATTTCAACGTTCCTGTAATGGATATCGATTTAAAAAACCAACTCATTAAATCAGTAGATAATATAAAAAATAAAATGAAGCAGATTCAAGATGAAGAACATAAAGCTGATATGTATTTCAAAAAGGTGTTTAAACCCATTACAGATCCTTTAGAAAGCTTTAATAAGATAAATTCTAATGCTACCCCCACTTTTAACATGGCCACTGGAATAGATCAAAATAATACGCTCGAAGATTTGAACGCTTCTGTAGGATATCAAAAATTTAAAGATTTTATCGACGTTGATTCTGATCAGCATTCAGAATATTATGAATACTCTGATGATATCGATAAGCAACAAAAGCAAAATAATGACACACTTTTATCTCTAAAAAAAGAAGACATGATTGACTTATATGACAACATTAATATACCATTTGGTATTCGTAGTATTAATAAGAAACTGATGATGGGAAACACTGATGTAAGTTTATCCTATTCGAATAATGCTAGCGATAATAAAAAACGCTACGTGATTACAGTAGATAAAAAAAATTACGAGTTAACTGCAGGATTAAAGGAACTTTTAATGCGCAATAAACCTAACCTCCAGTTTGTCACTGAACAAGACAAAAATGATTATAAAGAAATGTTAAATCATACTAACGCACATAAACGAGATTATGACCCTAACGGTAAAATAAAAGGCGATAAGGGATTAAAATATTGCACTATTATCAAACCTTTATTTTCCCAATTAGCTGACTCAAACAAAAAGTTATCTGACCCACTTCAAAGTTTAAAACTAGGGGGGCACTTACCCGAATTAAAGCAGTATAAAAACAGCACTGATTATATTTACTGGGACGATGCGAATGAATTAATTGAAAGACTAAAACTTTTAATTGCATCTAAAAGCGCTGGTAACACTAGTCATGATAATGAAATTATATCAATTATTGAAGAGCTAAAGGAAGCTGGTATTATAAAAGAATAAAATCTAGTGAAGCATTATTTTGTGCTCAGTTATGAAACGCCTATTAGACATGAATGACGAAAAAAGATCAATCGTAAATAAAAATATCAATACAGATGAAGCAGAACTGAATAAACTCCTAAGCTTGAAAGAACTTGTGTTATTCAATTCAGCTAATCAAGAAAATATTAACAAAATTGTTAAAGATTGTAGAAATCTTAATAAGCTAATTTTGAGTTTAAGTAATCGAATAAAGAAAGTCGAAGAAGATATTATAAACAAAGAACTTGAAGAAAAAATAAAAAAACATTATGAGCAAAGCAGATGTCGTAAATGAAATTCATAAAAATGCAAGAGTAACCTTCCCCCGCACAAGTGTAATATTAAGAGATATCGATGACCTTTGGCAAGCAGATTTAATGGATTTGCAAGCTTTTTCCAAACTTAATGATGGTTATAAATACATATTAGTGATTATTGATTGTTTCACAAAGTATGCGTGGTCATTTCCACTCAAGCGCAAAACTAAAGAAATCGTATCTAATGAGTTTCAAACACTCTTAGAAAGAGGCCGTATACCGAGAAATTTGCAAACAGACATGGGTAAAGAATTTTATAATAATAATTTTATAAAAGTTATTAATAACTACAATATAAACCATTATTCTACATATTCTACAAAAAAGGCGTCAATTGTTGAGAGACTTATAAGAACTCTTAAATCTAAACTCTACAAAGAGTTTAGTTTAAAGGGGGATTATAAATGGATTGATGGAACACTCGATAAGACGGTTTTAGAATATAACCACTCTTTTCATAGAACAGTGGGGAAACCTCCTGCAGAAATTAACCATAATAATAAAGAAATTGTATTACAAAGATATATTAACAGTTCATTATCATAGAAGTTGCATAACTGTAAAAGGTTTCATGCAGGTGATTTTGTAAGAATTAGTAAATATAAAGGATGTTTTGAAAAAGGGTTTACACCTAATTGGTCCACAGAAATATTTAAGATAATTAAAGTTCAAGGAACTAAGCCCACTACATATTTATTAGAAGACATAAAGTCTAGGCCCATTTTAGGAGCTTTCTATGCACAAGAAATTCAAAAAACTTCATACCCTGATGTTTACCTTGTTGAGAGAGTTTTGATGCGAAAAGGAAACAAAGTATATGTTAAATGGCTTGGTCTTCCATCAAGTGAGAATAGCTGGATTGACAAAAATAATCGTCTATAGTGAAAGTGTTTTAAATTGTATTTATATTACCTATTACTTTTTCTGCAATCATTTGTAATTAGGTCTTTAAACGATAAAGACGACTTTAAAAAATTAAATTTTCACTGCTTACCAATAATACCTATTAAAAATGTCATGTTCAGAAAATAACCCTAAAAATGAAAATAAGAACATAAAAAATAAATCAGGAGCCACGCGGAAAATTGGAGCTGGTTTGAAAAAATCTTTTAATAATATTGTTTTACACGCAAAAAAACATATAAGTAATTTAAATCCAAAATGTAAGAAACTGTTAATGGAATTGGCGTACGCAGCAGCACAAGAATTAGCATCTGACATGCCTATAAAAATTCCTAGAGTAATACCCATTCCTAAAACAGGTGGTTTTCTACCATTAATTCCTATTTTGGCTGGCTTATCAGCTACGGGAAGTTTAGCCGGAGGTGTTGCAGGAATCAGCAAAGCTGTAAATCAGTTTAAGTCAGCTAAAAGACAGCTAGCTGATTTGAAAAGACAAAATATGAAAATGCAGGCAAGTTGTATCGGAAAAGGATTACAACTCAAGCCATACAAGGATGGGTTAGGGATCTTTGTTTCAAATAAAAAAAAACCGGCCAAGTGCGAGCGGACTCGCGCACCGAGGGTTCCGTACAAACTCATAAGTAGATACATGAATAGTTCAAGAAAAACTATATGGCGATTAGTTTAGTAGGAGCAAATAAGTATGTATTAAGATTTTTGCAAATTTCTCAAAAACAGTGCAAGTTAGGAATACCGTTATATTTTTCCTGTAATATATAGGATAACATTAATAATTGGTAATTATTACAGATTTTTCTGTTTAGTAACTTCGAAGATAATAGGGGGGGAACGGTATTTTTTTTAACGTTTTTCGCCATAAATCAAAAACTACTTATTTAAAAAAAAATACAAAAATACTGTTTTAATCTACAAATTAAGCCCTTTCATTTGATACCTCACTCGATATAATAGCCCTACTTTCAATTTGCAAAGTCTCATTACGGACCCCTTTAAAAAAAAAGTAAAAAAGTTACAAGATTTTTTTTACATCCTATAAGCTCGGGTTAGCGGTTCTTAACACTATTCCAAATTTCAAGTTGATAGCATCAGTAGATCCTGAGATATCTTGCTGTGACAGACGGACAGACAGACAGACAGACAGAGTCGCACCATAAGGGTTCCTTTTTTACCATTTTGGTACGGAACCCTAAAAACTAGATAATAGGCTACCCAAAAGAGCTTTAACTAATATCGATATTATAAAACATTCGAAAAATATTCCATATTTTCGAGGTGTATTTATGAGAGACGAATTACCCTCTGTACCATTATCGATAGAATGTGGTGTGATCAATTTAGATTCGTCAGAAAATTGTGGTACACACTGGGTAGCCTATGGAAAAATTAAAGATTATATTGAATATTTTGACAGTTACGGAACCTTAAAACCACCGAGAGAATTTATAAAATATATGGGACCAAACATTCACTACAATTATAAAAATCTACAAAAAAATCATTTATACAACTGTGGGCATTTATGCTTAAAATTTCTGAAATCATTCTGGGAAACTAAATATATGCAGTATGAATGAATATATAGCAGAATAAATAAAATAATAAATATAACATACTATTTATAAAATGGCATATTACCGTAAAGCACATTCCTTCACCGACAGTGTCTCGCATTGGATGTTAAGTAAATATTTATACAACTCACTAGTTATACGTATACATCACCATGTATGTTTTCAATAAAAGCCCCATTACTAAACCGAAATCTAATATTCAACTCCCCGTGTTCAAAGGAAGAGGTCGATCAATTGCCACAAAAAATATTACCCCCAGCAATAAAAAATTTCTTCGTTCTCTAGGTTTCAAAATAAAATAAGAATATAAAATGCTGCAGATCGCTGAATTGCCGCAACAAGACAATTCTAAAGAAAGCTATGAGATCCATACTTACAATCCTTACAACCATAGCTTTAAAGAAAACGATGAAATCAGAATTCCCGTTAACCAACAAGAAGTTTATATACTGCCTTCTGCTAGCTCCATTTACATTGAAGGGAGTGTAAGTGTATACACAGTCGATGCGGCAGGACATAAAATAGCAAAAGATGTAACCTTCACAAATAATCCTATATTATTTTTATTCAAAGATATAAGTTACGAACTGAATGGTGTTGAAATAGATCGTACTAAAAATGTGGGAATCACCACAACGATGAAATCTCTTATCTCAATGAATGAAGGTGAAAGTAAAAATGCTGCGTTATGGGGTTGGAATTTAAGCGGATTAATCCAGAAGCAAGAGCATTTTTCTGTTATAATACCCTTGAACAAAGTATTAGGATTCGCAGAAGATTATAATAAAATTGTCATCAATTGCAGGCATGAACTTATACTGCAGAGAAGTAATTCCGTTTTAAATAGTGTTCTGATTGATAAAAACGAAAATGTTGAAATAAACATACAAAAAATTCAATGGCGCGTACCGCACGTTAGAGTTTCTGATCGTAATAAATTGTTATTACTTAAGCACTTGGAAAAAGATCGCGCCATACAACTAGCTTTCAGGAATTGGGATTTATATGAATATCCACTTTTACCTAAAACTACAAAACATGCATGGTCTGTCAAAACTACCTCTCAGTTAGAAAAGCCAAGATATGTCATATTCAGTCTACAAACAGACAGAAAACTGACTAAATTGAAAAGTTCCTCTCAATTTGACCACTGTAATATAACAAACATCAAGTTGTTTTTAAATTCACAGTATTTTCCTTATGACTCACTCAATTTAAAATTTAGTGAAGATAAATATAGTATATTATACGAAATGTATGCTAATTTTCGCCAGTCGTATTTTGGTACCAGCGTCGATCCCCTGCTTAATTTAAATGAGTTCAGAAAAAAAGCGCCACTATTCGTTATTGATTGCTCTAGGCAAAACGATTCATTGAAAACAGGACCAGTTGATGTCCGTTTAGAAATTGAGTCTTCAGAAGATATACCTAATAATACAACAGCATACTGCCTGATTATTAACGATCGTCTTATTGAATATAAACCTCTGAGTAACATAGTTCGAAAATTATCATGAACGTGATTATAGATGTTCAAGGATTTAAAAGCGAAAACAATCAATTTATACCTAAAGAAATTGCGATTATTTGCAAGAAAAGAGTTATTGTGTTGTTGATTAAACCGCCTTATCCATTTTATTATTTAACGAAAAAAGAACGTTTACAAGTTTCCTGGATAGAAAAAAAACAGAGGAATACTTTGGAACGAAGGATATGTACCATATTCTAATTATAAAAATTTAATAATGAACCTCTGTAAACATAAGCGCATTTATACAAAAGGTTTTGAAAAAGTGCAGTGGGTGAAGGAAATATTAGAGTGTAATAATGTATATAATTTAGAAAATTTTGATTGTCCTAATATGCAAAAACTATGTGAAAAATACGCTACATCATCCGATATTGAATATTGTATGTACCATTCTAATGTTTGTGCTTTTAAATATGTATCTTGTATGAATAAGTGGTGTATAGAAAATAATGTTTTTTGAAAAATAAAAAATAAACCTATGAATACTTTGTGTTTAATTTCGGAAGTTATAAACTTTCAAAGTAAGATCTACGATTGATCATATTATTGGCAGTTTAAATGATACACACATATATATTACACTTAGTACAAATGAGTATGGATATTTAAAATTAACAACACTCCAATAAGGTAGAGGTAACTACTTGAATATATGAGAAAATTACTTAAATTTGGCTTTTTAAATACATATGAAGTGACTATTCGGGTGAGTCTAGTAAAGTCTATACCCTCCCACAGTAGTACTAACTATTCAAGTATGAATATGCGACTTCTCAAATAGATAAAAGTGACTATTCGAGTGTATAATTGGGGCAGCTGGCTCTGAGCTTGCTACTACTACTACTTCATTCTACTTCATTACTATAATAATCAGTCAAAAAGCTATGTATCCCCCGTAGGCAAATGAGCTTCATTGAATATGCAACTTTTACAGTAAGTATTCGAACGACCGAACCCATTGACTATTCGAACGCTTGTTTTTAGGGTTCCGTACCAAAATGGTAAAAAAGGAACCCTTATGGTGCGACTCTGTCTGTCTGTCTGTCTGTCTGTCTGTCTGTCCGTCTGTCACAGCAAGATATCTCAGGATCTACTGATGCTATCGACTTGAAACTTGGAATAGTGTTAAAAGTCGCTGACTCGAGCCTATTGGATAGAAAAAAAATCATATACCTTTTTTACTTTTTTTTTAAAGGGGTCCGAAATGGGATGTGGAAAAACAAAAGTAGAGCTTTTTTATCGAGTGGGATATCAAATGAAAGGGCTTAATTTGAAGATTCCAAAACTATTTTTGTTTTTTTTCTTAATTTTGTACTTTTTGATTTATGACCAAAAACGTTCAAAAAAATACCATTCCCCCCCTATTATCTTCGAAGTTACTGAACAGAAAAATCTGTAATAATTACCAATTATTAATATCATCCTAAATATTACAGGAAAAATAAAACGGTTTTCCTAAATAGCATCGTTTTTTAGAAATTTTCAAAAATAGTACACATACTTATTTGCTCCTACTAAGCTAACGGCCATACAGTTTTTGTTGAACTATTCACGTATCTACTTACGAGTTTGTACGGAACCCTCGGTGAGCGAGTCCGACTCGCACTTGACCGGTATTTTTTTTTCTATCTAGAAGTAACTACGAGTACTTGAATATATGACTTCTCAAATAGATAAAAGTGACTATTCGAATGTATAATTGGGGAGCCAGCTGCACCAATTATACACTACTCACAACGAAAGAAAGAAAAAAGGGCCGAATCGGTCTTACGTTCCAGCTGACCAGGGAGTTACTCAAATTCCTTAAATGTGTTGTAGATGCGCATACCGCGTTCAGGAGCGGCCTTGCACATCAGCACGCGTTTATCAATACGGTGTACGATGTGCTCACCAACAATGGAACGTATACGGCAGCATACAGGCACAAGTACCGAATCATGCGGCACATCAAGAAATGCAAGTGCATACGACGGGAAGACGAGCAGAACAGCACGCTCTCGATCGATAGCACGTTGCGCGTGTGGCTCTCGTTCTTTCGAGGGCATATTCCGCTGCTCTACCGCTACGCGTCCAATCTTGTCAGGAGAATGCTCAACAAACGAGAAGTGCATCCCAAAACGATCACCGCCCAGCGCATAGAAAGTGCGCAGGAGATGCACATACGCGATGCGATACTCGCAGAAACGAACAACAAAAACGTTCTTGCACACTTCACGGAGGCATGGCGCAGTCACAAGGCGTGTCTCAGCTACTCTACGAACAACCCGGAACTGGACGGCATCATTAGGTTGTACATTACAGAAAAGATGAGACAATACGAGCGTAACACGGTGATGAATAGGCGAAGAATGTACAACGGTAACATTGACAAGGCACAGCAAAGAAAGAATATCGGAAGAATAACGCGGTTGCATCTCCGGAAGGAGATTCTGAGGCAGAATGAAATTATGAACACGCGAATGAATGTTGATGAGAGTGTTCGATTCTATGAGTTGATGCGGGAGGTATTGAAGGGCAAGTACGTGCCTTTCCCGCTCAGTGTGGTGAATGAGAACGAAGCATTTGTGAGGTGCGAAAATGGGGAAATTGTAACAGAACAGTGTAATAGCGATGATGGGGTCGTAGCGGCACAGTGTAACAGCGATGATGGGGTCGTAGCGGCACAGTGTAACAGCAGTGAAAAGGAAATAGAACCGTGCAACGGCAACCCAACACAAAAATATAAAACAAGAAAGGAGCACCAGGCGCGCCCTTTGTTTGCCGATTACAAACCGCTTGAGTGCAAAATTTACGAAGAAATGCTCAGCGCCATGAACGTGGAGAATGCGCTGCCCCTTCCAGAGATTAAGAACAGAATTTTAACACAGCGAGTGTTTAAGGAGGTACGCTTTAATCTCAGAGACAACATCAGCTCAGCAACACCGACATACGAAATCTGCGAGGACGAGCGCCAAATCGATTCTTTCGTTGATCTGTGGATTTCGTACTTTTTCAACAGAAACGAGGACCTCTTCGTTCGTGATATTTTCCGTTTGAAGGCATTCTCATTCTTCTGCACCTTCCGCATTAAAATGCAGCCGATCGATCTCAACCTGCTGCAACACGTGCTCAGCATTTTCATCGATAGTAACATCGTACAATACGTGATAGCACGCGTAAACTGCACGGTCGTGTACAAAGACATTAACTTTGTGAACCGGGTGGGCGTTCCCAAGGGATTTGAATTTTCGTTTTTGATTTACGAGGCGTATTACGCTGCGATTGATTTTTTGTTCAAGGAAGAGAACGTGTTTTACGTAAGACGTGATGACAGTGTTATCATTGCACGTAACGATGCGATGTTTGATGAACAGTACATTGATGAGGTGCTCGTGCGCAGGGGATGTCTTACGCTTACGTCCATTTTTGAGATCGTAGATCGCGTATTTACGGCACACAAATTTTCTTTTCATAACGTACATGTGAGCAAAACGGCTGTACTTGAGAGCATATCCCCGTTTGTGAACCGTATACGGAACATAAACGCCTTTCAATCCTTCCTGAACATCGCAGAGAAATGGAACATGCACCTGCTCAGCCTGGTGGTGACCTATAGGGAATTTTTAACAGATGAGCACGTAAAGACGGTGCTACGATGGGAGAATAGAATCCTTAATTTGATAAAGAACCACATAAATTCGAAGATGCCCACGCGCTTTCCAAATGTTATTTTCTATGCTCCCGTTGAACTGGGTGGTCTGGGCATGTTCAGCATAGGTAACGGTGTACCCTCGCTCGTTGATTATATCCGGCCGTGGAGAGAAGTGCTGGATGAACATGGCGATTTCATCGGTAGGAGCGGAAGGCGCGAAGCAGGAGGTACGCGTAGTAACAGACAATGCACCGCAGAGAGCGAGACACTCATAAGAAACGCGCGTATCAGAGGACGGTACAGGAAGTAAAACGTAGGAGATAATCCATTCGCACACTTCAACAGCACCCTCGATGGCAAATTATGGTCAACTAGACGATACAAGTACGATATAACCGAGTTCTTTGGGGGACCAGAGCACATCATTTCACAATCCGTGTTAGCATCCATAAGCACGGCATACGATCCCCAAACACTGTGGCGCACCACCACGTACAATACGATGACGAAGGCACAGCTGTCCGGTGCCCGATTGTTTCCGAACAGGCGCTTCGTGTTTTACTGGTCACCACTCATAAATACATCGGATGTGTACGTAGGATATGCCACGGTGATGGATAAATCAGGGATTGTTATACATGGTAAGCTGGCATCGTTGAAAATGTCGTATTTGAAGGTTTTTAGGGATAATTTGTGGATGAGGATTTGTGAGGAGTGTGTTGTTGAGTTGGTGAGGATGAATGGATGTAGGAAGGTTGTAGTTGATGGTAAGAAGTGGTGTGGTGGAATGGGAGCAGATGCAGTTTTTGAGAATGTATCGGTGTATGATGGGGAAGAGATGATTAGCAGAGATGATGGAGGTGGTGGTAAGGATGAAGGTGAGAGTGGTGGTAAGGATGAGGATGAGGGTAAAGATGGAATTAGCAGAGATTATGGTGGTGATAAAGATAAGAATGAAGAGGAGCACAATAACAAGAATGGAGAGGAGCACAATAACAAAAATGAAGGCGAGTACAACCGAAAGAATGAAAAGGGTAGAGAAGAGAAAAATTATAATGAGAATGCCAATACAAACGTTGATACTTTGTTTAAACCGCCAACGCACAAGAAATCGTATAAAACGCATTCACATGATCGTAAAATTGCTTATAATAGAGAATGTTCCTACGGGATGCTTGAGAAAGGTAGCGGAGGAGAAGTTAAAGGTAATTTACATAATAAGAACGATGAACAGCAAAGTAACGGTGTAAATTATAACGAATATACGCGGCAACCACGTAAAAAAGAGCAAATACGTGTGAATACGCTCTCTAAGCGTAACGCAAACACTATCTCAAGAATGGACGCTCTTTGGTGTGATGTGCAGTTTACGTGGGGCAATTACAAAACAAATGACATTCGCGTTTACACTCAACGCCGTTATTTAGAACTTAAAAATGATCCTTTGTGTTTCTATCCCTGTGAAAAAGGTTTTGTGGTGGGTGTTGATCTTCTGTACAACAGAGTTAGTGCTTTCGGTTATTTGCCCGTGAATTTGCAATTACCGTGTCTTACAGGGCTTAGAGAATATGGAATACTGAGAAGTAGGATATTAAAGACATTAGGACTAGAAGTGAACGAAAAAGTGGTTGGTGTAAAGGAGCTAAGCAATTCAATCATAAAATACAAGGAGTACGTGTTTAATGCTCGTACGGGCATTCTACTTATAGATAGCGGCACAAAAGTAGGTAACGATGATGAATTGATTGGAAGGAGTGCACACGGGCAGCATTCTAAAGGTGATGAAGAGCGAGACACCTTGTGGAATGCTCACGTACGAGGAAATACGCAAACCTGCGTTATAATGGATAAGTCAGAAGGCATCAAATCGAAGTGTAAAATATTTTTCCCTGCGCTACGAACACTCCTAACGGAAGAAACAAAAGCACAGCTTATCAGCGACAACAGCACCATTAACATTTACAAACACTGGAAATACTCCTCGTACACGAATTTTTGCAGATTTGTTCTCATTTTAAACGCTTACCGTATTTCAAGAAATTTGGTGCTTGGTATCAAAGACGTATTCGGAAGCAAGGATGACAAGGAATTGATTGTAATGGAGCATTTCTTAAAAGACGTGATAATAAATAAGTACAGGGAAGAGCGCGGTATAAAACGCCCACTTTCTAACACAGAAGTAAAATAAATCGTGTTTGGAATGGATGTGGAAGTTTACAAAGATTTAAAGATTAGAACGCGGGACAGAATAGGTGATGAAATTGAGAAGAGTGTAAGAAGTGTGAACAAAGAGGTAAGAGTAGATGAAAAATGGAAAGAGTTATTTAAGCAAAGGAAAGAAGTGATCGGTGAAGGAAAGGGAAGTAATGCGCACAGCGTTGAGAATGAACACAGGGAAGTGATCGGTGAAGAGAAGGCAAGTAATGCTCACAGCGTTGAGAATGGAAGTAAAAAACCAAACCAAGGAATAGTTAATAATACGTTATTATCTTACGGAACAGCACATCACAATGAACACGAAATTAAGAAACTGAAAAGTAAAATATTTGCACAATACGAAATGATACTCGTAAACAGAACGAGAGCAAGCAGTACGAATAAGAATAAAAACAGGGAGCCGGTGATACCGCGTATAAAGCACCTTCTGCCCGTTAACTTAATGAATGAAAGCTCCCTTCCTTACAATGAGCATGTTTCTACCAGTAATACGTACCACAGCATTTTATTCTCCTCTAGAAACGGTCATTCCTTGCCCATCCCAAAGTGTTTAATCACCAAACTCTCAGAAATATGTTCACCGCAGATTCCTTTGCTAGCACTTGTACTTAAAAGCAGTTTTGACCAGATACACCGTTCTAACCGATACATCACACGAACTAATGGAAACGATTACTTCCTTGCAATACCACCGCAATGCTATAACGACGTATTCATAACACTTCCTTCCGATCACGTGATTGATATGAACGATGTAACAGGCATCGTTCTTATAAACGGTAACGATGATCAGATAAAACACGTACATAATCATTTTAATTTGCACTTTAATGTTTGTACTGTATCTCCTTTAAACACGTACGGTTACTTCTTAGTACCTGACAAAAATCATAATTTTTATTTCAAGCACTTCGATAAGGACATGAAGTATGAGTACGTACTTGGAGTGCCTTCCTACTTCTACGATGTAGAGAATCGGTTTGATGTAAATTATAAAGAGTGATAGCTTGTAACTGTTTATGAGGCATCTTACGTATCTTTGACTAGCTGCGCTATTTCGTTTATAAAACAGAAAATTAATCCATAGTTGTTATTTGAAGAGGATGTTTATAGTGATGTTAATTAAGGATGGTTTATTTAGTGCTGGCTTGGGATGGTCGGATTGTTCAGCAATAATTGTTACTCAAGGATGGTTTATTTATTGTTGATACCAAGTAATCATCATTACAACATTTGTGATTGTTCTTGTCTTGAACATTAGATGTGTTTATGCTTTAACACTGCATAAGGATTATTTAGATAGACCTTTATATTCCAGAAAGCACATCAGATAGTGGTGCAGAGTGTGTACCAAGACAATTTTAAAGAGAATACTTTATCATCCACTATTGAGGAGGTATGCCATGGTAGGTGCTAACGCACCAGGAAGAAGATATCAAACAGGTGTTGGGTGGTATAAATAATCAAATATGTTCTTCAAAAAAAAATTGAGGAGGTAATAATTTTAACAATTATGGTTGTAACTTGCGATGAATGGTTATTTCCTGCGTTTGATACGCCCGGCTATAACTAATACCGCTAATCACGGTTTTACTTGAAGAGGATACTTTATTTAATGTTGATATGAGGTGATAATAATTTTAGCAGTAGGAACATTTAACTGCACAGTTTATAACAGGAAATAAAGAAAATACGGTTTAATCATTTGCTGATCAAGTATGTTCTTAACTTCTTACTACTTCTTCACTTCCTTGATGATGTTCATCGTTACCATATAAATCATGCCGACCACACCAAGCG
The DNA here is from genome assembly GCA_947034925.1 of Eudemis profundana. Taxonomy (NCBI): domain Eukaryota; kingdom Metazoa; phylum Arthropoda; class Insecta; order Lepidoptera; family Tortricidae; genus Eudemis; species Eudemis profundana. Next base: position 15,875,630 of record OX344815.1, read on the forward strand.
CAACAATCCCGTATGCAACCGGTTTAAGAATGGTCGACCGTTTGACCAAACCGATAAATGCAAGCGCTGGCATAATATAACATATCGCGTTGTTGCACGTTGCTCCGATGTACGATACAATCTTGTCGCAATTCATCCCTCTTCCCCTCGGACCGCCTCCGGGCGCTAACGTGTCTAGGAACTCCGTACGAATTTATTTTCATTTTTTATAATTAAAATTAAACACTAAATTCAGTGCAAAAAAATAGGAGTGCATAAACACACTAGAGGCGCAAATCAAGAAAGGTTCAAACAATCCATGCTCCTGCTACCCTGGTATGTGACACCAACAAATTGCGCGGGCGCCGCTTACTGGTTCGAAAACCACGCACACATAGCCGAGTACTCTCAGTATCGTGATTGTGACACGCCCCCTCGTTAACGCATTGCGTGTGCGCGGGACCTTTTAAACTCCTAGACACTCATTAACTCCTGGTATCATGGAGTTTGAAAAATCACTTTCTGACTCGGACCTACATGTGGCCGATCAAACAACACCAGATAACAAATTTATAACCCAGCGACACAAAGGACAGAAACGTCAACGGGAAAACGAGCTTGGACAGTTTAAGGAAGACATATCAAACATGCTTACCGGTATGTTAGCAAAACAGATGGTTGAAATTCACAAAAATACCCAAAAATTAGATGACTTAATACAAACAAACCGCAGCATTGAGGACGCAATGTCATTTCTGTCCGCCCAATATGAAGAGTCTAAATTAAAAATCGAGAAATTAGAATCTGAAGCTGCGGCCGACCGAAAGTACATTGCCTCGCTGGAAAGCAAAATCATGGACATGCAACGGGAGGGCCGTAAGGCCCACATCGAAATCAAAAATGTTCCTATAATTAAAAATGAAACCAAAGAAAATTTGATCGCGATGGCCTCGCACCTTGGAGACACCATTGCTTGCCCCATTGGAAAGCCCGTGATCAAGGATATATACCGTATCAAAAATAAAAAGGAACAAGCTAAAACATCCACCATTATATTAGAAACCACTTCGACGTTGATTAAAAACGACGTGCTCAAAAACTGCAAATCGTTCAATTTAAGAAAAGGAGAAAGTCTCTCTGCTAAACACCTTGGTCTAAAGTCCACCCCTGACACACCCATTTATGTAGGTGAACACCTCACTCCACTAGCTGCCCGCCTGCTATTCCTGGGGCGTGAATTAAAAAAACAAGGTCTGTTTAAATATTGCTGGGCAAGCTATGGGAAAATCTACCTAAGAAAAACAGACTCCTCTCAAATTATTCCATTACATAGTGAAGCTCAGATTGAGAGACTCGGAAAGGAGAGCGACCCCAGGAGAGACTACACCACAAACACCATTCAGGACTCGAGTGCATCGAGTCCCAGTACATCGCAGAAAATGCCCCCGGTAAATACGTGACTATCACTACTACCACTAGTTAACTACCTATGTACTCCTAGTAAAACTTACGCATGTTCAAATCAACTATGGGCGAGTAACATATCAAATACGTATAGACATCCCATATCTTACAAACTGTTATATTACTTATACTTATATTGTAATAACTTAACTACCCAAAACTCATGCTGCCCTGGTACCTCCGGTGGTTTTTCCGCTTTATCGCGATTGAAATTGATCTATAAGTTTCGCCACAATATTATGTATGACATATGTCCAGTGGGTCCATCCAACCCTGAGTTATGTGCTCCTAGTTGGCTGGCCTCACTTCTTGTAGTTTTAGTCAATTTAAAGGTTCTCTATCGGGTGGCATAAATGTGAAAGTCATTTTTTCGAAGAGCATTACTACTTTTGTCATTATAATCGTTGCGCATAAATAGTATTAGTCATTCAGTGATTGGCATAAAAATTATTGTCATTATATTTGTGCGCATTAATCACTATTATCATATAGTTTTGACGCATATCAACGTAATTTATAATGATCAAATGGCATTAAAATTGTATGCATTAAAAATGTACCGCATTATTTTTATACGGTTCTCTATCGGGGTGGCATAAAAAATATTATCATTATATTTGTGCGCATTAATCACTATTATCATATAGTTTTTACGCATATCAACGTAAATTATAATTATCAAATGCCATTAAACCTGTATGTTATGTGTGTATGTATGTTGTTTTTCAGAATGGTTTCCTTCATAAAATTCTCAGTCTATAAGTGAAGTTTTTCTGCCAGCAGTTCGTTTTTGATAGGGGATGCAGTTCAAACCTAACCTAAACCTAACTTAACCTAACCTACTTTTTCTTCCAGCAGTTCGTTTTTGATAGGGGATGCAGTTCAAACCTAACCTAAACCTAACTTAACCTAACCTACTTTTTCTGCCAGCAGTTCGTTTTTGATAGGGGATGCAGTTCAAACCTAACCTAAACCTAACTTAACCTAACCTACTTTTTCTGCCAGCAGTTCGTTTTTGTTGGGGGACGCAGTTCAAATCTAACCTAAACCTAACGTAACAACCTACTTTTTCTGTCTATTTTTTTTTTCATGCGGGGGGCTTCGCCCCCCGAGCCCCCCTTGTGTGCCTCTGTATTTATACATATTGGTACCCTTGTCTGTACCACTAGAAGAAACATTAACCTATTAACTGCCGACTCATTTTGCACATTTAATGCATTGTCTTTTTATGGCCAACAATTACTATCATATGCAACAATATTACTTAAAATATTATGCGCATTCTGTTCATGCTCATCAAAATTATGAGCAAACGCAATTATGACAAACAATCTGTTATGCAAATAGTCATTAATGACAAATACTACATATGAGTAAGAACATTATGCGAAATGAGTTGAATTATATGCAACAATATTACTTAAAATATTATGCGAATTCTGTTTATGCCCATCAAAATTATGAGCAAACGCAATTATGACAAACAATTTGTTATGCAAATAATCATTAATGACAAATACTACATATGAGTACGAACATTATGCGAAATGAGTTATGACAAACGAAAATATGACAATAGTTGTTATGCCATCAGAGAGGATCCCGTAAATGGTAACCATGGTATTGTGCTGGTTGATCAGCAGCAAGTCAAATACGAACAATCAATTTTGATTATTTTCTTCTAACAACAGTCATACGTGCTGTGCTTTGTTTTTCATTCATATTTGTGCTTATCTCGCATGTTAACGCTGATGACGTGATAAATCGAAGATTAAACCAAATATGTCGCTTTTATGGCAATATTGAATCAAAAAGGGATGATTTGATTAATTATGGACCAATCAACAGGAGAAAAAGATTAATCACTTTCTCCGACATGCCCAGAGTGCTACCAACACGTTTCTGGTCGTATAGCGAATTTATATTCAGTTGCACAAGTATTTTTAACCGACTTCCAAAAGAAGGACGGTTCTCAATTCGTCTGTATGTTTTTTTTTTTTTTTGTGTGTTTGTTCACCGATTACTTGAAGACGGCTGGACCGATTTGGAAAATTCTTTTTTTGTTTGAAAGGGTAGACTTCCGAGGTGGTCCCATTGTAACCAAATCAGGATCTGATGATGGAATCTTGGAGAAATCGAGGGAACTCTTCAAATATTATAGTAGGGATGTAACGATACACAGTTTTGCCGATACGATACCGATACCGATATATAGTAGTTAATATCGGCGATACCGATACCGATACCGATATCTTAGCTTAATAATGAAGTATGAACTTCAGATATTTTTATGTCCTTATTATAACTAATGGCAATGACTACTGGCTATATTTACCAGAGAGTCAACCTTGAAAGTGTAAAGTAATTAGCTGGCACCGACTTCAAAAATAACAGGCTAAAAACTATAAATATCTGTATATGTATATATGAATCGTTGATTATCCATTTCTTTGGGGTGATTAACATATTATTTTTTGGTTTTTAGTTTAAGTTTTTGGAAGTCGGTTTTTATTTTTTGTTTTAAAAATTTACTTTATTTTTTAATTTTTAGTGGCGCTGGAAAAATATTGTTTTGAAAAATAGACTTAAGTCTATTTAGTTAAAAGAAAAATTTTCTAAATCGGTCTAGCCGTTTTCAAGTAATCGGGGAACAAACCTACATAAAAATTGCTCTTTGTTTTGAAGTCGGTTAACACTAAAAACTTGTTGCTAATAAGAAATGGACGAGAAACTAAGAAAAATACCAAAATCGCTATATGTGTGCCTATGATATTTGAAGAGTTCCCTTGATTTCTCCAAGATCTCATCATCAGATCCTGATTTGGTTGCAATGGGACCACCTCGGAGGTATACCCTTTAAAACAAAAAAAGAATTTTCCAAATAGGTTCAGCCATCTTCAAGTAATCGGGGAAGAAACCTAGATACAAATTTACCCTTTGTTTTGAAGTCGGTTAACACTAGAAACTCGTTGCTAATAAGAGATGGACGAGAAATTACGAAAAATACTGAAATCGCTATATGTGTGCCTATAATATTTGAAGAGTTCCCTCGATTTCTCCAAGATTCCATCATCAGATCCTGATTTGGTTGCAATGGGACCACCTCGGAAGTCTACCCTTTGAAACAAAAAAGAAATTTTCCAAATCGGTCCAGCCGTCTTCAAGTAATCGGTGAACAAACACACAAAAAAAAAATAAAAAAAAAAAAAAAAAAAAACATACAGACGAATTGAGAACCGTCCTTCTTTTGGAAGTCGGTTAAAAATAATAAATTGTCAACTCAAAATTCATTTTTTTTATTAAGAACCAAATATTTAATTAACATAGTAATTATCATTGCACAAGGTAATAGAATAGACCAGTACATAAATTAAGTCAGAAATTGAAATTATTTCTTGCAGATTTTTTTTCATACAGCAAATTCTTCAAATATCGGTTGTATAATATCGGCGATACCGATATATCGGCCGATATATCGGTATCGGTATCGGTATCGTTACATCCCTATATTATAGGCACACATATAGCGATTTCAGTATTTTTCGTAATTTCTCGTCCATCTCTTATTAGCAACGCGTTTCTAGTGTTAACCGACTTCAAAACAAAGGGTAAATTTGCATCTAGGTTTCTTCCCCGATTACTTGAAGATGGTTGAACCTATTTGGAAAATTCTTTTTTTGTTTTAAAGGTTATACCTCCGAGGTGGTCCCATTGCAACCAAATCAGGATCTGATGATGGGATCTTGAAGAAATCGAGGGAACTCTTCAAATATCATAGGCACACATATAGCGATTTTGGTATTTTTCTTAGTTTCTCGTCCATTTCTTAGTAGCAACAAGTTTTTAATGTTAACCGACTTCAAAACAAAGAGCAATTTTTATGTAGGTTTGTTCCCCGATTACTTGAACACGGCTAGACCGATTTGGATTTTTTTTCTTTTAACTAAATAGACTTAAGTCTATTTGGTCAAAACAATATTTTTCCAGCGCCACTAAAAATTAAAAAATAAAGTAAATTTTTAAAACAAAAAATGAAAACCGACTTCCAAAAACTTAAACTAAAAACCAAAAAAATAATATGTTAATCACCCCAAAGAAATGGATAATCAACGATTCATATATACATATACAGATATTTATAGTTTTTACCCTGTTGTTTTTGAAGTCGGTGCCAGCTAAGGAGCTTAGCATAGCCAGCTTTGCGTGGCAGTGGCAGGCACCGACTTCAAAAACAACAGGTTAAAAACTATAAATATCTGTATATGTATATATGAATCGTTGATTATCCATTTCTTTGGGGTGATTAACATATTATTTTTTTGGTTTTTAGTTTAAGTTTTTGGAAGTCGGTTTTCATTTTTTTGTTTTAAAAAGGAGATTGCCGACTTTTGGTACCAATATCGTCATTAAATTGTGTCACAACCAAAACGATACCAAAAACTTAGTTTTATTTTTTTAACCAGAGGGATTTTTTTATTACTGAATTTAAAATGGGAAATCTGAGATCAATTAAAAAAGAATGTGTTGTACGATTTCCGCCGCCACCATGAAAAATGTATGATTTCCTTAAAACTGTATTTGACAGACAAAATCGGTCAAAATCTAAAAGGCCTATGACAGTGGCACCACCGTCTACACAAATGTATACAAAAATTGTAATTCCATAAAACTCCGCGGTTCTTTCTTATACGAACTGCATCCAGCTGGCCTGTACCCAGGAAAGTAACATGTTTGTCTCGTTCTTTCTTAAGACTACTTCTCACATGAGTGTAAAAGACAAAGCTAACTTCATAGATACGTCTTAATACAATTAATTATGTATGTAGTTTTCTTGATCTTAGCACGAAAATTGACAGCTTGACATTCTGTCTTAGGGTCTACCTTATTTCGTATAAAACTAAATGGTATAAAATCAAAACGTATAAATTCAAAACGTATAAAACCACTTCGTATAATCATTCATTTCGGTTAAAATTCATTTTGTATAACATTTAAAAGCTCTAAATACGAAATCTCTATTCTTCAATATGTCTAACATTCAAAATGTATAAAATCATTATGCATAACATTTAAGATGTATAAAATTATTACGCATAATATTCATTTTGTATAATAATTACTTGATCGCATATTTAAAACGTAGAACATTCAAAATATCTAATCATCACAATGTATACAAAACAGTCGGTCGGGCTCCGCAACTGCTCCGCCGCTGCGGGAAGAGCAGCCCCTTCGCCCTTGCGTATCAAAGCATATACAGGCTGCTCCATATACAGGGCATATACAGGGTGTCACTGTTTTATATACAGGGTGTAACTGTGATAGATACAGGGTGTCACTGTGATATATACTCGGTGTCACTGTGATATATACAGGGTGTCACTGTGATAGATACAGGATGTCACTGTGATAGGTACAGGGTGTCACTGTGATAGGTACAGGGTGTCACTGTGTTATATACAGGGTGTCACTATGTTATATACAGAGTGTCACTGTAATGTATACAGGATGTCACTGTGATAGATACAGGATGTCGTCGATAACCTACCTATTTTTGGGAGCCGTTTCGTTTTTAGGGTCATCAAAAAAAAATAACCCTAACCTACCTATTTTTGGGAGCCGTTTCGTTTTTAGGGTCATCAAAAAAAATAACCCTAACCTACCTATTCTTGGGAGCCGTTTCGTTTTTAGGGTCATCGAAAAAAATAACCCTATCCTACCTATTTTTGGGAGCCGTTTCGTTTTTAAGGCCATTAAAAAAAATAACCCTAACCTACCTATTTTTGGGAGCCGTTTCGTTTTTAGGGTCATAAAAAAAAATAACCTTAACCTACCTATTTTGGGAGCCGTTTTGTTTTTAGGGTCATCAAAAAAAATAACCCTAACCTACCTATTTTTGGGAGCCGTTTCGTTTTTAGGGTCATCAAAAAAAATAACCCTAACCTACCTATTTTTGGGAGCCGTTTCGTTTTTAGGGTCATCAAAAAGAATAACCCTAACCTACCTATTTTTGGGAGCCGTTTCGTTTTTAGGGTCATCAAAAAAAAATTACCCTAACCTACCTATTTTTGGGAGCCGTTTCGTTTTTAGGGTCATCAAAAAAAATAACCCTAACCTACCTATTTTTGGGAGCCGTTTCGTTTTTAGGGTCATCGAAAAAAATAACCCTAACCTACCTATTTTGGGAGCCGTTTTGTTTTTAGGGTCATCAAAAAAAAATAACCCAAACCTACCTATTTTTGGGAGCCGTTTCGTTTTTAGGGTTATCAAAAAAAATAACCCTAACCTACCTATTTTGGGAGTCGTTTCGTTTTTAGGGTCATCAAAAAAAATAACCCTAACCTACCTATTTTTGGGAGCCGTTTCGTTTTTAGGATCATCAAAAAAAAATAACCCTAACCTACCTATTTTGGGAGCCGTTTCGTTTTTAGGGTCATCAAAAAAAATAACCCTAACCTACCTATTTTTGGGAGCCGTTTCGTTTTTAGGGTCATCAAAAAAAATAACCCTAACCTACCTATTTTTGGGAGCTGTTTCGTTTTTTGGGTCATTCATAAACAGCAGTATAATTTGGAAAAGCTTATTGCTTAAAAATGTGAACTTGGAAAAATATATATGACTAGATTATGACTAAGCTGCGATATATTTTGAAATATACATTACACCAAATATTATTTAAAATACATTACAGTGACACCCTGTATATAACACAGTGACACTCTGTATATACCACAGTGACATCCTGTATCTATCACAGTGACACCCTGTATCTATCACAGTGACACCCTGTATATAACACAATTGCACCCTGTTTATATAACAATTACATTCTATATATATCACAGTGACATCCTGTATCTATCACAGTGACACCCTGTATATCTCAATTAAACTGCTTACAGATATGTTTTCTCTGCTGACAGTGACATCCTGTATCTATCACAGTGACACCCTGTATATAACACAATGGCACCCTGTATATATAACAATGACATTTTGTATATATCACAGTGACATCCTGTATACATTACAGTGAAACCTGGGCCTCATATTTCAATAATATTAAGGGTTTACAAAAATTAGAGCTTTTAACAGTTATACCCCTTATAATACTTATAACAAATAACGTTTCGAGCAAATGAATGTTATACCTTATAATGCTTATAACAAATAACGTTTCGATCAAATGAATGTTATATCATACGAAATTATACAAGATGACTTTAGAGCATTTAAATTTTATACGAAATGTAATTATACACTTTAATTTTTATGCCATCTGAATTTATACGAAATGAATCATTATCCGAAATGAATTTCGACGAAGTGATTTTATACGGATTGATTTTATACCAAATAAGGGGATACCTCTGTCTTATTCTAAGTTTAAATATAAGGTACTTTATAAGACACGTCTTTTCACAATTTTGCGTCAGAGGTCGTAAATCATTTTAAATTACTTATTTGGTACAAATAACTAGTGATATTTCGCTGATACTTCACTATACGAGACATTGAGCGTAAATGTAATGCAACAATATTTTTTATCTCACGATGTATCAAAATAGTATCAAATAACTTTTTTTATAATAATATTTTAACAATCTGAATAGGCACAATAAAAAACCTAAAACAGGTATCCGAAATGGCATGTCATACGACTAAGTTAAGTGAAGTCTCGTCAACGTCAGGAATTAAAGTTATTAGGTGATTTTGTATTTGGCCGGTTGACAAATACTTTGACGATTTGCTACGCAAAAACTCACTTCGAAATCTGGAAATCAATCTCAATTTCCTATGGATCCCCGAATACAATTTTAATGGGATTTAGTGATTAGGAAAGGCAGTTTCTTGTTCTTTAAGATACAGTCGGTTTCGTGTTGACACAATGACTTTTGATTTGGTACGAGGCCCCATAGACGCGTCGGCAATCTCCTTTACTTTATAAACTATCGGTTACCGTAACGGAGGGTCATAACATTGAACAAACAGAGAAATAAAGTTAATTTTATTGTGTTAAGCATGAACATGCTGTTTTATTTGGTGTTATATATGCCTTTGCACATTCATACACAATCAATATATTTATGATCGCTTACCTCTTTTTGATAGCGGTGGAAATGGAAGAAAAAATGGAGGGAAAGTTTTGAATGGAGCAAAAGAAGAGCTTTGACTACTACGCGTACAGTATAAACTGGTAACGGGGTACTTTTGGTATTTGTAAATGATTTATACGCATAAATGTAGATATTGCTAAATAAACGGTATTAAAGAGGTGAATGATGGTATTGAAATGGGTCATATTTTGTAATGGGTCACAGGTGTAGATTAAAATTTTATTATTTAAATTGAAATTTCTTTCTTTACGTTTTTTTGAGGATTATTGTGCGTAGAGAAGCAAATCTATGTTAATTTCAGTCAAAAGAATGTTTTTCTTTCAATATAATCGTATACAAGGTGCTCGCGAGGAACCCATATAACTTTACCACCATGTTTTTGACCATCTTTAGAAAATAAAATGTCATATAAAGTAAACTGGATTCGGCTTAGTTTGCGAGTAATTAATATTTTTTAGTTAAGAAAAAATCCAGTATAATGCACCTTTAGGATAGCGACGTTGCAAGACCGCATCACATTATCTGTCTGACGTAAATTGCAGAAGCTCGTTCCTGTCACTATCATCGACATGTGTCATTGAAAATAAATACGTAGAATCTTAAAATTCTATCACTTCATCCAAAGTATGATCAATGATCATTGCTTTTGTTAAGTCCACGACTAAAACAATGGTATTAGTGAAGTATTGATAAACAAAATTACTTAACGCCCAAGAATTGATAAATTTAACCGTCTTAGTTTTATTTTGAAGTGACACGTATTTATTCATAAGAATGCATATTTCTTAACGATCGATTGATTTCTTATGATGGCAGAACAACGAAGCTAAGTTTTTGCTACTTCGGGTAAAAATTGGACACCTATTCAGTTTAAATCGTGAAAACTACACATGAAACTAAATAAACAGTTCGAAGTGTTTTTATTACCCATACCATTATTGTTTGATTGTATTAAAGCTAAATAAAGTAACACAAATTTTAATAAGATTATTTATTTATTACCCTACAAACAAAAAAGTATGATCACTGTCAGGAATTGCAATAGGTACCCTTCTCATTCTACCAGCTTGTTCGTCTACGTGCACTTCGTAGAATCCGTGAATCCGTAACCACTCAACTAGATACTGCTTCAGTATTAGTACTCGCAGTATTTTCTATTACAGCATCCTTAATACATTTTTCACTGAGCAGCACTAAAAAACCAATTTACTCTCCTTTCCACTGATTAAGAAGTCTGCCGTCTAAGTTAAACCGCACGATTTGTCCAATTATTAGGAAAATTATTATTCGTCGCACTGTTTAAATAAATGTTATTGTTAATGTTGTAAATTATACACACATATTTAATATTTATTTAAATACTTTAATCCTTCAGACAGACCATGTTATCTAGAACGACATATGAGGAAGACATAAGGGACAGCTTTTTTTTGTTAGTTGCCAGTATGAATCTATCTATGTATTACGTTGCTATACAACCTAAACAACTCAACACGCCTCCTTAGATTCATAATGCACAATAAAATAATAAGTAACATTTAAATTACATTAAGTTATATTCAACAAGCATCTAAACTTGAAGAACTTAATGTTCCCTAATGACTTAGTGAGAATGTCTGCAACATTATCCTCTGAATTAACTTTAACGATATCAATAATTCCATCCCTAACATTCTCATGAACATATTGGTAATGCACTTCAATATGCTTCGAATTCTTTGTAAAATTACCATACTTTGCAATAGCAACAGCTCCTGAATTATCCTCATAAACATTTACAGGTTTATCAAACGTTATAAAAACATCATTAAGTACACTTCGTACTAAACATATTTCAGTTACAGCTTCTGACAACGCTATGTATTCAGCAAATGTAGAAGACTTTGTTACACTGCTTTGCTTCTTCGACTTCCAATATATGGCGTTGCCAAACAGCCTAATCACAAATCCAGTAGTAGACTTTCTATCTACAACATCTCCGGCCCAATCGGCATCGACATAGCAATCCATAACGTCTGCTTTTAAATTCTGACTATACGTGAGCTTAAGGCTCCTTGTCAAGTACAAATATTTCAAAACTCGTAACGCATACTTGAAATGAGTTTCATCATAACAGTTCTGGAACCTGCTTAAGTAGTTTACACAGTAAGCTATGTCTGGTCGAGTACCAGAGCTAATATACAATAAGGCTCCTATCAGATTCCTATATTTAACGTCCTCATTTAGTTCACATTTTTCTAGTTTTACATTAATCTCCATTGGTGTTTTGTATAGTTTAGAATTTTCAATTTTATACTTCTTAGCTAATGAATCTATATATTTTTCCTGACTTAAAGTCAAACTATTTGCTTTTGCATAGTCATACTGAATGTCAATTCCGATATAATTCTTAACCTTTCCCATATCCTTCATTCTGAAATAATTTCCTAGTTTATTTTTAATTTCAGTAAGTAGTTGTTCATCTTTGCAAGTAATTAGTAAATCATCAACGTAAACTAATATGTAAATTGTTTGATTGTTACCGTTTTTCATATATAAACAATAGTCATATTTGCTTCTTCTAAAACCGATAGTTGTTACAAAATTATTAAAACATTCGTACCAGGCTCGCGGGCTTTCTTTTAAACCGTATAAAGATTTGTATAATTTATAAACTTTGCCTGTACCATCTTCATAGCCAAGCGGCTGTTTCACATACACTTCTGATATAACTTTGCCGTTTAAAAATGCTGTTTCAACATCCATTTGATGTATATTTAAGTTAAATTGACAACAATATGATAACAGCAGTTTTAAAGTTTGCATTCTAGCTACAGGTGAGTACGTATCTTCCACATTGTCTGTTTGTTGAAAACCTCTAACCACTAACCTTGCTTTATATAGATCAGTAGACTTCTTCTTGTACACCCATTTAACATCTAGTACCTTTTTGTCCTGCGGCGCGTTTACTAGTGTCCAAGTATCATTCTTCACAAGGCTATTCATCTCACGATCCATTGCTCCTTTCCATTGCTCAGCCTCATCACATGTAGTCGCCTCCTGAAATGTATCTGGAATCATGGCATCACAATGATTAACAGTTATGCAGTAGTATCCAAATTCTTCATCGAACCGAACTGGTGCTCTGGTCTGTCTCTTAGACCTTCTCTTATTATTGTTTGTATCGTCTTCATTACTATTATCATTCTGTACTCTATCGTTCGTATCAATCTCATTCTGATTCGGTTCTTCTGGTTCTATTTCATCAAGGCTATCTTCCCATTGGTCTTCATTATTTTTGTCAGTTTCCGCTTCATCGCTTTCAAATGTTATAAGCTTTACGTCTTTTTCAATTATATCTACGTGTCTTGCCACGATCACTCTATTGTTGATGAGTACTCTATATCCAACATCTGTATATCCCAACAAGACGCCCAATTCTGCTTTCTTGTCCCACTTGGACCAACGTCTTTCTTCGGGTACTCTTACGTAAACTTTACTTCCATACATTCTCAAATATTTTGCAGTTGGTTTCTTTTGAAAGAACAACTCATATGGTGTCATTCTTCCTCCTGGTGCATTGACTAAAATTCGGTTCTTTAAGTAAGCAGCAGTTCTGACAGCTTCGGGCCAAAATCGTCTATCAACATTCGCTTCTGCTAATAGGCATCGTGCCATATCCATTATCGATCGATTGTACCTTTCTGCTGTGCCATTCAATTCATGTACGTATGCTGGGCAAGGCCTAATCATTATACCTTTTTCTCTCGCAAATTGGAAAATGCGGCTATTTATATATTCCCTTCCATTATCGCATCTCAGTTCCTTTATAAGTTTACCCGTCATGTTTTGCATCTCATTGACATATTCTATGAAGCAGTTATAAACTTGTTCTTTTGATTGGATACAGTAAACTCTTGCCAACTTGCTGTAATCATCTATAAATGTCAAAAAGTATTTTTCCCCTTGATATCCTGTACTTCTGTGGGGTCCATTAAGGTCTGTGTGTACAATTTCCAATATATCTTCTGCTTTTGTCCTATTATTGTTAAATGGTAAATTGTGCATTTTATTTTCAATGCAAATAGCACATCTCATATAATCTTCTTCCAATTCCTTCGGTATTCCTTCAACTAATTGGTGTCTACACATATAATCGAGATAGTTGAAATTCGTATGTCCAAATATTCTGTGTAGTTTTTCTTTCATTGTCATGTTATTTGCTGTATTTACGCGTATTTCTTTGTTGACGAAACTAGTTATTTTATAAAGCCTTTCGTCTTTCTTCGCAATTGCTATTAATTCTCTGTGTGGGAGGTGGCGCTAGCATCGCGTAACGTTAACGTTGGCTCTGTGTTATTGTTGTGTTTAAAAATAATTATGTTGGTTTGTTGGGCTCAAAAAGCGTTTAATGTGCTCTTTTGTGAACGATTGAGAGTCCCAACTGTTGGTGTCCGTAGCAGACAAGTAGCAGCGGAGTTTTTTGTCTTATAAAATAACGGCGACATTAGCGCTGGGTATCAGTGACAGCGCCGCGAGAAGCATCTGGCAGGTGTGTGATGTTTTTAGCAACAATGAGTTAAGTCAAGCAGTTTATTGAGCAGCGATGCGAGTGCTTATAAAATGTGTGCAAAAACCTAAAGTGCTAAAAATCGTTAGTGGAATATAAGTGCCAAGTAATTGTGGTAAACATTCGATTTACCCTCAATGAAAAAGATGAGACCGTTGTACTAAGGAGTAATTTTCATCAGCAGTACTATAGGCGTCGTGGTTCAGTGGTCAAAGCAAAGACGTTTCTTGCTGTGTTGTACGCTATGAATGTGGGTTCGAATCCTCGTGTCGGCAGGAGGCTACATTATTTACGATCTGTATTAGATTAGACATTAAAATACTTAATTGTTTTTTTTTTTTTCATTTGTGATTGTGAATATTTTATGAAGTTTATTAATTTCTTTTTTTTGTTCAGGAATTTTGTTTGCTCTTTCATTTCATGATTTAATTTAAGTAAAAAAAGGTGTTTAATTTGTGACATTGTAATGTAAATATTTTTTTTTTGAATATTAATAATTTCATTTTAGCTTGTGACTTTGGGTATCTTATTTTGTATTTTTAATGTCTTATTTAATTTTTACTTTTGCTTGACATGGGATTTGTACGGTTTTTTTTTTTTTTAATTTAATTTTGAATCGCGTTCTTTTTGTTGTACCTATTGTAAGCTATAAGTATATTATTTTGTACAATTTACATTTAATTTATGAATTATTATTTTTGTTGGCAACATTTATAAACTTCAGTTATTGTGTTTCCGCCGCCAACTTGTTATAAAAGTTTAAAAGTACGAAAACGATTTCTTAACGGATGCTATTGGTTCGTTGTTCAGATGGCGCCACTAGTACTCGATTGCTATTGGTTCATAGTTGAGAGTGGCGGGAGCTCTGTTCTTGGTCCGTTAAGGAATGGTCATTACGTCTGGATCGTTCAAGCTGGTAACTTGTAGAATTGAGTACAGTGAATAAATATTAAGTGGAAGTTGGAAGGTTATTGTGAATTGACGGATTAAAAGTTTAGCCGATCAAGAGTGTATTATTGATACTCACCTGATTCTGGACGGATTTGAGGGAAGGATCTAACAAATTTCAGAAGCAGGGATACGCTCACAAGGCGCCTGAAAACGATGGCAACTTGGGTTAATTTTCGATCTTCTAGTATGTTAAAGGGGGTGGCCTGAAACGGACTGAAAACATGTTTCAGGCGCCTGAAAACGATGGCAACTTGGTTTAATTTTCGATCTTCTAGTATGTTAAAGGGGGTGGCCTGAAACGGACTGAAAACATGTTTCAGGCGCCTGAAAACGATGGCAACTTGGTTTAATTTTCGATCTTCTAGTATGTTAAAGAGCCACCTCGAAAACGGCCTGAAAGGAGTTTTCAGTCTGCTGAAAACGATTCTAACGCACGAAAAGTCGTGTTTGAAGTTTTAATCCGTTTGCGCAATAGTATGCATCCGTATTAATCTTAATTTTGTATACAAAGAGTTAAAATGTAGAACCGACATGCGCTTGCGGTTAGATTTCTCTGAATCTATCATCGGCGAGGTTGTCATCATGTTTCAGTACAATGGATGAAGCACGTCGTTCAAGATCTCGTCACAGGCGGGTTAACTCTCCAAGTGGCAGTGGCAGCAGCAACGGTGAAGTACATGGACGAGACAGAGGAAACCGGCGACGGCGGCAACTACGGACACCAGAGAGTGAGCGGCACAGCGGCAGAGATAGCACCAGGAGCAGAACTGCTGGAGGATCAAGCCGAGGTAGATCTACAGGGACACCACAGCGTGTGCGGTACAGCGGCAGAGACCACACTAGTAGCAGAACGGATGGAGAGCTCGTCAGAGGAAGACCTACACCGTTCTTATCAGAAGAACAGGAGGCAGGAGGTTTGCAAAATAGAAGTCGCAGTAGAATACGTCGTAGCGTATCACGTAGCAGGGCATCTAGATCGCGGGATGAATCGGTGCATCGTTATGCTGTTGCGCGTTACTCTCGCTTACCTCGTAGTCGTGAACGGTCGAATAGTCGTACGGCACATGATCGTTATAGTGAACGTCGTCGAAGCTATCGGTCACGCAGTAGAGTTAATAATTATTTTAGTAGTAGACGCAATACAGTAGATAGGGACTTGATGTCTAAGTTCGCGGATATGATTGAGAGCTTTACAAATAGTAATAAGATCAAAAAGGAGACGTTTTCAAACACCAACGTGATTCCTGAATTTGATCCTTCTTTAAAAAATCAAACTGTTGATAAATGGCTTTTAAAAGTAAATGAGAGTGCAACTTTGTATGAATGGACGGAAAGACAAACCATACACTATGCTCTACCGAAGCTCGTAGGTATAGCTAAAAAATGGTATGAGGGTTTGCCTTCTCTTCTGTTGAGTTGGTCGGAATGGCAGTGTAAATTAAAAAGCGCATTTCCGGCTAACGAAAATTATGGTCAAATGATGTTAGATATGCTAAATAGGAGAGCAAAATTTGGCGAATCACTGGAAACTTACTTTTATGATAAAGTTAATTTGATTAATCGATTAGAAGTAATTACTGGAAGGAGAGCGGTAGAGTGTATTTTACATGGCATAGACGATAGATCGGTGCGGATGGGTGCAGAAGCTGCACAATTCGAAGATTGTGACAAATTATTAGCGTATTTAAGGAAAGTAAGCGTTCAAAAATCAGATCAATCTGTCGCTAAAAAGGGGAATACAAATAATAAACCTGTAATCAAACCCCATGCAGTTAATAAACCAGTAATTAGGTGTTATAATTGTAAGGAGGAAGGTCATCCTGTTTCAAAATGTCCTAAGCCGATAAAAAAATGTACCAAGTGTTCGGCGGTCGGCCACGTAGATGCTGAATGTTTTCGTCAAGCAAAGAATAATGAAAACAAATCTGTAATGGCTATAAAGGCGCCTGCAGATAAATCCAACTATAACAAGTATGTTCAGTCTATAATTATAAATGATGTACCAGTTGAAGCATTTATTGACATGGGTAGCGAATTAACTTTGATACGCGAGAGTGCAGCTAAGGACATTTTTAAACAGTGGGACACATCGAATGCTTATCCTATGATAGGGTTTGGTGGGGCATTAGTTGAATCTATAGGATCGTGTGTGGCAGAGGTTCAGGTACAAAACGTTAAATCAAAAGTTATGTGTGTGGTGGTGCCTGATGTTTTTATGAAATACCCCGTTTTGATTGGTCAAACGTTCACTGAACAACCTCACGTCAAGATTATAAAGACGGGAGATAAATTGTTGTTCGAAAGTTCGGATGAAAATAATGACCAAGGAAAACTGGAATTGCGAATGCGTCAAGATACCACCATACAGGAAACAGGGGTCGTTGACGTATATTGCGATACAGGTTATACGGGATTGATTTATGTAAAGGGGGGCTTTAGGGGGCAAGTAGGCAGGGAGTACTTTTTAGACGAAGGAGTTTACAAATTGGTGCAAGGCAAGGGTGTTATAATTGTGGAGCCTGTATCAAAACCAATCAATTTTAAATTAAACGAACTTGTAGCTAGAGTTGAAATAGTATTGGAATCCTTTGGCATTCATAAAATAAATAAAATCGAAAACGAAGTCAAGAAATTAGAACCTTTTAAATTAAGTGATTTGAACATTGGCGATATTGCTCAGGAGGATAAAATTAGACTTCTCAAGTTAGTTAATTCATATCGAGATTGTTTTGCTACTTGTTTGCAAGAGTTAGGATGCACTGGTATAGAAAAAATGGATATAGATTTGAAAGATAATGAACCAGTAGTGTATAGGCCGTACCGTATGTCCGCGAATGAAAGGCAGGAAGTTCAAGGGATGGTTGATGAGTTGATTGATACTGGAATTGTTCGTGAATCAAATTCACCGTATGCGAGCCCCATAATTCTGGTCAGGAAGAAGACTGGAGATAAAAGGCTGTGCATAGATTACAGGCAGCTTAATAAAAAGACGATCAAACAACATTATCCATTACCTTGTATGGAGGACCAAATGAATCGGTTAGCAGATAATAAGTTTTACTCTGCACTAGATCTGGCTAGCGGTTATTACCAGATAGAGTTGTCCGAGCAGGCCAAGTCTAAAACGGCATTTGTTACACCGGATGGCCAGTGGGAATTTAACCGAATGCCGTTTGGCTTGGCCAACGCACCCGCTGTTTTTCAGCGCACTGTAAATAAGGCTCTAGGATCACTCAGATTTAATACAGCTGTGGCGTATATGGATGATATCCTGGTGCCTTCAAAAACAGTGGATGAAGGATTACTTAGTCTGGAAGCTATTCTCAAAAACGTGAGAGCAGCTAATTTAACATTGAAGTTGACGAAATGTAACTTTTTCCAAACGTCTGTTGAATTTTTAGGTTTTGAGATAGGCGTTAATGGCATTAGGCCTGGGACGAAAAAGACTGATGCTGTGCGTAACTTCCCTGTCCCACAAAATGTGCATAATGTTAGGCAATTCGTTGGTTTAGCAAGTTTTTTCAGAAAATTTGTAAAAGGCTTCGCTACAATTGCTAAGCCACTGACTAGCCTGTTAAAAAAGAATGCGCCATGGATTTGGGGAGAAGCACAGCATCAGGCTTTTGAAGAACTAAAATCGATATTAACGTCTCGCCCTGTTTTGGCTCTGTATAATCCCACCCTGTATACCGAATTACATACTGATGCGAGCAAGTGGGGTGTAGGGGGAATATTATTGCAGAGACAAAAAGAGGGAGACATGAAACCGGTAGCTTATTACAGTTGTCAGACTTCACCAGAGGAGCAACATTTTTCGGCTTATGAACTGGAGACTTTAGCAGTGGTTATGTCTTTGACAAAGTTTAGAACATACCTGGCGGGAATGCCTTTTACAATCGTGACCGACTGTAATTCTCTAAGAGCGACATTTACTAAAAGGGACATGTTGCCTAGAGTTGCTCGTTGGTGGAGTCTGATACAAGAATTTAACTGTGACATTAAGTACAAGTCGGGCAAGGGTATGACGCATGTTGATGCATTGAGTAGAAACCCGGTGGAAGGTGATAAGGTTAGTTTAGAGTTCCCTACGGTGTTTAAGATAGACGATGCGTGGCTTAAAACTGTACAGTTGGACGATAGTGAGATCAATAGAATAAAAGCAATACTTTCGGATCCCATCAACGACAACGTCGTTGAGGTTAAAAAGAACTACTGTGTGAAAAATAATAACGTTTTCAGGATCACTCCTGGAGGATGCAGATGGTTAGTACCCAGAGGTGTGAGATGGCAGATTTTGCGTACGTGTCATGACGATATCGGTCATTTTTCAGTTGAGAAAACGTTTGAAAAGGTTAGTGAAAACTATTGGTTTCCTAAAATGCGGAAATTTATTCAAAAATATGTTGGGGCCTGTTTGGAGTGCGCACTTAGTAAGGCGCCTTCAGGAAAAAAAT
The DNA here is from genome assembly GCA_947034925.1 of Eudemis profundana. Classification (NCBI taxonomy): domain Eukaryota; kingdom Metazoa; phylum Arthropoda; class Insecta; order Lepidoptera; family Tortricidae; genus Eudemis; species Eudemis profundana. The sequence continues at coordinate 15,895,144 of OX344815.1, forward strand.
CTGGATTCTTACACCCCATTCCAAAAGTACCAACGCCATTTCACACACTGCATGCTGACCATTTGGGCCCTTTTAATCCTAGCCGTTCCAAAAACAAGTATTTGTTGGTAATTGTAGAAGCTTTCACGAAATTTATTGTACTGAAACCGGTTAAAAGCACCAAAGCGACAGTCACAATTAAAATCTTTCGAGAATATTTCGGTACGTTCGGTCTACCTACTAGACTTATAACAGATCGGTACTCATCCTTCACTGGGAAGAAGATAAAATCATTTTTGAAGGATTTAGGGGTGCATCATGTAATGAATGCGGTTGCTACACCACGTGCAAATGGCCAGGTGGAGCGGTACAACCGTACCATTCTTGATGCACTTACGGCCATGAATCACGGTCGTAATGAGGAACTCTGGGATGAGAAAGTCATAGATGTTCAATGGGGCTTGAACAACACGTTAAATAAAGGGACGGGGAAAACTCCGGCAGAAGTTTTATTTGGATTGAAATTAAAAGGGTTAACGGAAGGTAAAATAATTACGGTTCTGCAAGACGATGATTTGGAGGTTGAAAAAGAAATTGATTTTGATAGTATTCGTTCTGATGTAAGCCAACATATAAAAGAAACACAAGAAAAACAGAAAGAAAGGTTTGATAGAAGTAGGTGTAAGCCGCGAAGTTTCGCTGTAGGTGACTTGGTAAGGGTAGAGAGGAACACTCTTTGCCCGGGAAAAAGTAAAAAATTGAAATCTAAGTGTTACGGTCCCTATAGAGTAGTCGAAAAGTTGCCAAATGATAGGTATCTGGTAGAGGATACGCCTTTAACAAAAAAGAAAGGTAAAGCAAGTTATAAAGGGGTGCATCCGGTAGATAGAATATATCCGTGGTTGAGTTTCAAGGGTATAGAGGATAGCGGGTCTAGTGAAGAGGAAATAGAAGCAGGAAATAATGATGATATACAGGCAGATGTCGATGATCAAGGATATATGGATTTAAATTAAACTTTTGGTTAATATAATATGATTTATTGAGTAATTAATGAAAGTTTTAACTACAAATATCGAATGCTCGGAATAGAGCCAATTTAAGTTAATAGGGAGGTTGTCGGAGGTTTATGAGAGTATTGTTAGGAAAATAAATACTGGGAAAGATATTGGAAGGATACTAGCAGGGTATTGGAAGGATATTGGAAGGATAATCGGAAGGATAATCGGAAGGATAATTGGAAGGATATCGGAAGGATTATTTAAAGGAAGGATGTTTAGTACTAAATACCAGAGTTATGTAAGTTTTATATGAGAGCCTATTTGTTCCCTGGAACCAAGATTTTTATGTTAAATCAGTAGTCCTGATTTTCCTGTTTGTTTTCTTTTATTTGATGCATTGGTTTTCAGAGACAAATAGGAACTTATTTGATTAAAATTTTGTTAAAACTGTACTTTTCTGTACACAATTGTGATTAAGAGATACACATGATTGTTGAAATGGCGAAAAAAAAATATCAATGTTTTATATATTATAGCTAAGTAAGTCACGAGGACGTGACATAGTGGTCAGGATGGACGAATTTGTAAGCTATAAGTATATTATTTTGTACAATTTACATTTAATTTATGAATTATTATTTTTGTTGGCAACATTTATAAACTTCAGTTATTGTGTTTCCGCCGCCAACTTGTTATAAAAGTTTAAAAGTACGAAAACGATTTCTTAACGGATGCTATTGGTTCGTTGTTCAGATGGCGCCACTAGTACTCGATTGCTATTGGTTCATAGTTGAGAGTGGCGGGAGCTCTGTTCTTGGTCCGTTAAGGAATGGTCATTACGTCTGGATCGTTCAAGCTGGTAACTTGTAGAATTGAGTACAGTGAATAAATATTAAGTGGAAGTTGGAAGGTTATTGTGAATTGACGGATTAAAAGTTTAGCCGATCAAGAGTGTATTATTGATACTCACCTGATTCTGGACGGATTTGAGGGAAGGATCTAACACTATATTGAAATGTTTCGCTCGTTTTATATTAAGTTATGTGTTTTTTTTTACATGGCTTTTGCATGACTGTTAACTATTATTATAATTTTATTTTATTTTGTATCGTTGGTTTTTTTTTTATTTTATTTTAATTTTTTTTTTTTTTTTTTTTGTTTACCCTTTCTAGCTTTGGTTAAGGCTTCGCCATGAGCAACCTTATGAACCTGTGTTGTCCTCATTGTCCTAGGGTATTTACCGGGTCTAGGGGCCTTAACGTGCATATCACAAAAGTGCACAAGGTAGTAGGGGTTTCCCATGGAGCTAGCAGTGTTGGGGTGGGATTGTCCAGTACTGGCGCAGACAGCACAACAGGTCTTCAAACTCTGCCTGCGTTGAAACAAAATGTTCGTGTGCTGAAGCATATACCTAAGGGGGCGAGGAGTTTAGCGGCTGGCAAGTTGAGCGGTATAATTGACAATTGCTTGAGGACGAATAGTTTGGAGGATTGGTTCGCATTACTTTCTTTTTCTTTTGCTGCGCTTAGAGTCCCAGAGAGTGCCAATATCAACAAGTCTCTGACGTCTAAGGTGAAGGAGAATATAGAGAGAGTACGTGTGTATTTTCCTGAAAATCCTAACTTTAAGCCATTGTCAATTTATCGTACAACTAGCTGATGCCCGCGACTTCGTCTGCGGTGTAAATTATAATTAGGCAATTAATCTTAATAGGCAATTAATAGTTTCTGATATTTGTTCATAAACTTTGTTGTAATTAAACAAAACCCTCAAATATTGGGCCCAAAACTGCACAATGCACATTTACCGTGAAAATCAATTCTTAAGTCCATTTAAGGATTATTACCAAAAAATTAAATGCACTTAATAAACCGCTTGTTACTTACACAAAAAAACAATCTACTAATTGCTATATGCTATGCATGGAGTTAAAAACCTTTTACTTTAAAAATTGTACGGGTCCCTAAAAAAACTTTCAACCCCTACTTACTCAACCCGTCTTCGAGATAAATTTTAATGAACCGTGAAATCATTTGAGTTCTATTCAGTTTAATCAGTTTTAGATACCCTACTTTAAAAATCATTTGGTCCCTTTATAAAGTTTTGGTCCCCATTTATAACCCTTGGAGATGAATTTCAAAAAATGGTTTAACATTTTTTCTGTACCCTTATTGAAGGATCTATGTACGAAGTGTCAGATTTCCTACTTCAAAAATCCTTTGGACCCTATACAGAGTTTCAACCCCCATTTAAACCCCTTTGGGGATAAATTTCAAAAAACTGCAATCACTTTTCTTTTCTTTTTTAGATGAGTTCAAGATCTACTACAAAAATCGTTTGGTCCCTTTACAAAGTTTCAACCCCCTTTTGATCCCTTTTTAGGGATGAAAAAACGGTAAAACCACATTTCTTTTTTCTTATTAAGGAGTCTATGTACGATGTCCCAGATCGCCAACTTCAAAAATCTTTTGGTCCGTATACAAAGTTTCGACCCTCATTTAAACCCCTTTGGGGATGAATTTCAAAAAAACAGCAATCACTTTTCTTTACTCTCATGGATGAGTTTATGTAAGAAGTTTAAGATCTACTATAAATACCGTTTGGTCTCCATACAAAGTTTTGACCCCCGTTTGACCCCTTCTTAGGGATGAATTTAGAAAAACGAAAAATCACTTTTTCTACTCTTATTGAGGAGTTTATATACGATGTCTTAGAGCTCCAACTTCAAAAATCGTTTGTACCCTACACAAAGTTTCAACCCCCATTTTAACCCCTTTGGGGATGAATTCCAAAAAACAGCAATCACTTTTCTTTACTCTTATGGATGAGTCTATGAACGAAGTTCAAGATTTACTACAAAAATCGTTTGGTCCCCATACAAAGTTTCAACCCCCGTTTGACCCCTTTTTAGGAATGAATTTCGAAAAATGGTAAAACTACTTTTCTTTATTCTTATTGAGGAGTTTATGTACGATTTCTCAGAGCTCTAACTTCAAAGTTCAAATTTTCAACCCCCATCTAACCCCTTTTGGGGATGAATTTCAAAAAACCGTGAAATGACTTTCCTGTACTCATATTGTGGAGACTATGTACGATATCTCAGAGCTCCAACTTCAAAAATCGTTTCAAGCCCCATTTAACCCCGTCCCCCGTTGGGGATGAATTTTGAAAAACGGTGAAATTACTTTTTGCAACTAATCTCCTAGTTTAAAAATCGTGTGGTCCCCATTTAAACTTTCAACCCCCGTTTTACCCCTTTTAGGGATGAATTTCGAAAAAGGGTGAAATTACTTTTCTCTACTTATATTGAAGGATCTATGTGCGAACTCTGAGATCTCCAACTTCAAAAATCGTTGGTGCCTATACAAAATTTAAACCCCCGTTTAACCCCTTTTGGGGATGAATTTCGAAAAACCGTGAAATTACTTTCCTACACTCATATTGTGGAGCCTATGTACAATGTCTCAGAGCTCCAACTTCAAAAATCGTTTTAACCCCCATTTAACCCCTGTTGGGGATGAATTTTGAAAAAAGGTAAAACTACTTTCTTAGACCTTTATCGAGGAGTCTATATACGAAGTCTCAGATCTGTAACTTAAAAATAATTTGGTCCCTAAACAATATTTCAACCCCCGTTTTACCCCTTTTAGGGATAAATTTCGAAAAAGGGTTAAATTACTTTTCTTATCTCATATTGAAGGATCTATGTGCGAACTCTCAGATCTCTAACTTTAAAAATCGTTTGGTGCCTATACAAAGTTTCAAACCCCCATTTAACCCCTTTTGGGGATGAATTTAGAAAAACCGTGAAATTACATTCCTGTACTCATATTGATGGGTCTATGTGCAAAGTCTCAGATCTCCGTCTTTAAAAATCGTTTGGTCCCCATTTAAACTTTCAACCCCCGTTTAAGCCCTTATAGGGATGAATTTCGAAAAACCGTGAAATAATTTTTCTGTACTCATATTGAGGAGACTATGTACGATGTCTCAGAGCTGCAACTTCAAAAATCGTTTCAACCCCCATTTAGGATGTTCCCCATTGGGGATGAATTTTGAAAAACGGTAAAATTACTTTCTTCGACCTTTATTGAGGAGTCTATATACGAATTCTCAGATCTGTAACTTCAAAATAATTTGGTCCCTATACAACATTTCAACCCCCGTTTAACCCCTTTTAGGGATGAATCTCAAAAAAGGGTGGAATTACTTTTCTCATGTCATATTGAAGGATCTATGTGCAAACTCTCAGATCTCTAACGTCAAAAACCGTTTGGTGCCTATACAAAGTTTCAACCCCCATTTAACCCCTGTTGGGGATGAATTTCAAAAAACCGTGAAATTACTTTCCTGTACTCATCTTGATGGGTCTATATGCGAAGTCTCAGATCTCCTACTTTAAAAATCGTGTGGTCTTCATATAAACTTTCAACCCCCATTTAACCCTCTTTGGGGATGAATTTCCAAAAACGGTGAAATTACTTTTTTTAAATTGTATTAAAGAGTCTATGTTCGAAGTCTCAGATCTCCTACTTTAAAAATCGTATGGTCCCCATATAAACTTTCAACCCCCATTTAACCCCCTTTGGGGATGAATTTCAAAAAATCCCTTCTTATCCCTTACTTACGTTATATAACCACCCTACTGTGAAAATTTCAAGTTCCTAACTTCAGTAGTTTCGGCTGTGCGTTGATCAGTAAGTCAGTCAGTCAGTCAGGACTTCTTCTTTTATATATTTAGATAGAGGGAAAGGTGCACGAGGGAGATGTGCGCGGTGCAGTTCGCCTCCTGTTGTCAGATGCGTCATTGGCTCCAAATAATGACGACACTCTGAGAGACTTGAAAAATAAACATCCTTCTCCATCGAGGCATGTTGTAATGCCGCCCGAGCCAGATGTATCAAGCGCATATTTAGTTGTTTCAACGCCAGAGGTGGTAAACGCGCTGGGATCTTTTTACAATGGTTCGGCTGCCGGGTTGGATGGTCTTCGGCCGCAGCATCTAAAGGAATTGACATCTTCTTCTGCAGGTAGTAATGGGCCAAAATTATTGGAGTCTTTAACTAAATTGTGCAATTTTCTTTTAAGGGGAATGGTTACTCCACAAGTCTGTCCATATTTATACGGAGCTTCCATGTGTGCGTTAACAAAGAAAGACGGTGGCATCAGGCCTATTGCCGTCGGCAATACCATTCGGCGGTTGGTTGCCAAGTTGGGTTGCCGTTCTGTTAGGGACGAAATGGCGGACTACCTTCAGCCCCAACAAGTGGGTTTTGGCACGCCTTTAGGTTGTGAAGCGGCAATTCATGCCACGCGTTCTTTTGCACTGGCACAGGACAATGCTGATAAAGTTATATTAAAGCTGGATTTGAAAAATGCCTTTAATAGTGTGCAGAGGGATACATTGTTAGAGGAAGTAAGGGATTTGATACCTACTTTATATCCTTTCCTCTACCAGTGTTATTCCTCGCCTAGTAACCTTTTTTATAGCACTAACGCATTGTCCTCACAAGTCGGGGCCCAGCAAGGAGATCCATTGGGCCCATTGATTTTTTGTCTGGCTATTCAGAAACTTATAACTACTTTGGAATCTCCTCTAAATGTTTGGTACTTGGATGATGGTACATTTGGAGGGTTGCCGTCGGTAGTCCTTGATGATGTGAAAAGATTATTGCCAGCTTTGTCGGCATTGGGATTGGAGGTTAATGCACAGAAATGTGAATTGTTCCCGTGTAGCTCTACTGTGCAAATCACGGATTTTCTAACGGTTCTCCCCGGATTGAAAATAATAGACAGCGCATCTTTTTCTCTTTTAGGGGCTCCGATTTTTCCAGAGGGAGTTCCCATCGCTATTCAAAAGAAATCGGATGCGCTTTCTTCGGCTCTGACCCACCTACAGCAGTTGTCGCCCCATGTCGCTTTAGTTTTATTGCGTAACTCGTTTTCAATGCCACGTATGATATACACTCTGAGAACGGCACCCTCTTGGTTGTTTCCCCGGCACACTTTTGAATTTGACCAAGTTCTGCAGCGTGGTCTTGAAGCCATTTTAAATGTAGAGTTGAACGAGATTCAATGGGTTCAAGCTGTGCTGCCTATTCGGTGTGGCGGTCTTGGGGTTCGACGAGTGCACGATATAGGACTTGTTGCTTTTCTAGCTTCTGCTCATGCATCTATGGAACTTGTCACTCGTATTTTGCGTGTAAATGGTGACAACGTTCAAGTTCCTTTTGTACAAGAAGCTTTGTGTGAGTGGAAGGTTAGGTGTCCTAGTGATGCAAGGCCAGATAATTTGAAGTCTCAAAGATCCTGGGACGATATACTAAGTAGACGGAGGTATGATGGGCTTTTGGAGGTAGCCTCGGGGGTGGATGAGGCCCGGTTGAAGGCTGTCGTGGAGCCCGAATCCGGAGCTTGGTTGCACGCGTTGCCATCGTCGCACTTGGGTACACTCTTGGATGCCGATTCGCTCAGAGTGGGGGTAGCACTGAGGTTAGGGTGCTCGGTGTGTGAACCTCACCAGTGTGTTTGCGGGGCAACGGTTGAGGCGAACGGTCATCACGGCTTAAGTTGCGTGCGGTGCGCCGGTAGGTTTTCGAGGCACCAGTCTATTAACGACATCATACGTCGTGCGATGGTGTCCGCTAATTTACCTTCTGTTTTGGAGCCTCAGGGTCTTAGTAGAACGGATGGCAAAAGACCGGATGGGTTGACATTGGTTCCATGGGCGCGAGGGCGTAGCTTGATTTGGGACGCGACGTGTGTCAGCACGTTCGCTCCCTCTCATCTGAGCCACACCGTGAACAGGGCGGGGGCTGCAGCGGAGTTTGCAGCTAAACTTAAACACGCGAAGTACCGCAATTTGGAACCAATGTATGACTTTGTCCCGGTTGCAGTGGAAACGGGTGGACCCTGGTGCTCCGAGGCAAAGGCGTTGATTAGAGACTTAGGGCAGCGGTTGAGAGACAGAGGTTGTGATCCCAGGTCAGGCTCGTACCTGGTTCAAAGAATTTCGTTGGCAATACAACGGGGAAATGCCGCCAGTATATTTGGAACTTTTGCGCCAGGTACTAGTCTTACAGGGGACTGACATTTGTATGTAATTGTTTTTATTTTAGTTTAGATCGGTTTGACAAAGCGTGTTGCGGCTTAATACGGTTTTGTTTTCTTTTGACGAAGCATGTTGCGGATCGTTTTCTGTGTTAGTTTTATGTTTTAGATACGAGGAATTTTTTTTTTATGGATACTCATTTTGTACTTCTGACGAAACCTGCGTTGTGGATATAGCAAATCGGTGTTTTAGTTTTTAGATTCTTTTTTGATTCTCTGTTCATGTCATATATCTTCGTTAGATATCCTTTTGAGACGATTGTGTGATTGTCGGTTATTTTAGAATAGCTTAATAGATTGGCTTTCATTTCTTTCACATAGAATACATTATTAATCGTCACTTTACTTTTATTTGCATATACTGGGAAATATACAGTTATATTTCCAACTTTTGTAGCATTTAGAATTCTTCCGTCTCCGACCTTCACTTTTATTGGATCTTTTAATATTATACATTTATCAAAATAATCATCGCTATTAATGATGTGGTCCGTACATCCACTATCTAATAGCCAATTTATCTGGCCTGTCTTTGCTTCAGTGTTTTCTCTTGTTATCATTGAATTATTTACAACGGATACGTGGAAGCTTTTCCTATTATAATCGTAACTATTTGTGTTTCTTTCGCCTCTATTGCCAAAATTATAACGGCCACGTCCACGACCACGGCCATGCCTTGGGCCTCGATGTCCACGTCCACGACTTCCGTGCCAACAATCTTGTTTCAGGTGTCCCGGCTTTCCACAAATAAAACATGTTGGTCTATTATCACGTTCCACCTTAAAGGCGTTTGACGTACTCGGTACTTCTTCATCTACTTTTTCTATATTTTTCATACGTATCTTACTTTTTAAATATTCTACTGTTCTTTCATTTTCCGGTAAAACATCTATCTGGTCACCGATATAGCTATAATTTCCTGGCAATGCTTTCAACATATAATTCAGTTTTTCACTTTCTGTCATCATGGCGCCTGCTTTTTTCAAATCGTTGACACATCGTTCGAATTCGTCGAAAAATATATTAATATCCGAATATTTCGCTAATTTAATATTTTCTAAATTGCTTCGGCACACAATTTGCAGCGCTGTGGATTGTTTTAAATACATATCGTCGAACTTTTTCATAATTTTAAACGTAGAATCTAAGTCGCATATGTACTCAAGTTGCTGATTCGTAATCGCACTGTATATATAGTTCGTTGCTTGAATATCCATCTCATCCCATAGTGTAGCATCATCAGATTCAGTCTTTAATCTTATAGCGACTTCTTTACATTTTTTAAACTGAAGAAATTTTAAAATTCGGATTTTCCAGTTCGAATAATCCGTGCCGTCAAATATTGGAATTACGATATTGCTACTCATTTTAAATCACTTACTTGAAATTCGCCACTTTTTCCGTACTCAGCGATCTGCTACCATGTTAATGTTGTAAATTATACACACATATTTAATATTTATTTAAATACTTTAATCCTTCAGACAGACCATGTTATCTAGAACGACATATGAGGAAGACATAAGGGACAGCTTTTTTTTGTTAGTTGCCAGTATGAATCTATCTATGTATTACGTTGCTATACAACCTAAACAACTCAACAGTTATAAACGTGAGACATCATATTGATATTAGAATCAATACCAACAATGTCACCCATCGTTCATGTGACTGATGTCATTATTTAAAGTACTTATAAAACACACTCGAAGGAAATTTCCAAGTGGCCAGTATGTATCATAATCCATGAAGATTGATGAAATATTACTAAAATTATTTACGTATCGACAATAATAGACTGGTAATAATTTTAATGCGTACTTAAAACATTTATTTTCACAGTGCGATGCGAATGCGATGTAAATAAGGTGAAAAATTGTAAACATATTTTTGACGTCGACTGTACAGCTACGATTTAAATCGCCGGTGGTTGATCATAATATTCATAATTATCATAATCCTGCGGGCGGAAATACTAGTGTGTGACAAGCCTTAAATAAGTAAATCATACATAGGTAAAGAGATCCGATTGCACATTATGTACATTCTGGTTTGAAATAATTTGTTTGACAAGAAATGTCTATGTGACTTACTTGCCGTTCTAGTGAAAAGAGATAGAGACAATAACAAACGTTGCCAGCTCGTCCTAAGGTATTGTGTTACTGGTGAACCAAAAATAATTTATTTAATTTGTATGAAAAGTTAAAAAAGTTAAAAATCTAATTTCGACCTATGTTTATATAAAGTTTTTTAATTATTACGACCTCAGCTATATGCTGGTAAAGTTATATGGGTTCCTCGCGAGCACCTTGTATATAAGTTGACAACGTTATGGTCGGTTAATCATCGCTTCCTTGTTATTTTATTTTTATGATACCAGATTACAGCAGCTTCTTCGTTCTTTATCAGCTTTATCACTCTCTCATCGTTGTTTATCGTTATCTATCGAGTATTTTTTATTGAAGAGGTAAATTTATTTAATACATTCTATATAAATCGAGTATTTACACGGCGTATAATACTCTAACACAAAGAAAAATTTATTTATCACTTGTCTATACGGTAGGATACATCATCTGTCCTCTTTTACTAAAAGTGTTTATTTATCAATTTTACTATTTCAGAATATTCACACTTTTCTAGTCCGCTTGGACCAACTATGGCCATTGGCCGTTGGTTCACAAGTATTTTACTCTTGTAATGGTAAAACTCTCTCTTACTAATGATACGGCCATAGTAAAATGTTATCGTTAATCAAGTTGTAAATGAAAAAAGTTATTTGCGCTGTTGTAGCCGCAGGTAATTCTATGTTTCTATAACATCATTCGATTGCAACTTGCTTTTGTTCTCAATGCAAATCTGTTTAATCCGGCCTCCGTGCTTCTTAGCACACAAACATGGCTTCAAATTTTTTTGTTCCATGATTGAACGAAGAAAATTAATTTGCCATACGAAAGAGTATCTTTGGAAACTTTGTTTAATTATCTCCACGATACACACCATCCAATCATACAAATGGTTAAAAGCTACACTTATCATATGGACGTGTGTACTATCAAAAAATCATACGAACTTGTGTTTAATATGTAGAACTATCATATGTAATGGCACATTAGTTTGTTTCCCTACAAATATTTGGTAAAACATAGAACAAATAATTCTCAATAACGTATTTATAAAATGTTTGAGAGGAAGTATATTACGTTTAATAAAATGTGCTATTTGTCTTAAAATAACCCAACCTATGATTATTAAACGGTATATAAATTCTATGGTAGATTCTTTTCATAGCAAATTATCGAATCATTGATACAAACATGGTGCAAGATATCGTAGAAACTGCTTACTTTTATATTTTGGAAATGTTAACATACCAAGTCATATGAAGTTTACGTTTTTACTGGTGTTGATATCATTGTAGAACGAGAATATCTATTTAAAGATTTATTAAAATCAACGATGATATCTTTGAACCATAACTGTGATATTTAATAGCATTAGAACATCATGAAGTATAAATTGTGGCTTGTTGCAAGACATCACGTACTAATATTAGACTGGTTTTTGTAAAGCAACCCTATATATATACGCCTATTTATATAGGTATTTAAGAAAACTAAAAATTAAATTATTAAAGGAGATTGCCGACGCGTCTATGGGGCCTCGTACCAAATCAAAAGTCATTGTGTCAACACGAAACCGACTGTATCTTAGAGAACAAGAAACTGCCTTTCCGAATCACTAAATCCCATTAAAATTGTATTCGGAGATCAATAGGAAATTGAGATTGATTTCCTGATTTCGAAGTTAGTTTTTGCGTAGCAAACCGTCTAAATATTTGTCAACCGGCCCGGCCAAATACAAAATCACCTAATAACTTTAATTCCTGACGTTGTCGAGACTTCACTTAACTTAGTCGTATGACATGTCATTTCAGATACCTGTGTTAGGTTTTTTATTGTGCCTATTCAGATTGTTAAAATGTTATTATAAAAAAAGTTCTTTGAAACTATTTTGATACATCGTGAGATAAAAAATATTGTAACATTACATTTACGCGCAATGTCTCGTATAGTGAAGTATCAGCGAGATATCACGAGTTATTTGTACCAAATAAAGAATTTAAAATGATTTACGTCCTTCGACAAAAAATTGTGAAAAGACGTGTCTTATAAAGTGCCTAATATTTAAACTTAGAATAAGACAGAATGTCAAGCTGTCAACTTTCTTGCTAAGATCATGCAGTTCGTATTAGAAAGAACCGCGGAGTTTTATGGAATTAATATTTTTGTATACATTCGCGTAGACGGTGGTGCCACTGTCATAGGCCTTTTAGATTTTGACCGATTTTGTCTGTCAAATACAGTTCTAAGGAATTCATACATCTTTCATGGTGGCGGCGGAAATCGTACAGCAAAATTCTTTTTTAATTGATCTCAGATTTCCCATTTTAAATTCAGTAATAAAAAAATCCCTCTGGTTTAAAAAATAAAACTAAGTTTTTGGTATCGTTTTCGTTGTGACACAATTAATAACGATATTGGTACCAAAAGTCGGCAATCTCCTTTAATTTATTAAAATAAAAATTGGCCATCAATAATAATGTGATCGTCTAGAATTAAATGTAGGACCGTCTACGTTGTGTTTACAAAATCAAAATTAATATCATACAAAGTCAAAATTACCTCAAAATATCTTTTATAATATTGTGCAATAAAAACATATATAACTAAACTAACTTAAATGGAAAGCTCTGGCTCGACGTAAACAACGGCGCCCTGAAAAACCCGAACACAAGGGGACCTCATGGAAAGCAGACCTTTAGGTCTAAATAGGGAACCTAGTTCTATTTAAATATTTTAGAATCCGGGTCTTCACACGCCCTTAAAACCCGGCCAAACGGACAAGTCGTTACAGACACCACAGCGGTCCCGACTCTGCCCGCCCTTCGACCTTTGACGCAACTACGAACCCTTTCCAAACAAACCGTCTCTTAACACTCTGATCGACAAGATTCATTCAATCATCTCACTTTGATTTCCTAATAAGAGGAAGCCAGAGTGGCTAGGGGAAATATCGGGACGTATTTCAGCCGTCACTGAAGCATATCCTCACGAGTATAGTCCGTCCGGACAGACACGATCTCGTTGCCCTCCTAAGCTTACAGCAAGCAGTCCATACCATTAAGACGTACACTACTTAGCAAGTAGTCCATATCATTAAGGCGTACACTACTTTCTATTGCTGCAGTATTGCCCTACTGTATTCTTAAAACTCCAATCAGGCAAATCGACAAGACGGGGGGTCTACCTTATTTCGTATAAAACTAAATGGTATAAAATCAAAACGTATAAATTCAAAACGTATAAAATCACTTCGTATAATCTTTCATTTCGGTTAAAATTCATTTTGTATAACATTTAAAAGCTCTAAATACGAAATCTCTATTCTTCAATATGTCTAACATTCAAAATGTATAAAATCATTATGCATAACATTTAAGATGTATAAAATTATTACGCATAATATTCATTTTGTATAACAATTACTTGATCGCATATTTAAAACGTAGAACATTCAAAATATCTAATCATCACAATGTATACAAAACAGTCGGTCGGGCTCCGCAACTGCTCCGCCGCTGCGGGAAGAGCAGCCCCTTCGCCCTTGCGTATCAAAGCATATACAGGCTGCTCCATATACAGGGCATATACAGGGTGTCACTGTTTTATATACAGGGTGTCACTGTGTTATATACAGGGTGTCACTGTGATAGATACAGGATGTCACTGTGATATATACAGGGTGTCACTGTGATATATACAGGTTGTCACTGTGATATATACTGGGTGTCACTGTGATATATACATAGTGTCACTATGTTATATACAGGGTGTCACTGTAATGTATACAGGATGTCACTGTGATAGATACAGGATGTCGTCGATAACCTACCTATTTTTGGGAGCCGTTTCGTTTTTAGGGTCATCAAAAAAAAATAACCCTAATCTACCTATTTTTGGGAGCCGTTTCGTTTTTAGGGTCATCAAAAAAAATAACCCTAACCTACCTATTTATGGGAGCCGTTTCGTTTTTAGGGTCATCAAAAAAAAATAACCCTATCCTACCTATTTTTGGGAGCCGTTTCGTTTTTAAGGCCATTAAAAAAAATAACCCTAACCTACCTATTTTTGGGAGCCGTTTCGTTTTTAGGGCCATTAAAAAAATAACCCTAACCTACCTATTTTTGGGAGCTGTTTCGTTTTTAGGGTCAACAAAAAAAATAACCCTAACCTACCTATTTATGGGAGCCGTTTCGTTTTTAGGGTCATCAAAAAAAAATAACCCTATCCTACCTATTTTTGGGAGCCGTTTCGTTTTTAGGGTCATCAAAAAAAATAACCCTAACCTACCTATTTATGGGAGCCGTTTCGTTTTTAGGGTCATCAAAAAAAAATAACCCTAACCTACCTATTTTTGGGAGCCGTTTCGTTTTTAGGGCCATTAAAAAAATAACCCTAACCTACCTATTTTTGGGAGCTGTTTCGTTTTTAGGGTCAACAAAAAAAATAACCCTAACCTACCTATTTTGGGAGCCGTTTTGTTTTTAGGGTCATCAAAAAAATAACCCTAACCTACCTATTTTTGGGAGCCGTTTCGTTTTTAGGGTCATCAAAAAAAATAACCCTAACCTACCTATTTTGGGAGCCGTTTCGTTTTTAGGGTCATCAAAAAAAAAATAACCCTAACCTACCTATTTTGGGAGCCGTTTCGTTTTTAGGGTCATCAAAAAAAAAACCCTAACCTACCTATTTTTGGGAGCCGTTTCGTTTTTAGGGTCATCAAAAAAAATAACCCTAACCTACCTATTTTTGGGAGCCGTTTCGTTTTTAGGGTCATTCATAAACAGCAGTATAATTTGGAAAAGCTTATTGCTTAAAAATGTGAACTTGGAAAAATATATATTACTATATTATGACTAAGCTGCGATATATTTTGAAATATACATTACACCAAATATTACTTAAAATACATTACAGTGACACCCTGTATATAACACAGTGACACTCTGTATATATCACAGTGACATCCTGTATCTATCACAGTGACACCCTGTATCTATCACAGTGACACCCTATATATAACACAATTGCACCCTGTTTATATCACAATTACATTCTATATATATCACAGTGACACCCTGTATACATTACAGTGACACCTTGTAGTTAACACAGTGATACTCTGTATATATCACAGTGACATCCTGTATCTATCACAGTGACACCCTGTATTTCTCAATTAAACTGCTTACAGACATGTTTTCTCTGCTGACAGTGACATCCTGTATCTATCACAGTGACACCCTGTATATAACACAATGGCACCCTGTATATATCACAATGACATTTTGTATATATCACACAGTGACATCCTGTATACATTACAGTGAAACCTGGGCCTCATATTTCAATAATATTAAGGGTTTACAAAAATTAGAGCTTTTAACAGTTATACCCCGTGAATGTTATACCTTATAATAGTTATAACAAATAACGTTTCGAGCAAATGAATGTTATACGTTATAATACTTATAACAAATAACGTTTCGATCAAATGAATGTTATATCATACGAAATTATACAAGATGACTTTAGAGCATTTGAATTTTATACGAAATGTAATTATACACTTTAATTTTTATGCCATCTGAATTTATACGAAATGAATCATTATCCGAAATGAATTTCGACGAAGTGATTTTATACGGATTGATTTTATACCAAATAAGGGGATACCCAAGACGGGAGCTATATAAGATTGGAGTGAATTTAACTAACAAGTCATCAAGGCGATGACTCGAGCGCAGATGCCCTTATACCTAACTACCTAATACAAAGTAAGCTTGGAATTATTTATTTATTTATTTTATTTATAAGGTTTGCCAACAGGTACAATACTATATGACACGAAATTTAAACAATAGGTACTTATCGTATTTGAGTATTCACCCAATTACAGGCAAACACAACTTGCATAAATATTATCGCTTACATTTTGCAATACTAAAATATAACATTAATTTATAATTAGAGAGCATAAAAACTAATAGTAAACATAAATCACATTCATTCCCTCTCTGTCATACTAAACGATAAGATTTAAAATAAATAATTTAGAACCCTACATTTTACTGGAACTCTCCTTCACAGCCATGCTCGAACGCTGCAATCTTGAACTCTCGTACACGTCGAAGAATTGCAGAAGTGAAATAACAACTACTTTATTATGACAACCTAAGACGTAAATAAAATAGACCCCAAGACACTCCCTCGTTACTCCAACTGCACTCGATGTAATTAATGAAATAGTACTTCCTGTTTCACTGACGCTAGATAAAATTTTAATCAACACAGGTTATAAACAATTAAAAACAATCACTTAAAATCCTTTTATCACAGTCCTTTGTCCATCACACGAACACAGTCCTGAATCTAATCTAATCATTAACACTTATTCACTTACTGGTCTCTATAAACGTTCACAATTTAATTAAACCTAGTCTACCTAATTCTACTCTCACGGTAACTTAATATTTATTTAAAACAAAACTATCCAACTCATAGTTGCGCGCGCGCTTCCGAACTCGGCTTACTCCGAACCGTCTAGTTTGTACACGTCTGTCCGAAAACTAGGCTTAACACGAACTGCCTAGTTTGAACGCGTGTCTCTTCCACCAGGCTCAAACCCCAACTGCCTCAATCTCCTTTTCTCCATTTTTTTTTATAACAACTGCAGCTCTATCGACAAACAGATACAACCGCCATATTGCACTCATTCACATACGTCCTTTTGGTTTAAAAGTAGTAGACCATTTGAGAATCGGCACCAGGGCCCGTCATAAAGTAACCATCCCCATTGTTTGAGTTTATAACATTTTAAGATTTCTCACATCCCCAAAAGTTTTAAAAAGTTCTTTATAATAATTTATTAACGTTCCCTGTTGGTCAAAAATAAGGCAATAAACTATTTGATACAAAAGGGCTGTTGTTTGCCTTTATAACACCCAAAAACCTCTCGCAATTTAAAAAGTCTTAAAATTTCTCCAGCCAGTAATAAAACCATAAACTCACTTGTTGCACAAAAGGCTAGACCCACAATTTTATTCTATACGTCTGTGTTTCTACGAAAATGTATTCATTGTTTGGGTAACACGTAAACTTTCTCACAATCCCAAAAATTCCTTTGTTTAAACTTTAGCTAGAAATAAAGTAATTTATTTATTTGTTCCTCGAATGACACTTCCGCTTAAATCCGGCGTCACAATTTTTTGTATGTCTGAGTTTACGCGAGATACCTTTAATAATATCAACTATGTATAAAACTTATATGACTACTACTACTACTTACTACTACTTAAATGTACTGTAAACACTGCGTTTACATTTTGTCGATTGACATAGTGATTACGACTCTACCGTAGAGTCGAAAATTGGACACCCCCTTTTTCGGGCGAAATATTGTAAAGGAGGACCGGACAAAACGGTCCTAAGAACCAATAGCGAAGTGACATATATCATTAGAAAGGTGATTCAATATACTACAATAGTTACTATGGGAGCTCATTTCAAATCACTGTGTGAAAAAAGTTATGGCGATATAAAAAACTTATTTTCATAGACGATTTTAAGCAATAAAAATGAATTATTTCGTATTCCTTGACGTTACAGTCCACCTGTCAGGCCTCCCTGGCCGCTCAGGCTCCCCCGGCCCCTCCGGCCCCCAGGCTGCCGCTAGCAGGGCACCAAAGGCCCTTAAGGCACCCCCCGCACCGTTGACGGGACTAGAGTGGCGTGTTTGCTTCGGGCCTTTAGGGCTTTCGCCTTGCTGGCCTCCAGCTCAAGTCCCGTCAACGGTGTGGGGGGTGCCTTCGGTATCATGCTAGCGGCAGCCTGAGGGGCCGGAGGGGCTGGAGGAGCCTGAGGGGCCGGGGAGGCCTGACAGGTGGACTGTAACGTCATGGAATACGAAATAATTCATTTTTATTGCTTAAAATCGTCTATAAAAATAAGTTTTTTTATATTGCCATAACTTCTTTCACACAGTGATTTGAAATGAGCTCCGATAGTAACTATTGTAGCACATTGAAACACCTTTCTAATGATATATGTCACGTCGCTATTGGTTCTTGGACCAGCCTCCATACATTTTTGCCGGTTCTCCTTTGTATTATTTATTGTAAAAATAGTGTGCATAGAATAAGTAGCAACCTCTAGCTAAATAAGACCGGCTCTACATAGAGCAATAAAGATTTTGTGTGTATTTCGTTCCATATTTTGTGACCTTATTCTCTACATTTTTTAGTAACGACAAACTCACCCAATATACAGGTGAGTTATAGCTATAAGGTGACTGCCTGACCACCGAGGCACAATCAGCAGAAAAACAAAAACCACGTGGCGGCGT
The DNA here is from genome assembly GCA_947034925.1 of Eudemis profundana. Classification (NCBI taxonomy): domain Eukaryota; kingdom Metazoa; phylum Arthropoda; class Insecta; order Lepidoptera; family Tortricidae; genus Eudemis; species Eudemis profundana. The sequence continues at coordinate 15,913,701 of OX344815.1, forward strand.
GGTCCTTGAAGGAGTGGAGCTAGCAACACCGTTTCCAGCAAGGAAAAACTACACACCAACAGGACTCATCCGGTACAAATTTCATATTTTTTTCATCACACTTGCTCGAAAATGGTGTCATTACACGTAGGTTTTGCGGGCCGTAAATGCCCTATTACGCCCTAGGGCGTAATGGTTTTCTTTTTAAATTTGAAACGCTGGTTCTGTTTTACTCTTATTTGTCATGTTCAAAGAACACGCCAACTTACTTTTTTTAACTTTTATTACTGAAATATTTCTTTAAAGAGAACTGTTATTGCAAATACACGTAAACACATATTTCTGTAACATTAATTAAATGTTTAAATAGTGTATTTCAGTATTTTGCAAATATAAAATCAACCATTTTAAGTCTTTACCGCTATGGTTTCCGAACGTGACTTGTCGTCTTGATATGTCACTAATGTCACTGTCAGTTTTACAATTTTATTTAGGTTAAGTAAGGTTATTTTAATCAGATTTCCTCACAAGTGTGATGAAAAACATTGTGTGTGCCACGGGCGGTACAGGAATTACAAACTCGTGTTATTAAAGCCCTCGGCTTCGCCTTGGCCTTGTAACAAACACTCGTTTGTAATTCCTTACTTACCGCCCTTGATACACAATGTACTATTGGACATTTAGAAACGAAATTATAGACTTTTCAAAATTGAAACTTTAAAAGACAATAACTCAAAAACTTCAGGCAGACCATAGTGTTTTTAGTAAAGAATCCGGTGCGCGCTAAGAATATCTACGTGCTAACGAAATTTGGAAATTTTTGGACAATTCTATAGTGAAAATTTTTTGAAAATTGTGTAAAAACTGAAAAAACTCTACCGTGAAAAACTTCTCTTCTACATTTATTTTATTTAGTGTGTGTACCTATAGACCTGTGTATAAGCTATTTTTTGACGTTTTTTGTGTAATTTTATGTTGAGCGATACCAGAGATATCAAATTTTTTGTGTTTTTCCTACTAAATTCTGTAAATAATAATAATAATTGTGTTTTCTCGGTGCCATAGTGTTTAGAACCCCTATCCCCATTAGACCAACCCCAAACGCCAGGCCGATAGCGTTAAAATTGCCGAGAAACCAGAAACTCGGCCATTTTTCTTTTTCTGGTTTCAAACTTCAGTTAGGTATAACTCTGGAACCGCTTCACGTAGAGTAGAAGGACCGCTTTTCCTGTGTCTGTAGTACACTCGGGTGCAAAGAAATCGAGCCACCTTCACATTTTTTCTAAAATCAATTTTATGGAAAAACTGTAAAAGTAAATCTGAAAAATGGGGTATCGTTTGAAAGATAATTTTGTTTTCTATCGAATGAGCTTATTTTCACGTGAAAAACGGGTGATTTTTCATACATACAGGGTAGAAAACAAAACTCATGTGAAAATGCTATTGCAGCACCGCTATGAAAATTCGAGTATAGGGAAAAAATTCATGGAAAATTAAACATTTTTTTTTCTTTCAGTATTTTGTATTCCCTCCTCTAGCTCTACGACATGCTTTCATGCGATTATGCATGGATCGAACCAAGTTGCGGATGTATTCTTGAGGGATGTCGGCCCAAACCTCTTCAACGGCGGTTTTCAGCTCACGAAGAGTTTCAGGAACTGGATTCCTTTCTCGAACTCTCCATTTCAATTCGTCCCAGAGGTGATCTATTGGATTAAGGTCAGGACTTCTTGCTGGCCAATCCATGACAGGAATACTGACGCTCCTAAGGTAATTCTTGGTGATTGTGGCGGTGTGCGGCCTGGCATTATCGTGCATAAATAAAAAATTATCACCGATAAAGCCCGCAAATGGAACCACATGTTCAGCTAAGATCTCCTCTATGTAGCGATGAGCAGTGAAGCCTCCTGCGTTAGGCCTATCAGGCCCTACGACGAATACAATATCGGTCTTCGCCTCCAATGAAATACCGGCCCAGACCATGACAGATCCACCGCCATATGCGACCGTTTCTTCGATGCAACACTGCGAAAATCGCTCTCCTGGTCTTCGGTAGACCCTTTCTCTTCCATCGTTGCCAAAAAGACAGATCCTGCACTCATCAGAAAACATCACGGTCCTCCAATGCTCAAGGGTCCAATTGATATGGTCCTGAGCGAAAACACGGCGAGCTGTGCGATGAGCTGCAGTCAACTTGGGCCCATTGGCAGCTCGATGTGGTCTCAGATCTCGTTCCTTGAGACGTCTTCTCACAGTCCATCGACTTATGGACACATTCCGGACCTCCTGCAGTTTCTGCTGTAGCTTAACAGCGTTGAGTCGGCGCGCCCGTAGAGAAGTCATGACGATGAAGCGGTCGTCTGTTTGTGAGGTAGACCGTACCCTGCCTGTGCCGGGTCTTCTCGTAAAGGCACCACTCTCTCGGTACCTCTGGAACACTCGTTGGACTGCTGATCGGCTTAAATTCAGTTGTTGGGCCACTTGACGCTGACTCAGCCCGGTTTGGAGCAGAGCTACGGCTTGGGCGGCTTCAGCAGGGGTAGTATCCATTTTTTATTAACTTTCTGGCAAATTTAATAGAGAACAATGTCACAGGTAGAGTTGTAATTCACAATTGATGGGCAATTACTGAAAATTTATCATTTTATACCTTCCCAAACGGCATAATCCACACGTGCATTAATTAGCTCATTAGTAATGGGACAACATTATCACCCATAATTTCGTAATGACACCATTCTTGATTATACAATTAGCTTTATTTAAAAGCTGAATAAATTACCTTTCTAACGACATCCTAATTTGTTTGTTTTCATGTGCAGATCTTGAATAAATCGAACAAACATGAAAGTTGCACAGGTGGCTCGATTTCTTTGCACCCGAGTGTAGTTTTAAGATCTTTTTCGATTGTGTAAGGTTTCAGGCTGATATCTCGAAAGGAGATTGCCGACGCGTCTATGGGGCCTCGTACCAAATCAAAAGTCATTGTGTCAACACGAAACCGACTGTATCTTAAAGAACAAGAAACTGCCTTTCCTAATCACTAAATCCCATTAAAATTGTATTCGGGGATCCATAGGAAATTGAGATTGATTTCCAGATTTCGAAGTGAGTTTTTGCGTAGCAAATCGTCAAAGTATTTGTCAACCGGCCAAATACAAAATCACCTAATAACTTTAATTCCTGACGTTGACGAGACTTCACTTAACTTAGTCGTATGACATGCCATTTCGGATACCTGTTTTAGGTTTTTTATTGTGCCTATTCAGATTGTTAAAATATTATTATAAAAAAAGTTATTTGATACTATTTTGATACATCGTGAGATAAAAAATATTGTTGCATTACATTTACGCTCAATGTCTCGTATAGTGAAGTATCAGCGAAATATCACTAGTTATTTGTATCAAATAAGTAATTTAAAATGATTTACGACCTCTGACGCAAAATTGTGAAAAGACGTGTCTTATAAAGTACCTTATATTTAAACTTAGAATAAGACAGAATGTCAAGCTGTCAATTTTCGTGCTAAGATCAAGAAAACTACATACATAATTAATTGTATTAAGACGTATCTATGACGTTAGCTTTGTCTTTTACACTCATGTGAGAAGTAGTCTTAAGAAAGAACGAGACAAACATGTTACTTTCCTGGGTACAGGACAGCTGGATGCAGTTCGTATAAGAAAGAACCGCGGAGTTTTATGGAATTACAATTTTTGTATACATTTGTGTAGACGGTGGTGCCACTGTCATAGGCCTTTTAGATTTTGACCGATTTTGTCTGTCAAATACAGTTTTAAGGAAATCATACATTTTTCATGGTGGCGGCGGAAATCGTACAACACATTCTTTTTTAATTGATCTCCGATTTCCCATTTTAAATTCAGTAATAAAAAAATCCCTCTGGTTAAAAAAATAAAACTAAGTTTTTGGTATCGTTTTGGTTGTGACACAATTTAATGACGATATTGGTACCAAAAGTCGGCAATCTCCTTTTTTATTTAGCGTCCAAACGCCCGTAATTGACAACATTTCATTTTAAGAACACTTTAAAATGTATATACGATTCGAAAGCATTTTGTCTCCTGAACACTACACTATTTTTATAATTTTTTTATATCGCTTAATATAAAAAATACAAATGAATAAAAAATATGTTCTCATTTTACCAGTTCTACGGCACAATAGATGAAATGCCAGTGCCTTTTGCCACAGAAAAAATAAGCTGTCATAATTTTTAATTTGACATTGTCAATGCATACTGTGAGATCGCTTACTTTTTTTCGATCGCGATAAGACTAAAGTAATGGTTTATTGTACCGTAGAACTGTAGTTACGCCCTTTTAGAATAAGTAAATAAAAATATATTAATTATAAATTAATTACAAATCCTGGTGAAACAAATAAACTATCAGCGTATTCGTCTTTTCAAACCAAACACAGTGAACCAATAAAATTAAAGGCTCAAAAAAATGAAAGGTTGTCAATTGTGTAAAGGAGATAAAGCCCATAGTAGGGGAAAAAACTAGAGGTCTCTACGACAACTGGTTGCCGAGAAAATCGACATCAAAGACGTCATTTGACAGTTCGGCGGCCATCTTGTTTTCACGCAAGCCCTTATATCTCGGCTACCTTTGGTCCTAGAAACTTGCGGTTTTCGGATTTAGGACAGGGAACTCCCAACCCACCACATCGTCCAAGTTTCGGGAAAATCCAAGTCCTGACATTTCAGGATCCTGAAACCTATCCCAACCGACAGGGAGGGTTGGACTTCCTATAGCCACTCAAAATCCGGACTTTCTACGACCCCTGGAAGAGGAGAAAACGGCGTTCAAAGTAGCACTTTGACAGTTGTGCCGCCATCTTGGAATTAGAAAAAGACCCATAACTCCCCAACCGGGTGACGTAGAAAATCAGGGTTTCGACTGAGACTGACGGCAGCATCTCCCCAAGCCTGCCTATACATTTTCAGGAGGTTTCAGGAACCCAAAAGTTTTCAGCCAGAAAACCGACCCAGTCGACGCGAATCGCCGAGCCCAGCAAAACGAGCCCAAGCACGACTTTCTAGGACCCAGGACTTAGGAACTACAGCCAGATACCAATTCTGGTACCAAATACCAAGTTCGATACCAGAAACTTTGGGAAGCTGTAGCTCCGAAACCGCTGGGAATAATTGGGTCGTGTTTGGGGTCCCTAGAAAGGGCTTGAGGAGAGCTGTCGATTGACATAGTGATTACGACTCTACCGTAGAGTCGAAAATTGGACACCCCCTTTTTCGGGCGAAATATTGTAAATTTGTATTATTTATTGTAAAAATAGTGTGCATAGAATAAGTAGCAACCTCTAGCTAAATAAGACCGGCTCTACATAGAGCAATAAAGATTTTGTGTGTATTTCGTTCCATATTTTGTGACCTTATTCTCTACATTTTTTAGTAACGACAAACTCACCCAATATACAGGTGAGTTATAGCTATAAGGTGACTGCCTGACCACCGAGGCACAATCAGCAGAAAAACAAAAACCACGTGGCGGCGTGGTCCTTGAAGGAGTGGAGCTAGCAACACCGTTTCCAGCAAGGAAAAACTACACACCAACAGGACTCATCCGGTACAAATTTCATATTTTTTGGACATTTAGAAACGAAATTATAGACTTTTCAAAATTGAAACTTTAAAAGACAATAACTCAAAAACTTCAGGCAGACCATAGTGTTTTTAGTAAAGAATCCGGTGCGCGCTAAGAATATCTACGTGCTAACGAAATTTGGAAATTTTTGGACAATTCTATAGTGAAAATTTTTTGAAAATTGTGTAAAAACTGAAAAAACTCTACCGTGAAAAACTTTTCTTCTACATTTATTTTATTTAGTGTGTGTACCTATAGACCTGTGTATAAGCTATTTTTTGACGTTTTTTGTGTAATTTTATGTTGAGCGATACCAGAGATATCAAATTTTTTGTGTTTTTCCTACTAAATTCTGTAAATAATAATAATAATTGTGTTTTCTCGGTGCCATAGTGTTTAGAACCCCTATCCCCATTAGACCAACCCCAAACGCCAGGCCGATAGCGTTAAAATTGCCGAGAAACCAGAAACTCGGCCATTTTTCTTTTTCTGGTTTCAAACTTCAGTTAGGTATAACTCTGGAACCGCTTCACGTAGAGTAGAAGGACCGCTTTTCCTGTGTCTGTAGTAGTTTTAAGATCTTTTTCGATTGTGTAAGGTTTCAGGCTGATATCTCGAAATTTTTTATTTAGCGTCCAAACGCCCGTAAATTGTGTAAAGGAGATAAAGCCCATAGTAGGGGAAAAAACTAGAGGTCTCTACGACCACTGGTTGCCGAGAAAATCGACATCAAAGACGTCATTTGACAGTTCGGCGGCCATCTTGTTTTCACGCAAGCCCTTATATCTCGGCTACCTTTGGTCCTAGAAACTTGCGGTTTTCGGATTTAGGACAGGGAACTCCCAACCCACCACATCGTCCAAGTTTCGGGAAAATCCAAGTCCTGAAATTTCAGGATCCTGAAACCTATCCCAACCGACAGGGAGGGTTGGACTTCCTATAGCCACTCAAAATCCGGACTTTCTACGACCCCTGGAAGAGGAGAAAACGGCGTTCAAAGTAGCACTGACAGTTGTGCCGCCATCTTGGAATTAGAAAAAGACCCATAACTCCCCAACCGGGTGACGTAGAAAATCGGGGTTTCGACTGAGACTGACGGCAGCATCTCCCCAAGCCTGCCTATACATTTTCAGGAGGTTTCAGGAACCCAAAAGTTTTCAGCCAGAAAACCGACCCAGTCGACGCGAATCGCCGAGCCCAGCAAAACGAGCCCAAGCACGACTTTCTAGGACCCAGGACTTAGGAACTACAGCCAGATACCAATTCTGGTACCAAATACCAAGTTCGATACCAGAAACTTTGGGAAGCTGTAGCTCCGAAACCCCTGGGAATAATTGGGTCGTGTTTGGGGTCCCTAGAAAGGGCTTGAGGAGAGCTGTCGATTGACATAGTGATTACGACTCTACCGTAGAGTCGAAAATTGGACACCCCCTTTTTCGGGCGAAATATTGTAAATTTGTATTATTTATTGTAAAAATAGTGTGCATAGAATAAGTAGCAACCTCTAGCTAAATAAGACCGGCTCTACATAGAGCAATAAAGATTTTGTGTGTATTTCGTTCCATATTTTGTGACCTTATTCTCTACATTTTTTAGTAACGACAAACTCACCCAATATACAGGTGAGTTATAGCTATAAGGTGACTGCCTGACCACCGAGGCACAATCAGCAGAAAAACAAAAACCACGTGGCGGCGTGGTCCTTGAAGGAGTGGAGCTAGCAACACCGTTTCCAGCAAGGAAAAACTACACACCAACAGGACTCATCCGGTACAAATTTCATATTTTTTTCATCACACTTGCTCGAAAATGGTGTCATTACACGTAGGTTTTGCGGGCCGTAAATGCCCTATTACGCCCTAGGGCGTAATGGTTTTCTTTTTAAATTTGAAACGCTGGTTCTGTTTTACTCTTATTTGTCATGTTCAAAGAACACGCCAACTTACTTTTTTTAACTTTTATTACTGAAATATTTCTTTAAAGAGAACTGTTATTGCAAATACACGTAAACACATATTTCTGTAACATTAATTAAATGTTTAAATAGTGTATTTCAGTATTTTGCAAATATAAAATCAACCATTTTAAGTCTTTACCGCTATGGTTTCCGAACGTGACTTGTCGTCTTGATATGTCACTAATGTCACTGTCAGTTTTACAATTTTATTTAGGTTAAGTAAGGTTATTTTAATCAGATTTCCTCACAAGTGTGATGAAAAACATTGTGTGTGCCACGGGCGGTACAGGAATTACAAACTCGTGTTATTAAAGCCCTCGGCTTCGCCTTGGCCTTGTAACAAACACTCGTTTGTAATTCCTTACTTACCGCCCTTGATACACAATGTACTATTGGACATTTAGAAACGAAATTATAGACTTTTCAAAATTGAAACTTTAAAAGACAATAACTCAAAAACTTCAGGCAGACCATAGTGTTTTTAGTAAAGAATCCGGTGCGCGCTAAGAATATCTACGTGCTAACGAAATTTGGAAATTTTTGGACAATTCTATAGTGAAAATTTTTTGAAAATTGTGTAAAAACTGAAAAAACTCTACCGTGAAAAACTTCTCTTCTACATTTATTTTATTTAGTGTGTGTACCTATAGACCTGTGTATAAGCTATTTTTTGACGTTTTTTGTGTAATTTTATGTTGAGCGATACCAGAGATATCAAATTTTTTGTGTTTTTCCTACTAAATTCTGTAAATAATAATAATAATTGTGTTTTCTCGGTGCCATAGTGTTTAGAACCCCTATCCCCATTAGACCAACCCCAAACGCCAGGCCGATAGCGTTAAAATTGCCGAGAAACCAGAAACTCGGCCATTTTTCTTTTTCTGGTTTCAAACTTCAGTTAGGTATAACTCTGGAACCGCTTCACGTAGAGTAGAAGGACCGCTTTTCCTGTGTCTGTAGTACACTCGGGTGCAAAGAAATCGAGCCACCTTCACATTTTTTCTAAAATCAATTTTATGGAAAAACTGTAAAAGGAAATCTGAAAAATGGGGTATCGTTTGAAAGATAATTTTGTTTTCTATCGAATGAGCTTATTTTCACGTGAAAAACGGGTGATTTTTCATACATACAGGGTAGAAAACAAAACTCATGTGAAAATGCTATTGCAGCACCGCTATGAAAATTCGAGTATAGGGAAAAAATTCATGGAAAATTAAACATTTTTTTTTCTTTCAGTATTTTGTATTCCCTCCTCTAGCTCTACGACATGCTTTCATGCGATTATGCATGGATCGAACCAAGTTGCGGATGTATTCTTGAGGGATGTCGGCCCAAACCTCTTCAACGGCGGTTTTCAGCTCACGAAGAGTTTCAGGAACTGGATTCCTTTCTCGAACTCTCCATTTCAATTCGTCCCAGAGGTGATCTATTGGATTAAGGTCAGGACTTCTTGCTGGCCAATCCATGACAGGAATACTGACGCTCCTAAGGTAATTCTTGGTGATTGTGGCGGTGTGCGGCCTGGCATTATCGTGCATAAATAAAAAATTATCACCGATAAAGCCCGCAAATGGAACCACATGTTCAGCTAAGATCTCCTCTATGTAGCGATGAGCAGTGAAGCCTCCTGCGTTAGGCCTATCAGGCCCTACGACGAATACAATATCGGTCTTCGCCTCCAATGAAATACCGGCCCAGACCATGACAGATCCACCGCCATATGCGACCGTTTCTTCGATGCAACACTGCGAAAATCGCTCTCCTGGTCTTCGGTAGACCCTTTCTCTTCCATCGTTGCCAAAAAGACAGATCCTGCACTCATCAGAAAACATCACGGTCCTCCAATGCTCAAGGGTCCAATTGATATGGTCCTGAGCGAAAACACGGCGAGCTGTGCGATGAGCTGCAGTCAACTTGGGCCCATTGGCAGCTCGATGTGGTCTCAGATCTCGTTCCTTGAGACGTCTTCTCACAGTCCATCGACTTATGGACACATTCCGGACCTCCTGCAGTTTCTGCTGTAGCTTAACAGCGTTGAGTCGGCGCGCCCGTAGAGAAGTCATGACGATGAAGCGGTTGTCTGTTTGTGAGGTAGACCGTACCCTGCCTGTGCCGGGTCTTCTCGTAAAGGCACCACTCTCTCGGTACCTCTGGAACACTCGTTGGACTGCTGATCGGCTTAAATTCAGTTGTTGGGCCACTTGACGCTGACTCAGCCCGGTTTGGAGCAGAGCTACGGCTTGGGCGGCTTCAGCAGGGGTAGTATCCATTTTTTATTAACTTTCTGGCAAATTTAATAGAGAACAATGTCACAGGTAGAGTTGTAATTCACAATTGATGGGCAATTACTGAAAATTTATCATTTTATACCTTCCCAAACGGCATAATCCACACGTGCATTAATGAGCTCATTAGTAATGGGACAACATTATCACCCATAATTTCGTAATGACACCATTCTTGATTATAAAATTAGCTTTATTTAAAAGCTGAATAAATTACCTTTCTAACGACATCCTAATTTGTTTGTTTTCATGTGCAGATCTTGAATAAATCGAACAAACATGAAAGTTGCACAGGTGGCTCGATTTCTTTGCACCCGAGTGTAGTTTTAAGATCTTTTTCGATTGTGTAAGGTTTCAGGCTGATATCTCGAAATTTTTTATTTAGCGTCCAAACGCCCGTAATTGTGTAAAGGAGATAAAGCCCATAGTAGGGGAAAAAACTAGAGGTCTCTACGACAACTGGTTGCCGAGAAAATCGACATCAAAGACGTCATTTGACAGTTCGGCGGCCATCTTGTTTTCACGCAAGCCCTTATATCTCGGCTACCTTTGGTCCTAGAAACTTGCGGTTTTCGGATTTAGGACAGGGAACTCCCAACCCACCACATCGTCCAAGTTTCGGGAAAATCCAAGTCCTGAAATTTCAGGATCCTGAAACCTATCCCAACCGACAGGGAGGGTTGGACTTCCTATAGCCACTCAAAATCCGGACTTTCTACGACCCCTGGAAGAGGAGAAAACGGCGTTCAAAGTAGCACTTTGACAGTTGTGCCGCCATCTTGGAATTAGAAAAAGACCCATAACTCCCCAACCGGGTGACGTAGAAAATCGGGGTTTCGACTGAGACTGACGGCAGCATCTCCCCAAGCCTGCCTATACATTTTCAGGAGGTTTCAGGAACCCAAAAGTTTTCAGCCAGAAAACCGACCCAGTCGACGCGAATCGCCGAGCCCAGCAAAACGAGCCCAAGCACGACTTTCTAGGACCCAGGACTTAGGAACTACAGCCAGATACCAATTCTGGTACCAAATACCAAGTTCGATACCAGAAACTTTGGGAAGCTGTAGCTCCGAAACCCCTGGGAATAATTGGGTCGTGTTTGGGGTCCCTAGAAAGGGCTTGAGGAGAGCTGTCGATTGACATAGTGATTACGACTCTACCGTAGAGTCGAAAATTGGACACCCCCTTTTTCGGGCGAAATATTGTAAATTTGTATTATTTATTGTAAAAATAGTGTGCATAGAATAAGTAGCAACCTCTAGCTAAATAAGACCGGCTCTACATAGAGCAATAAAGATTTTGTGTGTATTTCGTTCCATATTTTGTGACCTTATTCTCTACATTTTTTAGTAACGACAAACTCACCCAATATACAGGTGAGTTATAGCTATAAGGTGACTGCCTGACCACCGAGGCACAATCAGCAGAAAAACAAAAACCACGTGGCGGCGTGGTCCTTGAAGGAGTGGAGCTAGCAACACCGTTTCCAGCAAGGAAAAACTACACACCGACAGGACTCATCCGGTACAAATTTCATATTTTTTGGACATTTAGAAACGAAATTATAGACTTTTCAAAATTGAAACTTTAAAAGACAATAACTCAAAAACTTCAGGCAGACCATAGTGTTTTTAGTAAAGAATCCGGTGCGCGCTAAGAATATCTACGTGCTAACGAAATTTGGAAATTTTTGGACAATTCTATAGTGAAAATTTTTTGAAAATTGTGTAAAAACTGAAAAAACTCTACCGTGAAAAACTTTTCTTCTACATTTATTTTATTTAGTGTGTGTACCTATAGACCTGTGTATAAGCTATTTTTTGACGTTTTTTGTGTAATTTTATGTTGAGCGATACCAGAGATATCAAATTTTTTGTGTTTTTCCTACTAAATTCTGTAAATAATAATAATAATTGTGTTTTCTCGGTGCCATAGTGTTTAGAACCCCTATCCCCATTAGACCAACCCCAAACGCCAGGCCGATAGCGTTAAAATTGCCGAGAAACCAGAAACTCGGCCATTTTTCTTTTTCTGGTTTCAAACTTCAGTTAGGTATAACTCTGGAACCGCTTCACGTAGAGTAGAAGGACCGCTTTTCCTGTGTCTGTAGTAGTTTTAAGATCTTTTTCGATTGTGTAAGGTTTCAGGCTGATATCTCGAAATTTTTTATTTAGCGTCCAAACGCCCGTAATTGTGTAAAGGAGATAAAGCCCATAGTAGGGGAAAAAACTAGAGGTCTCTACGACCACTGGTTGCCGAGAAAATCGACATCAAAGACGTCATTTGACAGTTCGGCGGCCATCTTGTTTTCACGCAAGCCCTTATATCTCGGCTACCTTTGGTCCTAGAAACTTGCGGTTTTCGGATTTAGGACAGGGAACTCCCAACCCACCACATCGTCCAAGTTTCGGGAAAATCCAAGTCCTGAAATTTCAGGATCCTGAAACCTATCCCAACCGACAGGGAGGGTTGGACTACCTATAGCCACTCAAAATCCGGACTTTCTACGACCCCTGGAAGAGGAGAAAACGGCGTTCAAAGTAGCACTTTGACAGTTGTGCCGCCATCTTGGAATTAGAACAAGACCCATAACTCCCCAACCGGGTGACGTAGAAAATCGGGGTTTCGACTGAGACTGACGGCAGCATCTCCCCAAGCCTGCCTATACATTTTCAGGAGGTTTCAGGAACCCAAAAGTTTTCAGCCAGAAAACCGACCCAGTCGACGCGAATCGCCGAGCCCAGCAAAACGAGCCCAAGCACGACTTTCTAGGACCCAGGACTTAGGAACTACAGCCAGATACCAATTCTGGTACCAAATACCAAGTTCGATACCAGAAACTTTGGGAAGCTGTAGCTCCGAAACCCCTGGGAATAATTGGGTCGTGTTTGGGGTCCCTAGAAAGGGCTTGAGGAGAGCTGTCGATTGACATAGTGATTACGACTCTACCGTAGAGTCGAAAATTGGACACCCCTTTTTCGGGCGAAATATTGTAAATTTGTATTATTTATTGTAAATGATATAATTAAAACAAGAAATGATATTTAACCCTTAATTTATATTGAAAAGAAAGTAAACTTTATAATAACAATGACATTACGAAAATTTGCATAGCAGAAGAAGAAGTGTTGCCAGATAGGTTGCGTTCATATTCCATCATCCTCCTCTGGACGCAAACCCATTGCCCTGGTGAAGGCACCATGTTTTGGTTGATGAAGAGCTTTTGTCAGTACATCGGCCACCATGTCCTGAGTCTTCACGTGCTTTACACAAATTTGATTACTTGCAATCTTTTCTCTCACAAAATGATGCCGGACGTCAATATCGATGGCAAAAAGCGAGAACGTAGTAACCGCCACTTGGTCAAAAAATTTTTTTTTGCATATTCGGAATCAGCGAATTTTTCTGCGTCGACTGGTCTGGGTCCCATGGCTCTACGACGCTTAGAAAAAACTGGACTACGTTGCAAAACGAATGTATTTTTTTGACGATGCCCACATCTAATTGCTGTAAACATCCAAATAGTAGCAATTTTCTAAACGAGTACATTTACGCTAATTTTGTTTTTTCATAAATCAAAGGGTGTCCCGGTTACAGCGTTGCCGAAATTTTGTTCCGTGGCGGTTACAGCATTTATGCATGTAGTGAAAAAATTACGAACCAAGCTTACTGCAATTATCCTAAAATAAATTATCTATGATTGACGCTTACTACATTTCATTCGAAAATGAATTAACAGCAAGCTACAGTAACGACATTTGAAACACAACGTGAAGTGGGTAGTGCTTGAAGATACAGCAATAAAAATGTGCGCTCGCGGCGATGTGGCTCGTGAATACGACCTGTGATTTAGTCTATCGGCGATCGCCGGAGCGAGTGGGTGTGCGTAGTCTGTGTACTCTGTGTGTCCGTGAAGTGAAATATTTTTATAATTGAGGTGATAGTTGTGTTCAAACAATTGTTTAAGAATTATGTTGAAAACTTATATAATAAGTAATACTTACATACAAAACATCTTTTATAGTTAGTGGGTTTAATAGGTAGTGAGTTTTATATCGATAAAAGTTACTTAAAAGACAATTTAATGCCAAAACTGAAGATAAAATGTAGAGAGTTTTAAAGTTTTCACGGGAATATTAAACCTCATTACCTATAATATTTAGTTTTAGCGGATAACAATATTATAGTCTGATTAACCCTAAGAATATTTATGTTTGTTTTTAGTACGATACAAGGTACAGTACAAGGCTGTGATTTTAGATGAGAGATTTTATTAGCCTTTTGAAATGTAATAAGCAACGGAGGTTTTAAGTAATTTTCGTAATTATTTATTTATTTATTTAATCTTTATTGCACAATATAAATAGTACAATTGGCGGACTTAATGCCTTAAGGCATTCTCTACCAGTCAACCAATGGGCTAAACAGAAACATTGTTTTGGTGCAGGGCCTTTAACGTCAATTGGAAAACTTAAGATAAATTTACAAATATACCTACAATATACATACATACAGTATATACTTACACAAATACAATATTATATAATATACTTACATATACTACTTTACGTACCTTGTGAAAACCTCATGTCGATAATTAGTTTTGGACAGCATTGAAGAGATGCTTGCGCAACATGCGCTTGAATGTGAACTTGCTTTGTGCTTATACAGAGAGAAACGTAATGTTTTTATACAGAGAAATTGAGACTAGATAGTATTTGATTATGTTAAGACGGTAATTGTTGCTTCTGATCTTTTAATTTGTAAGAAACCTGCATTTAAAATTTGGAAACATTTTAAAAAAGTATGTTGATAAAAGTTGATTGATCCTTAAGTCGTTTTATTTTCACAGTTTCTTTTTGCCGGTGGACACTTACCACATTTCAGTTAGTCCTATAAAGAACGTAATGACATTTACGTCAAAATTATTGAATCTTAAAATAAATATGCATCTGGTTACAGCATTTATGCTTTATGGAAATAATACCCGTTTCACCATTTTAGTACATTTACTTCTGGCGTTTGCAGCGTTTTCGCGTAACGAAAAAAAGAGTTCAATTGTCGTAACCGCCACTAAGTCGTAAACCAGTCTGTTTTGTTAAATATTAAATATGCCAGTTGAAAGAAAACCATAAGTTATGAATTAGATCCAAATATCAAGCATTTTCGTTCATAAATGAAAGAGTTATGATTTTTTTTCTTGAAATCGAAAAGTTTTTTGGCTCTGGTGTAAAGTTTGCATTTTGGCGGTTACTACGTTCTCGCTTTTTGCCATCGATATGTTTAGTTCGAGCACGGTATGCTTCGCTATCTGAATTTTTTATGGCACTTTGATTATCACAATATATCGTTATCGGAGACTGTGAAAGCTCTGGCCAGATGTCATCTTGTAATTGCTTTAACCAGAGTCCTTCTTGCACAGCTGCAGACAACGACATGTACTCTGCCTCCGTAGTTGACAGTGCCACAGTCTGTTGACGTTTGGAACACCAACTTATGGCAGCACCCTGAAAGAGAAATGTGTATCCTGTACACGATCTTCGGTCTTCAATGTTGCCAGCCCAATCTGCATCACAATAGCCATCAATATTGTTTTTGTTGCTACTGAACGTTAATTTATAATTTATTGTGGCCTTTAAATATCTTAAAACTCTCTTCAATGCAGTCCAGTGTTGAGCAGTCGGCTGACTATTGAATCTACTTAACGAGTTGACAATATATGCTATGTCGGGTCTCGTTCCTTGAGACAAATATAATAAACATCCAATGGCTTCATGATATGGTATGTTTGTCAGAATTTCATGATCACTTTCAGCTTTTTTTAATTGTATATTAGCTTCACTCGGAGTCCATATAATTTTGCTTTCGGACATGCCAAAACGACTTATTATTTTTTCTATATAAATTGATTGATCCAGCGATATATCTTTATTTTTATTTTCTGAAATTCTGAATCCAATACATTGTTTAGCTTTACCCATATCCTTCATTAGAAAATTTTCTCTTAATTTTTCTTTTATTTTGTTCGCTGTTTCCTCATTGTTGAACATACACAGTAAGTCGTCAACATATACTGTGATGAAAAGGATATCGTTTGCGTTAATTATTCTGTAATAGATACATGGATCAACTTTAGATCGGATCAAACCAATTTCTAGTAAAACATTGTTTAATTTTTTGTTCCACTGTCTACTTGCTTGTTTCAGCCCATATATCGCTTTGTTTAAACGACATGCCTTGCCCTCTTCTTCATAGTAAGGCGGTGGAGACATATATATTTCTTCCTCAATGTCGCCCTGCAGGAACGCTGTTACAGCGTCCATTTGGTGTATTTTTAATTGGTATTTTGCAGCTAATCCAATTAAATATCGAATTGACGAATATTTCACCACAGGTGCATAGATCTGATGATAGTCAATCCCTTTTCTTTGCTGATAACCTTTAATAACTAGCCTTGCTTTATAGCGTGTTACATCTCCATTTTCGTTCATCTTTGTTTTAAAGACCCATTTACATGGTATGACTTTTTTACCGGCTGGCAAGTCCACTAGCGACCAAGTATTATTTGTCATAAGTGATTGATATTCTTCTTGCATCGCTTGTATCCACTCTTTAGCTCTATCACTTTTAAGGGCTTCATCTAAATCTTGTGGATCACTGTCGAGTAAACTTGGTGTGGATTCGATGTTCATACACATGTATGTCGTTGGTTTCAATTCACTAGATTGTTTATTACAACGTGGTCTAAGTTTTATTTGATACAACGGCGGAGTGTGAAAGCTCTCACTCGGTAAGTATGTTTCATCTTCAGTATTGTCATCTACTATAGAACTTGAGTTTGACATTTCCGGCTCAGTCAATGTTCCCGGTGTAGCTGTAACATCTGAAAAATTCTCATAAACAGTGTAGTTTGAGCTTGATGCGTCTGAAATTTCCGGTGAAGTTTGTTCATCGACCTCATTATCATCACGATTTTCAGACCTCGATTCAGGCTGTTCCGTTAAAGGTAGGTATATCTCATTTTTCTTCATATTTACTGTAATATTTTCAGTTTTCGATTTTATATGCTTAATTTCTTTTGTCTGTGTTTCAGGTGTGGAAGGAACTACATTTCGTTTTATACTTGCTTCGAGAAATACGACGTCTCTACTCATGACAGCTTTTTTAGTTTAAAGATCTATGAATCGGTACCCTTTAGTACATTCAGAATAACCAACAAAAATTAACTCACGTGATTTCGCATCGAGTTTCTGTCGTTTCTCTTTGGGTATATGCACCATTGCCTTGCATCCAAATATTTTCATGTGGCTTAAATCTGGTTTATTTCCGGTCCATGCTTCTTCAGGTGTGATGTAGGCAAGTGCACGAGTAGGCGAGCGGTTTATAATGTACGCCGCTGTGGCCACCGCCTCTGCCCACAGGTAGTTCTGTAAACCAGCATTTAAAATCATACATTTAGCACGTTCAATGAGAGTACGGTTCATCCTTTCACTTAAACTATTTTGTTCCGGAGTGTAGGGATTTGATGTTTGGTGCATTATACCATGCTTCTTTAAATAAGCATCAAAATTCTTATTGACATATTCCTTACCATTGTCGCTTCGCAACACCTTTATCTTTTTATTCAATTCATTTTCTACACGACTTTTAAATTCTATAAATTTATCGAATACCTCGGCTTTGCTTTTGATAAAATACACAAATACTTTACGTGAATAGTCATCAGTAAAAGCTGTAAAATACCTGCAACCTCCAATCGATGCAGTCTGTAAGGGGCCACAGACATCAGAGTGTACGAGCTCTAGCAACTCGGTTGCCCGGGAGCCGCCACTTGGGAACGGTTGCCTCGTTTGCTTTCCTTCCAAACATGAAATGCATACAGAACTTTCAGACCGCTGTGACAATTTAACACCGGTAGCACAGTTTGGTATTTTATCGACATCATTAAAATTTAAATGGCCCATTCTTTGATGCCATAAGTAGGTATCAGTCTCTGTAGTAGCTGTCATCGCTCTATATTCACTATTGAAGACATTAAGTCTGTAGGTATCATTTATCAGATTAGCACAAGCTAACTTTTGGCCATTTTGGTTTTTTATTAGACAGCCATCTTTATTAAATTCTACTTTACAGCCTGCTTTAATAATTTTGCTCACAGATAGTAAATTTGTAGATAACTCTGGTATGAACAAAACATTTCTCACCTGGATAGCATCGCTGCTGCCACTCTCATTTGGTACCTGTATTACCACATCACCGCAGCTTTCAACATGTAATACCTTGTTATCCGCAATACGTATGTTGTTAACTGGTGGAGCAGTCTCATTTGTTAACCACTCTCTGTGCATTGTCATGTGACATGATGCTCCAGAATCTACATAAAAATTCATTGAATCATTCACCTGCATGGCTGAAAATGCTGCTATAAAACCATTATTTTTATCTTCAGACTTATTCTTTCTGTGCCAACAATTTTTACTTAAGTGACCATACTTATTGCACTGAAAGCATCGGGGACCTTTTGATTTTGACTGATTACTTTTTTTGTAATTACTTTTAGAATTTGTGTAAAAAGCGGTAGTATCTGCTCTTGTAACCTCTTGTAAAAGCTTGGTTTTTATCAAGTCAGCACTAATTTTCACACCTGAACTCTCTATCCCCATGATCATGGGCTTGTAAACATCCGGCAAGCCCGCTAACATCAGTGTTCCAAGCCACTCATCATCCACATGAAATGATATATTTCGCAACTTATGAGCAGATGACATCAATTTGTTTACATAATCTTCTACACTGGCGCTTGTTTCGAGGGTTGTATTTATCAAATCTTTTAGTAAACCAACTTTCCGGAGTAAACCCGAGTCTTGAAAAGCTTGCACTAAATTGTTCCATACTTCCTTTGCCGACTTTGCTTCTTGTATGTGAACATATAACATGGGGTCCACTAGGAGAATAAGCTTAGATTTCGCTTTCATATCTTTCTTTTCGTCTACATTTTCTCCTTCGATACAACACCATAATTCTTCAAGTTGAAGATAAGCTTTCACGGCAAAACTCCAGCTCGTCCAGTTGTCACGGCCAGTAAGTCTTTCAATTGTCATCATATGACCGCTTGATGCCATTTTAAAGCAGTTTTGTAATAGCTGAAAAACAATTCCGGCGACCGCGAGTAACTTTTTGAGGTTAAGTCTACTTGAAATGATTTTACTTTAAAAACTTTTACTTAATAACTTTTACAGGTCGGCATTGGCCCATAACCTGATATAATTAAAACAAGAAATGATATTTAACCCTTAATTTATATTGAAAAGAAAGTAAACTTTATAATAACAATGACATTACGAAAATTTGCATAGCAGAAGAAGAAGTGTTGCCAGATAGTTAGGTTGCGTTCATATTCCATCAGTAAAAATAGTGTGCATAGAATAAGTAGCAACCTCTAGCTAAATAAGACCGGCTCTACATAACAATGTACACCCTACGTAATGTGTAATGTGGCCTACTTTCTTGAATTATCTAAGAAATATCAGGCATCTACAATGTGGTCAGGATACTCAACGTGACTGTGTTCCAATTGAGTGCTCCATTTTTATGAGGCCAAAAAATAAACAAATTTGTCTCTTAATCATTCAATCATTTCATTTTCGTTGTAATTTTTCGCAAATGTATTAAAAAACGTCGTTTGATACACGTGCGGAAGTGTCATTTCCACTCGTCCCGAGTCTTGTCCCTCGCCTTACGGCTCGGGCCAAGACACCTCGGGACTCGTGAAAAATGACATACTTTCCGCACTTGTATCAAAAAGTACTATTAATGCCAGAATACTATATTATGTATACAGCGCCACGGACTGTCTAACGCTTATGCAGAATCACAAAAATGCCTAAATATTGAAATTCGTCATAGTTGCAGCAAGTTTGCTTGAAATACTCACGGCTTTGTTGTCGATATGTGCTTGTCCCAGGCTCGCCAATGACTTATGTCTTAATGGAGCGGGCGGGTCAGCTATGTCCGGCGTCCATTCTTCATCAGAGCTGGAAGTCGGCGACTCGGGGGATGAAAACTCGTCTTGTGATCATAAACCGGTTTATAGTCGACCAGATACTACGGGTTGTCGATTAGTCAGTGTATTTATAGAATATAGTAGTTATTTGCAACCAGAAAGGTGATGAAATGTATCCGATTTTCTCTTGTTTTTGCCATTCGACGATATATTTATGAAATTATGAAACTAATGAAAGTTTGCGTTTATTTGCTATGAATGTGCTCTAATTTTCTTTGTTTGAAATTATATCTGTGTCATAAAAATAATACTGAGTGTTTAATACTGCATAAAAACAATGGTAAATGTTTTAATTTAATATAAATTTGCGTTGTAACTTTCCCTTTATGTGCGTGCAATAAAGTATTGTAAATAACTCTTATAACTTGTTGATCTCCAATTTTATTTTTATTTGTTATAATAACTGAATGAATATCGAATTACATCCAACTAAGGTTTAAACCTCATTAAACTCACTTGACAAGAAGTAAGCGGCGCGACCTCCGCAAACAACATACTTCTATTGTTCCGCCTCACATCCTCAATATTTAGCAACTCTATCCTCCTCGCCATCCTCTTATGGCTCTCCAACCTCTTCAATAACACTACACAGGGCTTACACAGGTTTAATAACTTGATATTCTTCTTACGAAATGTTGGCGACAGTATTGTGGTAAAACAAGATGGACGGAAACGCTTTCTGGGGGAGAGCTGTGACGGACTTATAGTTGAAGAACGGTATGGCAACTCTCTCAAAAGTTGGTCGTCCATTTTCTTTATCACAACTGCTGGATGCATGAGAAGCTTTCGATCTGAAAATTATACTCAAATGTATAGACATAGATATAGTCCGTACAAACTCTTAAGACCAAATGTTGTCAAACGAACAAGCCTTTTTGGCTTGCGTTCATTTGACAACATTTGGTCTTAAGAGTTAGTACGAACTATAACTTTGTAATAATATTAAAAATGTAAAGTCATAGTGTAATAATTAAGTATAAACTCAAAGGAACGAACTACTCAGGAATGGTATGAATATTTACGCCACTGGTGATGGTTACTTAAAGTAAATACATTCTACCGTTTGTAAAAGCATATTATTAAAACAGTTTCCAAAAAATTTTTGAAAAAATAAATTTAAATCTTACCAGTACTCATTTGGTGATGCTTTCCGTTATTTTCCTCTATTTCACTCACGCTATTTCTCACGAATTTTCGTATCCGAGCATCGTTCACCAAATTCTTGGGACTCAGTTTTCGCCTACTCCTTAAACCCACTGAAAAGAGTACTCTTCTATCTTCAGTCTCATCGACTTTTAAAAAATAATTCTCACAATACGTTTTTTTCTTCCGCAAAAGATTTCCCAACATCGAAAACACATTTAGGCAACGACGAATTTTCATTCATATCGTTCTCTATCAGGCTTTTGGTTTCATTTATATCGGTCTTGGCTAAAAAGCTACCCTTTCCAACGTCGTTTAAGCAATTATCTTTGTCATCGGGTTTGGTTTCAGCATTCCTTGCTACAGTATTTTCGCAACAACATTCATTGTTAATGTCATCGTTGACATCCATAGTCAAATCTTTATCTTGCAAGTTGCTATTAGATTTATTTGGGTCTGATTTGAGTGCATAACTACCATCAGCAATGTTGTCAAAAGCGTTTTCTTTGGTGTCAGCTTCTGTTTTACCGTCTGATGCGTGAGAGTTTTGAATGACGTCACTTTCTCGACATGTCTCGCTCGGCTGATCACAAGTAGGTTCTTGTCTAATCTCCTGTGATATAACTTTATGTGAATCAAAGTTTTTCACATCTACAATTTCTACATTGTTATTTACACTAGCATCAAAATTTAAATTGCTTTTAGAATCTTCTTCGTCACTTTCAAAGAGTATCTTCGTCTCAACATTACTAATATCAAACTCTTGCAGAACTTCTAGAATGTTTGACTCTGGGCTTGGGGCATCCGCATCCACTATCTCTTTTTTAAAATCTATAGTTCTATCAAAACCGTTGCTTCTTCTTGAGACATTGTTATTTTTACTTATGTCCACAATATTATCGCTATTAGGTTTTTTAATATCGTTATTTCGACCGTGATTCTCGTAACTTTTTCTTTCAGGTACATCATCAATAACAGTCACATCTTTGCAGTGGATTAATTCTACCTGAATCCTGCCAATCTTTGCTTTTTTCTTCAAGGTATCCATAACTGCTGAACAAAAAGGAAGCGTCACATATTTAAAATAATTGAGGATGATATTTAAAACAGATATTTCACAGCCCAATAGTGACGATTTAATCAAAGGACACTATTAATCTCGCTCGTACGCTTACGCTGAGGCGCAGCAGTACAATTAAAAGGCAAACGAAGATTAGTTTTCCATAAGAAGATTTCGGAATACCGCATTGTGCTTTTTAATGCCTAGCAAAAATGAATAATGGAATTATTTGTGGGTGTATACTGTTTTCGGGAAAAAAATAAAATAAAATAAAATAATAAAGTAAATTTTTAAAACAAAAAATAAAAACCGACTTCCAAAAACTTAAACTAAAAAGCAGAAAATAATATGTTAATTACCCGAAAGAAATGGATAATCAACGATTCATATATACATATACAGATATTTATAGTTTTTAACCTGTTTTTTTGAAGTCGGTGCCTGCCACGCAAAGCTGGCTATGCTGAGCTCCTTTTATCCTTAGCTGGCACCGACTTCAAAAAAGCAGGTTAAAAACTATAAATATCTGTATATGTATATATGAATCGTTGATTATCCATTTCTTTCGGGTAATTAACATATTATTTTCTGCTTTTTAGTTTAAGTTTTTGGAAGTCGGTTTTTATTTTTTGTTTTAAAAATTTACTTTATTTTTAAATTTTTAGTGGCGCTGTAAAAATACTATTTTAACCAAATAGACTAAAGTCTATTTAGTTAAAAGAATTTTTTTCCAAATCGGTCTAGCCTCAAGTAATCGGGGAACAAACCTACATAAAAATTGATCTTTGTTTTGAAGTCGGTTAAGACTGGAAACTTATATCTAATAAGAAGTGCACGAGAAACTAAGAAAAATACCAAAATCGCTATATGTGTGCCTCTAATATTTGAAGAGTTCCCTCGATTTCTCCAAGATCCCATCATCAGATCCTGATTTGGTTGCAATGGAATCACCTCGGAAGTATACCCTTTCAAACAAAAAAATAATTTTCCAAATCGGTCCAGCTGTTTTTAAGTAATCGGGGAAGAAACCTACATAAACATTTGTTCCTTTTTTGAAGTCGGTTAACACTAAAAACTTATTGCTAGTAAGAAATGGACAAGAAACTACGAAAAATACCGAAATCGCTATATGTGTGCCTCTAATATTTGAAGAGTTCCCTCGGTTTCTCCAGGATCCCATCATCAGATCCTGATTTGGTTGCAATGGGACCATTTCGGAAGTATACCCTTTCAAACAAAAAAAGAATTTTTCAAATCGGTCCAGCCGTCTTCGAGTAATCGCGTAACAAACATACAAAAAAAAAAACATTCAGACGAATAGAGAACCGGCCTTCTTTTGGAAGTCGGTTAAAAATAAAATAATTTATTTCTGTAAGTAGGCCCTCAAGGGCTCTTTTACATGTCTCATCTCTAATTCTTTTCTTTTGGCGCTTCGGGTAATTGACCTTCTGGTGAGAAGAAGCGCCGGAAGAAACTCACCAGTTTCTCTTTTCCACCAACGAGTATTACAACAATATAAGATTTCATTAATACATTATATTAAACTTAAAACTACATTTATAGAGATGTAAAGGGTTTCTCTATGCGTCCAATAAGACAAATAAAATTATAGAAAATAAATTGATATAAATAGAAATGGTAAGAGTTAAGGGAGGCCTTTGCCAAGCGTCAGACAGACCAAGAAACATCAGAAAATAACGAAGACTATTAAATATAAGAAGGAAATACCACAAAACAAAATACAATGTATAACAAAAAACCTATGTCTGAACTGAAAAGGGCTTATATTAATAATATTAATATACATACCGTTATCAGAGTTAGAGGAGTGATCGTTGCGACGCGGCTGCGGCGCAGCGGACTCGCCCGGCGCCGGCCCGCGATCTCTCTGCAGCACCATTTATTCAATTCTATTTCTGTGAGTCTAGTCTAGTGAAAAGGGGAAAAAGTCACATATAACCTAGGAGCAAAAGAGCTTAAGTCATACAATAGAGTTGTGACCTTTTGTTCCTGGTATAAATGTGACTTGTACCCCTTTTCACCAGACCCACAGATATTATTCAATTCAATTAATTATTATTTAATAATGTAGGAAACCATTTAGTCTATTTAAAACAAATAGATAGTATATTTTAATCGTGCACACTTTATTTGTCGATTTCAAAATTCCATTTAAATCTAAACAAAAGCACCGTATATTATACTGTGTTTTTTTGCAATATGTTAATAAGTAAATGGACAAATTCGTCCTTCCCGAAAATATTTTATATTTCCTTTAATATAATAAAAAAAACCGGTCAAGTGCGAGTCGGACTCGCGCACCGAGGGTACCGTACAAACTCATAAGTAGATATATGAATTGTTCAAGAAAAACTGTATCACGATTAGTTTAGTAGGAGCAAATAAGTATGTATTACGATTATAGCAAATTTCTCAAAAACGGTGCAAGTTAGGAAAACCGTTATATTTTTCCTGTAATATTTAGGATGACATTAATAATTTGTAATTATTACAGATTTCTGTTTAGTAACTTCGAAGATAATAGGATTAATAGGGGGAATGGTATTTTTTTAACATTGTTCGTCATGAAACTACTTATTTAAAAAAAAAAACAAAAAAGGTGTTTTAATCTACAAATAAAGCCCTTTCATTTGATATCCTACTCGATATAATAGCCCTACTTTCAATTATCAAAGTCCCATTACGGACCCCTTTAAAAAAAAGATTGAATAGTTTTTGGCCAAATGAAATTCGGTGAATGGTTTTTAGTGTTTGCGATAGGTTACCCGATAAAAGAGCATAAAATCCGCCATATTTTGTGTATTAACGAACTTCATACCCAGTGACACTCGCGCCATCAAGACGAATCTAATGATGTATTATTTATCAAAATCGGTTGTGCCGTTGAGTAGTTACGAACGGACATACATACATACATACATACACACATACAGGTCATACACATAACCCTCCTTTGGGCTTCGCCGCAGTCGGGTAAAAAGGAGCTAATCTGTTTGTCACTGTAAATATCCGCGGGCTGTGTGCCTTAACTGACGCTTAACCTAAAGAAAGCTAAAAAAACAGGTAAAATCGTAAAATATTTTAAAACAAAAGGGCTCCCTTTTTTGTACATCACTGCGTGTGCATCAAAGGCAGCGGCAAGGCGCACACGTGCAAACTTTCACTAGATACTCGGAACAGCATTGACAAAAAAAAGGGGAGGCCATAGAATAATGTCTTACGCAACCCTCGACGCCAAGTGCGAAACTGTTGACAGTGGAAATATTGTCGATACTTAAAGATGTATATAGGGCTATAGCTGACCAGCTAAAAATGGCGAGTGATATCGAACTAGACCATCACACGGTCAGGGAAATTCCAGCCAGTCACCTCACCGCCGAGAGGAATGACAGTCAAATTCAACTGGCGGAAAAGGGAGCCTTGTAGAAAGTAAAACCAGGAAAAAAAAATTTTTTGGGCCGCCCTAATACCACAGACCATAGGTATTCATTATTTCCAATATGTACCAGAATATATGTATATTTTTTTTAATCTTTATTTTTAGGGAGCTTTTGTCACCAGAATATTGGGCCAGACATTACATTATTTAAGCATCATAACATTACAGGTCAGCTAACCTACCTGCGGCTGCTTGGCGCGTTTCCGTTGAGCTCCCTTCATCGCTCGCCCGAGACTCGTGGTCAGTGGCAACTTACTACACTTCACTATTAAACATTCGCAGCTTAACAGAAATACAAAAAAACTCAGATTTTGATGAAAATATGAAAATTACACTTCACTTTTTTGAACAAAAAGGTGTATATTGAAAAAAATATGAGGGTTTTTGAGTGTAAAAAAATACTCTTAGACGGGAAATTTTATCAGCTTTAATATAATATACATTTTATATAACCTTATCATACAACCTCAACCTGGAAAAAAATCAAACGTGCTACGCGATAGTCGCGAAGTTATTTTTCAACCCGTCTCTCTCACAGAAGGTCACATAATGTATATGTAGTACATGCATCATATTTCAGAAATGCATAAGTGAGCAAGAAAAAAGAAATTTAAAAAAAATGTACTTATTTTCCGAGCTTCCATTATAAGTTGGTTTTTTCATACAAAATACATGAATTACCAACTTAACTTTGCTGGTGACCTGTGCTTATAGTGTGATAAATCATGAAAATATATTTGCTTTAGATCAAAACTCAAAAATATGTGTGTAACTATACTATAGTTGGGTATAAAAAACGTGTTTTACACTATATTATCGTATACCTATTATTGAATTATATCATTGTGTTTAATGAAATCAAACCAAATACGTAAAGAAAATCGTAGTTGACTTTTTATTTGATTCACCACTCGAGGTGGCATTTCCCACCACAATTGCACAGTTCAATGCACTTTAAGGATTTTTTTTGACAGTTGCACCTGCCCCTGTAACGTGTCTTGCACTTGCACCTAACGAGTTCAGTAGGTAGTCCACTATGGCGTAAAGTTGTTGTTATGGGAATCCATCTCCCAGCCCCAATCTGCTGGACCTGCCAAATTTTGAATGGGCACCACTGTTTGGCCCCATGAGTGTATACCCTGGTAAACAACCCTTACCAGATGCTGTTGAAAACTGGCTTCTGTTGGAAAAGTATATTCTGGCTGTCGATTTTTTATTGAAAATAGTTATTTCCTTTCGAAACTCATTAAATTATGTACAATGGCTTGATCCGAAATAATTTTACGTAATTTACGTCTAAATATGTCGTTACAATTCAAGCGACGCTCGTTTCGTTTATTGACTTATTGTACATTGTAATGATAGATTTCTGAATCAATGGTTCGGCGTCTTCAATATTTCCATCCGCCAGCATGTGGGAATCAAAAGTTGCAGATGGAAAAGGATTCTATGTTTCGAAGGCAGTTTTCTCTACTCTCCCGTTGAATGCTGGCTCAGTGTCGCATCCAGTTAAAGCATAGAATATTGGCAATGCTCTGGCTTTTTCTGGACCTGGAATAATACAAGATTAAGATGTTGACACGACAAGACACGGGTATGCACAAATAGGTACTAGAATACCTAAAGGATGAGGCAATTTCTTACGTGATAGTGAGAACCAATAAGAACTCCTCCTTAGTGCAACATAAGGATGTTGCACTTAGCTTATCTTACTATAAAAGTGTCAACTGAAAAAAAGAGCTAACCCTTGCAACCATGAAAAGGGCCGACACAAGAATGCGCTATTCTTTAGGTATTCTAGTATTTGTGCTCACTCGTGTTTTGTCGTGTCAGCTTCTTAATCTTGTACTATTCCAGGTCCTGAAAAAGCCAGAGCATTGCCAATATTCCATGCTTTAACTGGATGCGACACTGTGTCAATGTTCAATGGGAGAGGAAAGACAACTGCCTTCGAAGCATGGAATCTTTTCCATATGTAACCTCTGGTTCCCACATGCTGGCAGATGGAAAACCTGAAGACACAGAACCATTGATTCAGAAATCTATCATTACAATGACAACACATCACACTAATATTATACATTTGAAAGTTTGTGAAGATGTGTGGATGTTTGAAAATTTGGATGTTAGTTTCTAAATTACGGGGTAACAACTAGGTGGATTGAGCTGAAATTTGGCATGCCAGTAGACCAAGTTCTGGATTGATACATAGGACTTTTTACCCCGGTAAAGGGTTCCCTTGGGACAGTAACGGTAACAATGCGGGCGAAGCCACGGGTAAATGCAAGTGTACAATAAGTCAGTAGTAAATGAATCCAGCGTCGCTTGAATTGCAACTACGTATTTAGTTTAGACGTAAATTACGTAAAAATATTTCAGATTCAGCGATTGTACGTTCACGGACTTTAGTTGTTAAGCTATTTAGGGTTTAGCATAATTTTCTCGTGTACCTAATACACAATCTATGACACGACTAATGTAATTTGAATCCTAAATTGCCAAACAAAAAGCCGGAATATATTTCTCCAACAGAAGCCAGTTTTCAGCAGCATCTGTTTAAGGGCCGTTTACCAGGGATACACTCATGGGGCCAAACAGTGGTGCCTATTCAAAATTTGGCAGGTCCAGCAGATTGGGGCTGGGAGATGGATTCCCATAACAACAACTTTACGCCATAGTGGACTACCTACTGAACTCGTTAGGTGCAAGTGCAAGACACGTTACAGGGGCAGGTGCAACTGTCAAAAAAAATCCTTAAAGTGCATTGAACTGTGCAATTGTGGTGGGAAATGCCACCTCGAGTGGTGAATCAAATAAAAAGTCAACTACGATTTTCTTTACGTATTTGGTTTGATTTCATTAAACACAATGATATAATTCAATAATAGGTATACGATAATATAGTGTAAAACACGTTTTTTATACCCAACTATAGTATAGTTACACACATATTTTTGAGTTTTGATCTAAAGCAAATATATTTTCATGATTTATCACACTATAAGCACAGGTCACCAGCAAAGTTAAGTTGGTAATTCATGTATTTTGTATGAAAAAACCAACTTATAATGGAAGCTCGGAAAATAAGTACATTTTTTTTAAATTTCTTTTTTCTTGCTCACTTATGCATTTCTGAAATATGATGCATGTACTACATATACATTATGTGACCTTCTGTGAGAGAGACGGGTTGAAAAATAACTTCGCGACTATCGCGTAGCACGTTTGATTTTTTTCCAGGTTGAGGTTGTATGATAAGGTTATATAAAATGTATATTATATTAAAGCTGATAAAATTTCCCGTCTAAGAGTATTTTTTTACACTCAAAAACCCTCATATTTTTTTCAATATACACCTTTTTGTTCAAAAAAGTGAAGTGTAATTTTCATATTTTCATCAAAATCTGAGTTTTTTTGTATGAAACTTCGTACAAATTATATCGAAATTGAATTCCTCGTCCTTGATTTATACGAAAATGATACCAAACACGAGGTGGTAGGCAAATTGAAGTCAATAGAATTTTTTGTTCGAAGCAAGGTAAAGCGTCACTTTGAGTGCCCCCCCTCCCTACCCACCAGGGGCGGGTTCATGGCTACCGGGCTAAATCAGCTCAAATTGACCCAATATACAACTGTACCAAGGGAATCCATCCTATACCAGTTGGCGACCTCCCCATACATTGGATGTCAATACAAAGCGGACTATAAATAATGTGGGTACCTGAGAGCACAAATAAAGTGGGTAAGTAGTAATATTACTACTTACCTTTAAATTCTAAATATTGAAAATCTATTGAAATGTTGAAAATCTCAATAACAAACAAAATCTACAAGTGAAATATCGAAATAATATTACTTTGGCTGTTAAAATTTCGAAAGTATTGTCAAATATTTGATTTTGAAACCGTAATTTGGCCATGCAACGGCTCCGGTGCTGCGGGCAGTGCAGCCCCACCGCCCTCGCGAAACGAAGCGCATGCACCCACGCTCACCTCCGCAGCCTCGGCTTGTTGGTCGCCTTCGGCGACCAGCCTCAGCCGCTGCGGCTCGCCCGGGTGCTGCGCTTCGTTCCAGCGGGCGAGGGCTGCCCTCCCTCCGCGCCTCCGGGTTTGCAAAAACACTCTAGGGGTAGGGCAGACAAGACCACGTGGGAGTCAATGATATTTTATAAGAAGATACGTTATACGCATACTCGCCAGCTGAGAAATATGCTTCCAAGAAAGCAGCAGCACACATTGGTACCTCACTGTACGGTGTACATACTCACACATATTAACAGATTGCATAAAAGAGATGGCATAGTTACAATAATGCAAAAAAAAAAGAGACAGCTAGCTTTTTGTTACTTGCACGATTAATTTTTAAACGTAACCGAGTGAACCCATCGGCTAGATTCGGATTGACTCGGAGCCTGCTCGGCTATCCTTGTCACTCTCATTGTCAAAGACGTAAGTTTGTCTCTTTCATTCAAATGACCTCTATGGTAGTTAGATGGCGTCGTATTTGAAAAATAAAATAATAAAAATGATAAAATTAAATTATTTCAGCGTACTTACAGGTGATATGTGATCCCTTGCGCTTTGTTGCACTTTTTGCTATGATTGGTGCACTTTCTGATCACACACGACGGCATTTTTTTTGTGAATCTTGTAAATATTCACCCTTGACATCGTCGTGCGTTTCGTTGACCGACCCGCGAGTGACTACCCACTACAAAAAGGGCACCAATACATTTATCGTGGTTTCAGTGCTTCACTTTTGGAGTGCTTGTAACCTATCTACTTATAAAATATCATTGGTGGGAGTGGGGTGCTCTGATTCGGTTTTCCATAGTTATGACTAAGAATACAGTATGACTTATAACTTTATGGGTAACAAGGGGATCCCAATGAAACGATATGACGAACAACAATTATTACTTATAAATGTATGCCTTAAACTATTTCTGAACAATTACCGGTATGCCTTTCTAGGTTATGGATATCAATTTTATTACTTTTGTAATGTATGACGTAGAACATTATGGATTGTTAAAGTTCGAATTATTAATCATTATACGTAAAAAAAATTATGACTAATGATATTTATGGACATAAATTATATGGAAATCAATTTCTGACTTTCAAAATTCGGAACAATAAGTTTATGGGAAACAAAGGGATCCCGACTGACATGACATTACATTGTAAACAAACATTATATACTGTCGCCCACTTTGAGATAATATCACATTATGCCTAGGATTCACATTAATTATAATTGGGGCAACAAAGATTCATCCATGAAATTAGTTCAAAGGTATATAATATACTCATAGGGTCTGGAGATATGAATCGACTGGCCTCGTATTTTCTTATTAGCATAGTATGACTACTCAGCTGTGGCTATGCCACCGTACACATTCACTGCCATCGGTCAGGCCGGACAACACAGTCGACTCGCTCCGGTCTAAGCACATTGGTGCCCGGGTGCCTTCCACTTTTGTGTTACAGGGAGGTCTGTCTCGTCTGAGATTCCACACTCCCTGTCCACCCCTAGATCATAGGCTCCTGGTCGGTCAATACAGTTTGTCTTGATCAAAGCCTGGCACCCGCCGGACAGGGGGAACTATGTTCCCCCCGGGAACCTCCACCTTCCCCATAGTTCCGCCACGTTTTCTCCAACTTAGAGTCGACTGTCGCGATGGGCGAGAAATGCTCGCTCCTGTCCAATTTCTACGCACCATGTCTATGACACTACTCAGGAGCACATTGTACTAGCGTTTATTGGACCCAATTATATGGAAATTTACTGCTATACGAGTACAGTTTCATCATACTTCCATGCCATATGAATAACAGTCAACATAAAGAAGAGGTAGCTGACTCACCCTTGTCAGGTCCTCGCCGTCCGCGCTCGTTGCAGACATAATCGCCATTAACATGACATTTCGCGCCAAAAGCTCACCTGTCATTTTTGTCTATGGCAACTCGCGTTGTACGCGACACTCCCCGCAGCAAAAACAGTTCACTGCAGCAGGGTGAAGAGATGCTTGGTCCACTCAAGGATCTTCTCCCGGGCCCGGACCGCAGCGCTTCGCTTCTCTCTTCCTGCTACGTCATTCAGTGGTACATCAACAGGAGTAATCAATCCCGATTGATCGTTATACCCTGACGTACTTGGTTCATCGTTAGTGTCTTTTCTCGCATCATTATCGACAAGGGGAATGTAATCTTCACTACTTTGGATATGGTCTACATTTACATCTGTGTCATGTACTGGACTATTCTCACGACTATTGTGATCGATCGCCTCTGGTACATTGATGCCAGGTACTGAGACTGAAGTTGCTCGTCCATTTTTTGACTCTGGCCCCGGTGTCTCACCTTCCTCACTATTAGCCTCAAGTGGGTACAGATGGCCAATAGACCTGGTGAAAACAGAGTCATCCACTTTTACTTTGGCAACTCTACATTGGCCGTCAGCACCTTTGATTAAATCCACAATTTTGCCGACTTTCCAATTGTTTCTATTTTTGCTATCCGCCCTAATCTGGACAAAATCTCCAAAATTAGGCGTGCGATGAGATCTGATTCTTGGTTGTTTTGGTTCCTGACGAAATCTCTCTCTCAGACTTGCAAGGTACTGACAGATGAACATTCTTCTAAACTCGTCTAGAATCTTCAGGCCTCGTTTCCAGCTTGCGATCAGATCGACTTTCAGTTGTGAGCCGGTTGCTGGTATTTCCACTAGTGTTGGATCTGTTGTTACACATTTTCCCAAACTCAGAAAATCAGATGGGCTTAATATATGGTCTAGCTCAGGTCCAACTTTGGTCAGAGGTCTCGAGTTTATTACAGATTCTACTTCTTTGATGACGGTGAGAAGTTGACTGTCATTTAGTAGATGCTTTTCCAGCGTGCGCTTAAGACAGTGTTTCACTAGGCCAACCAACCGCTCATAGAACCCTCCATGCCATGGAGCTAGTTGTGGGATGAACTTCCATTCGATAGACCTTTCGATGCAATATGGTTGTTTCATCACCTCGCTGGTTAGCCTGAAATAAGTCGCGTTGTCCGAATAAATCTTCTTCGGAGTGTTTTTGGCTGCCGCAAAACGTCTGATCGCTAAGAGACATTCCTCCGCAGTTAGGTCCTTCACTACCTCCAAGTGGATGGCTCGCACTGTTAAACAAGTAAATAATGCAACCCATCTTTTTACTTTGTTATTTGCGGAGTCTTCGACATACAACGGGCCAAAGTAATCAACACCTGTAAACGTAAACGGAGTGTTATACGTCACTCTTTCTGCAGGCAGTGCTGGAGTTGGTGGAAGCTTGTATGGCCCGCCTCCATGTTTTATACATTTTGTACATTTTTTGATGATTTTTTGTACTTGTGCTTTTCCTTGTGGTATCCAGTATTTATTCCTAATTATACTGAGCGTATGAGGAGCACCAACATGATAATTACGTTCGTGGGTTTCTTTTATGATATCTCTGGTAAATTCTGCATCTCTGGGCAAGAGTATGGGATGCTTCATATCATAACTCCATGTTGTGTTACCCATCCGACCTCTCGTTCTCAGTATACCATCGACATCCAAGAATACATCCAAATTCCTAGCCAAGTGAGTTCTTTTTCCTTTTAGCTCTTCTGGAAAGCTTTTTCTTTGCAACTCCTTTATTTTAGCTGTGGTTTCATCTTCTACAGTAGGCTCAGTCTCTTGTGCTGGTTCGTCAAGTTCCATCATGTCAGTGTTGGGCTGCTCTGGAGCCACAGTTTCCAATTGTCCACAGTTTCCAGTTTCCATTGGCTGTTCACCTGGACTCTGATCCAGGGCCTCCCCAACTGAAAAAAGGGTGCTATAATGATTATCATAATAACGATTTGTCGGCCACTGAGCTTCATCCAGCTTAAGAAACTCTGGCCCATCGAACCACAATTCTTTTTTGTGTTCCCAGTTTTCAGGACGTGTCGCGAGGTCAGCTGGGTTAGACTTGGTATTTATGTAGTACCATACGGCTTGTGGTAAGTTCCTTTTTACCTCTTCAACCCTATTTGTCACGAATGGTGGAAGTAGTTTATTTGATCGCATCCAACCAAGAACTACAAGGCTATCAGTCCACAAAAATTCCTTATGTATGGGTATGCCAATATTAGCCTTCACATACTTCAGTAGTCTGCTTGTTATTAGGAACCCTAGCAGTTCTAGCCTTGGGATGTTCACATTTTTATCCTTCTTGTCCTTACTTTGAGCCACATGCGATTTCGCCATCACGAAGGATACTGTACTTCCTTGTCCACTCGTAACTTTCAAATATATGTAGGAATGGAACGTTAGGAGATTGAGTGAAACGGAACGGATGTGTGGGACAAGGACGGAGAGAGGTGCGAGAGGGACGGGGAGAACGGTAGAAGGTTTGAAAGCGTGAGCGTGCGGAAAAAGTTATTATATTCATTTTAATTAGTTTTCAAGCAATAAATTAAAGTCAGTGCTTCATAATTTATTGTTTTATTTAGAGGCAACTCAAAATCCCATATAATTTTGGTGTCGAAGTGGGATTGCCTCTAAAATAAGTAACGACGAGATACGACGGCACGTGGTCGCGCGAAAAGTACCGGTGAAAGACGGCAGCGGTGCTACACGCAGGAAAGAAGAGGGCTGTTCTCCATTCCAAATAATAAAGAAGACGTGTAAAGAAGTACATGAACGACGATCAAGACGAAGAAAGCATTTTCAACATTCTCCAGGTGAATTTGCAAGACGAGAAAATGGCGGCCGAAGGAAATCTAATGAACCTCAGTGTCATGACGGACTGTATTGCGAGGTTTAGCGGAGAAGACAAGGCGTACACGGCGGCTAAATGGGCGCAAGATATCGAAGATAATGCCGAGATCTTCGGCTGGACCGATACGCAGAAGCTCGTGGTGGCGCGCAGGTCGTTGACCGGCACGGCGGCATTATGGCTACAATCGGAAAGAACATTCAGGAAATATGACGAACTCAAGGCGGCATTACTCAAAGAGTTTCCAGATTGTATAAATAGCAAGGAGATGCACGAATTAATGGGAAGTAGAAAGAAGAAGAGAGATGAATCATACTACCAGTACATGTTGGTTATGAAAGAGATGGGAAAACGTGCAAAGTTCCCAGACTACGTCTCTATTCAATACATAATAGACGGCATCCAAGATTATGAACTAAGTAAGGCGATTTTGTACGGCGCAGTCACTTATTCGACGTTCAAGGAAAAATTACTTTTATACGAAAAGATGAAACTGAAAACGAAGAAAGAAGAAAAGGAGGTGAAACCTAAAGAAACGAGGCATCATTCATCGTCAACAGCAACATCATCGCAATCATACAGCAGTCGGAAACGTTGTTTTAAATGTGGTGAAGACGGTCATCTCGCCATAGCATGTACCAAGGGCGTGAAGTGTTTTCGATGTAACGGATATGGGCACATCGGAAGTCAGTGTTCGAACGAGCGCAGCGCTAGCGCCGTTGATTCAACGGTGAGACAGATGCACGACATTCGCATAAGCGGCTCCGGAGAGAAAGCGAGACAGCTAGCGTCGGGGTCGGTAAAGCAGTCTGCGGCGGCGTCGGAAACTCGGCGGCAGTCAGCCATGTTCGGGCTATCGGCCAATGAAGAGGCGCGAAGCGATGACAGCGGCAATATGGCGGAGAATGGCGGCCGGCAAGATGTAAACAAACGCGAAAATACGACGGAAATTACAACAAATAAGCCGATGAAGTTAATTAACTTGTGCGGAATTGATATCGACTCTTTAATTGACTCTGGAAGTGATTTAAATCTAATAAGAAGTGACGTATTCGACGGACTAAACGTAGGAACGTGCGATGATAACACGGCGTTATCAGGACTCGGTATGTCAAAGATAAGATCTCGCGGCAAGTTTTATGAAAACGTAAACATTGACGGGAAGTGCTACAATGGTGTTATATTCCACGTTGTACCTAATGACTGTATGCCGTATAATGTGATTATAGGCCAGGAATTTCTTAATAATGTAGTGATGGTTATGCGCGAGGGTTCAGTAACGTTTGTAACTGAGGATGAGGGATGGTTGGCGAGGGTGAATTGTGTGAATGAGGTTAACGTTTCAGATCACATCCGCGATACTGGTGTTAAGGAAGAGGTGGAGCGGCTGGTGGCTGAATACGAACCTAACCAAACAAAGGAGGCGCCGATCGAACTTAGAATCATTTTGAAGGATGACATCCCTGTTGCACAACGACCGAGAAGACTTTCCTTGGCAGAACAGAAGTTAGTGGAAGACCAGGTAGATGAATGGATACTCAAAGGAATTGTACAGGTGAGTTTTTCCGAATATACAAGCCCGTTAGTTCTTGTCAAAAAGAAAGACGGTTCCACCAGGGTGTGCGTCGACTATAGACTGCTGAACAAGAAAATGGTAAAAGATGAGTTTCCCTTACCACTGATCGAGGACCTAATCGATAAATTGAAGGATGCTAAGGTGTACAGTGTGCTAGATCTCAAAAATGGGTTCTTTCATTTAAGAATTAGTAAGGAGTCAGTGCCATATACCTCATTTGTGACCCATCATGGGCAGTGGGAGTTTCTTAAGGCCCCATTCGGTCTGTCAGTCTCGCCGAAGTACTTTATGAGATTCATAACAATAATATTCAAAGATTTAGTGCAAGAAGGTGTTATGATGGTTTTTGTAGATGATATTATAATTCCAGCGGAGACGGAGCAAGAGGCACTACTGAGACTGCAACGGGTGTTGAAGGTTGCTGCAGAATATGGGCTCGAAATTAACTGGAGAAAGGCCAAGCTGATATGCCGAGGGATTGAATACCTGGGACATCTGGTTAAGGAGGGGCAGGTACAGCCAAGTCCAGAAAAGGTGGAAGCAGTAGCCCGATACCCCCAGCCTACAAACGTGAAGCAGGTCCAAAGCTTCATTGGACTAACCTCATACTTCAGGAAGTATATACAAGACTATGCCCATATAGCAAGACCGCTTACAGACTTAATGAAGAAAGATGCAAAGTTTATATTTGGCCATGGACAACAAGAAGCGTTCAACATTTTGAAGCAGAAGTTGATAAGCGAACCAGTGCTTAAGATTTTCAACCCGAGGTTACATACAGAGCTTCACACAGATGCGTCGAGCCAGGCTCTGGCAGGTATACTACTGCAGAAAGGTCTAGATGGAGAACTGCACCCTGTATACTACAGAAGTAGACGTACAAGTGAAGCGGAAAGCCGATACTCTAGCTATGAGCTCGAAGCGCTCGCAGTGGTAGAATCTGTACGAAAGTTTCACCACTACCTGTTTGGTATGCATTTCAAGATAGTGACAGATTGTCAGGCTTTTGAGCTCACTCTGAAGAAGAAAGAATTAACGCCTAAAGTGGCTAGATGGGTACTACTACTGGACCAGTATGACTATGAGGTGGAACACAGACCAGGTGCTAAGTTGCCACATGCAGACGCGCTTAGCAGGCATCCATACGTGGCAGTGGTAACCCTACAGGAAAAGATAAGCGCAGCGCAAGAGAGAGATGAAGAGCTCAATGCCATTAAACAGCTGATTTTGAAGGATGGACAATATAATGACTTTTATGTGGAGAATGACATAATATACAAAGGAGACCAGCGGCAGCTGGTGGTACCCAAGACGATGGAGAAAGAGGTACTCAAGCAAGTACATAGTAACGGCCATTTTGCTATGAGAAAGATGAAAGAAGCCATAAGCAAAGATTACTATATAAGAAACATGGATAAGAAAATTGAAGAAGTGGTTGCAGGTTGCATACCATGTCTGTTAGCTACCCGAAAGGAAGGTAAACAAGAAGGCTTTTTGAATCCGATTGGAAAAGAAGGAACTCCACTGCATACATGGCATTTGGATCACATCGGACCGTTAACAGAAACAAAGAAGCTTTACAATCACATACTTACAGTCGTCGATGCCTTCACAAAGTTTGTGTGGCTCTATCCCACGAAGTCAACATCCAGTGCAGAGGTGCTCGCCAAGCTACAGTTACAGCAGCAGACGTTTGGTAATCCTGTACGTATTATCACTGACAGAGGCACGGCATTCACTAGTGGAGCCTTCAAGAAGTATTGCGAAGACGAGGGGATCCAGCATGTGACGATTACCACCGGTGTAGCAAGAGCTAACGGTCAGGTCGAAAGGATCCATCGCATAATGATACCGATGTTAACTAAGCTATGCATAGAAGACCAGACTACATGGTACAAACAGGTTGGACGAGTACAGCGGGCCATAAACAGTACCTACCAGAGAAGCATTGATACCTCGCCTTTCCAGCTATTGACCGGCACCAAGATGAACAGCAAGGAAGATGTAGAAATCTTGAACCTATTACAACAAGAAACCTTAGCTCAGTTTGATGAAGATAGAGAAAATCTAAGGCAGAAGGCCAAAGAACAAATCCAGAAGATCCAGGAGGAAAACAGAAAAAGTTACAATAAGAAGAGGAAGGAGAGCTCGAAGTATGAGGTTGGGGACCTCGTCGCTGTGAAGAGGACACAGTTCGGGCCAGGGCTTAAACTTAAGCCTAAGTTTCTCGGACCCTACAAGGTTATCAAGGTGAAGCGCAACGACCGTTACGACGTAGAAAAGTTATACCACGATACTGAGGGCCCGAACAAGACAGCCAGTTCAGCCGACTTTATGAAGAGGTGGCCTGAGGAAGACAGCGAATGATACAGGTAAAATTATTACTTTGTCTCTGATGAATGATGTTGAGAGAAACCCTAATACTCAGTTACCTATTGTTATTTACTGTGTGTTTTGAGAAACGGAACTTTGGCGTATTAACCTGATCTCATACCTATCTATAAAAGATTTTTATTGCCTAGAAGTTAAGGTGCATATTTGAAGATGCAATGTTTTGTTTGTACATCATATGATTATGTTTTGTTTTTAAAGTCAGCTACAATACTAGATATCTTTAACAAAGAGTGTTTACAAAAGTTGGATATTTTCTATAAGCTGTCGGCTATGTTGAGTATGTTTCATAAATAGAGTTACGAATTGATGATGATGATATTGTTAACTAAATTTCTAAAACTACACAATGTGCCATACTAAGTGTAATAATAACTTATGCCTATGATGTTAAATGTTCAGTATAGCATACCTAAAGAAAGTGTTTTTTTTAGATTAAAAATCATGGCACATAACCTGTGTAATGTCAAATATAGTAGATGTGTACTTACCATAAGATGTAGAGTGTAGAATATGAAGATGAATGAATGAGCAGGAGTGTGAGAGCTGTATCTGAGGGCAGATACTCAGAGCAGGACGGCCGAGAATGTAGGAATGGAACGTTAGGAGATTGAGTGAAACGGAACGGATGTGTGGGACAAGGACGGAGAGAGGTGCGAGAGGGACGGGGAGAACGGTAGAAGGTTTGAAAGCGTGAGCGTGCGGAAAAAGTTATTATATTCATTTTAATTAGTTTTCAAGCAATAAATTAAAGTCAGTGCTTCATAATTTATTGTTTTATTTAGAGGCAACTCAAAATCCCATATATACTATGGCAGAAAATGAGTCTTTTGAAGCGTCTGAAAACCCATGTAGGTCATATATCAACGAGGTATCTGATGCCATAGTTCCAAGATGCCTAGGAAGCTCCACGTTGGTGACGTCTTTCAGATTCACGAGGATTTGCTCTAGTGACTGCATGATGTCTTCAGGCAATATATTATCCTACTTACATTTTCGTTCACAAATGTTTTGAAAGAGAAGTTTCAATGGGAGAACAAGAGGACATACAAACCCGCACGGGTCGTATACTCTTGCTAGCGCTCGTAATACTTTTCTCTTTGTATTAACTGGATCTTGCGTCAGCTGGCTTTCAACCCATCTTAATTTCAGTTTATCTGTATTGATGTCCCATGATAGCCCAAGAACTTTTACTTCCTCGGCTCGGTCATACTGGTGTTGATCTGGGATAGATGCTAAAAAACCTGTACAGTTGGAGGTCCAATCTCTGATGTTCATTGATAATTGATTAAATGCACTTCTGGTTTTTTCATAAATCTCAAGGGCTTCTGCGGTAGTATCAGCTCCTGTGACCAAATTGTCTACATAGCACTTGTCGGCCACTGCCTTTACTATATCATCTTCAGATTGCATCATGTGGTGTTTAATTGTGGCTGTGAGAAGGAAGGGACTAGCTATGATTCCAAAGGGTACTCTGCAGAAGCGAAAGCATATCAGGTTGTCATCAGTTGCTTCCTTGCTTGTATCCTTTAACCAGAGAAATCGTGTAACGTCCCGATCTTCTTCATGTAGCCCCACTTGTAGGAATGCTTTTTCTACGTCAGATGTTATACCTATCTTTTTTGTCCGAAATTTGAGAAGGAGGGCCGTCAGGTCTTCTAGCATGTAAGGTCCACTATATAGACATTCGTTTAAGCTTTTGTATCCAGATAGTTTAGCCGATGCATCATACACAATCCTCCCTCGCTTCCCCTTCTGTTTAATTATGTGATGGGGCAGGTAATGAATGGGATGATCTTTATTGTGTATGTCATGTGGATGCACAACTTCTATTATTCCTAAATCCAATTGTTCCTTCAATATGTTGTGGTATTCATTTAAAGAATCTTCATCTATCCTTCTCATTAGGCTTTTGAGTCGCCCTAAAGCCAGTCCAAAATTCGATGGCAGATCAGGTGGATACTGGATCCATGGCCATTTTACTTCATATCTTTCATTTTTATACTGCACGGTTTCATTAAATTTGTGTACAGCTTCTTCATGACGTGTGGCCTTGGGAGAGTCAGTAATGCCTATATTTTCTAGAGACCATAGGAATCTTATATCGATGCTTCTCAATGGCAGATCAGGTTCGGTAAAATATGGGCAATTGGGTGTATGACACTGGCAGTATGTAGTCACAGACAAGATATTATTCTCATCATATGTGTTGACATTTCCCGATAGAATGTATCCTAAGTCTGTGTCAATAAGATATAAATTTTCAGTTATCTTGATTTTTCTGTCCCTTATAAAAGAGCAGTAGAAATCATTGCCGATCAGGACATCTACGCCTTCACCTGCTGTGTCATCATCTGCATAGACATCAACCTTGTTTTTATGGACTTTGGCTATAGGTACTCTGTCTGTTATATGTGGCACTATATTTACATTAATCTGGCGACTGATGCCTCGCTTGGTTTCTATTTTGATTTCAGCAGACGGGCTGGACATTTCATGAGGGTTTGAAGCACCAAATGTGTAAATTAATAAGGAATCCGTTTTTTCTGTTGGTAATCGAAGTAAATCAGCTAGTTTCTTTGTTATGTACGATCTTTGGCTGCCAGAGTCCAAAATAATTCTGCTGACTTGACTAGTACCACTTTCAGTGTTTTTGATTGTTGCTACCGCTGTCTGCAAGAAGGTAAAGCTATTAGCAACATTGCATAGAGTGTTAGGAATAACAGTATCAGATGACTCGTGTGTACCTGTTGGCTCTGGGCATAGCAATTGGAAATGTGGTCCCTTGCATCGGAAACAGGTTAGTTTACGATTGCATTCTTCGGTTTTATGGTTTCGACGCAGACATCTTAAACAACGTCCCAGAAGTTTTTTCTTACGCGCCTCTACTGTAGTAACCCGCTTGCAGTCAGTACTAGCATGATTTGTAAGCTTACAGAAAAGACATGGCCGTCTGGATTTCTTTGGTTTATGGCCATTTTCAAAAAACTGTCCTTTTCTCTTCCGATCTTGCCTTTTTAAGAAGTGACCGTTTCTGTTCTTTGATGTGTCTTCAGTCCTTACATGAAGCGCTTCTGTAGTCGCTCCAGAAGGGCCTGCATTATTATGCATTTCCATCTCTGTGAGCACAGCAGCCGACTTCTCCATTGCCACAATGATTTTGTGTAATCCCAATCTGATGCTAGACATGGAGTTGTCCGTCCCGATGAGATGTAATTCATGCACCACTTTATCAGGAAACTTGCGTAAAACCATAGCCCGCAGATGATTCCCGTTGGCAGGTTCTCCTAACTTTTCTAGGACCCGTAAATGTTTTTCAATGTTGTTGAGCGTAGTCCTACAACTCCTACTATCTTCGTTGGCCTTCTTTAAATTACATAGTTCCGTGTAATGTGCGTCTATCACAGTGTCCTTTGAACCAAATCGCTTTTGTAGTGTATCAATTGCAATTGCATAATTTTCATTAGTGGTTGCAAGACCAGAGACTGCCTCAAACGCCTCATCCGACAAGCATCCGAGCAGGTATGAAAGCTTATCTGCATCTGCTATGTTTCTATCGTGGATGTTGGCCCGGAAGCGATCCCAGAATTCAGTCCATTTTAATCGGTCTCCTTTAAAAGTTGGTAGCTGTAATTTTGGCAATTTAGCCATTATGGCGGTCTCATTTGTGATTGTGACTCCTTGAGGCACAGCATGAGTCAAATTGACTGAGTGCTCAATCTGAGAGCAAAGTCCTTCCGCATTTATTTGTAGTGAGAGGGCTCCATCTACAACGTCCACATTGTGGATAGTCGATTTTTCCGAATATGCCTTTAATTCCAAATCCAAAGTAGATATTAAATCCTTCAGCTGTTTTATAATCATTTTTGCTTCAGACACATGTAACTTATCAGTTTCATAATCTGCCTTAGCAGAATCGTACACTGTTTGAAGGGCATTCTTTCGTAAATCCACTCGTCTAATCAGAATTTCTTCCATCTTGAATCTTATTAGAACACTTAGCTGAAATTGACAAGTCCCGCCATTAGTAAATAAATAGCGAAGAGTAGCTAACAAGTTATAAAGTTAATTTGACACTAGTTTTTAGGTTTAAGTGGCGAGAAATAATAAGTTTAAACCCGTTTTTATTCAAACAATACATATCTAATCCAGCTTACATGTTAAATCCAGTAGTATCCTTGTAGGTATAGCTATATTGTAGGTACCATATAATATAATTATTTGGCAATGTTAGATCAAGTTATAATCATATTTATCTATTTTCGCAAGGAAATGGAGCATGATCCTCTGAACCAGAATATATATTATTTGTTCACTAACGTAATCGTGTATACACTCACCGAGTTAGGTAGAATAAATTTGATCTCGAAAATCGTGGAACCGTCTCATCTATCCGCATTTCCTGCCGTGGTGATTCTATTTTTCGGTATTGAGTATGTAACGTCGACTGAAATAAACATTTACAACAGACTGATAAACTAACAAGTAGAAAACAGAAAGTTTTCTTACGTCGGCGACGCTAATATGGCTCAATTTCTTTACTAAACCAGGTACGCCGACTACTTACCTAATTTTGCTCGACGGTTTTCGTTGGAATCCTCAGACACTCCGTAAATGCCGAAAAAATCACCACTTAACACAGAATAGTCCACAATTTTGTTCACTAAACAAACTTTTGCACTCAGCTCCGTGGAAAATGCACGCCGTTAATTTTGCCGGAAGCACTCAGGAAAAGAAAGACTACAACATTATGAACAAATTGACCAACCTAACC
This sequence comes from Eudemis profundana, assembly GCA_947034925.1. NCBI lineage: Eukaryota > Metazoa > Arthropoda > Insecta > Lepidoptera > Tortricidae > Eudemis > Eudemis profundana. Next base: position 15,956,786 of record OX344815.1, read on the forward strand.
ACCACGTTAATGTTACCATGTACAAAATACATATTTCGAGTCGAAACCATCTTAATAGAGTTAATTATTCCTGTTTGAAGCTTATTTTAATTATTATACATTAATAAACATTTTTTAGTAATATTAATGATTACATTACTGCGCAAACAGTCTTAAAATATATTTTAAAAACTTTTCGATTCGAACCGATAACGGAAGTCGTGTCACTTAACGATAAGTGGCCATCTCTAAAACCATAAGACCACGCGCATACTTTACCAATTTATAATTTAAGGCGCTATTACATTATCCTTAATATTATCGTATGTCATACACAAGTGAACACAAATAAGGTTATTATAATAATACTCCAAAGAAATACTGAAATAAAATTACATTTTATTTATTTTTCTTAGTTTATGTATCATTTCAATATTATTGCACAATGATAATTACAATGCATTTGTTGTTTCAAAGACTTTTGGATGAAAGTCACTATGATTGAATGAATCGAGGGTAGAGCCTACCGCCGCGCTACAGAGCTCCCCAAAATTAATTACAATAAAATAGCAAACATGACGAATATAACCCTAGAAACGCTTGAAAAGTTGTTTGTAAAGTACTTAGTGCCTATCAATAAAAAAATCGCGACTCTGACACAAAGATTTGACTCTATTGAGAGCCAACTGCAGCAGCAATGTCCGAATCAAATAAGCAGCAAATCCAACATGGACGCGCTACCGACCAACACAACTCCTACTAGTGCAAATACTTCTAAGTCAAACTCTCAAAGCACGTCGTCAACTGACTCTGCGCGCAGCCAGCGAGCGAAGGCAAGAAATGACCGGGTGGCTGTTGCACAGCTAAACCGGCCCCCCAGCAAACTGACACGAACGTCCCAAACGAGCCAGGACTTACATCGCAAGTCTAGTACTACTACGCAAAACAGGGCTACGCCAACTAACAACACCACTCGAACATCCGATGACATTGTGAGAGATAACATTAGCACAAGCGCACCAACAACCACAACATCTCTTCATCTCGACACCGACACTGAACTGCAGCACTCTGACGATGACTCCGAATGGCAAGTAGCAGGGAGCCGTAAGCAAAGGCGCCGTCATAGTCTCTCTAGTAGTCGTCCCACAAATCGCACTGTCATCCGTGGAACGGGATCTACGGATATAAACTTAAAAACTGTCGAAAGGGGAAAAAAGATGCACGCATGTTTCTTCGATGTAGAAACCACCGCAGAGTCACTGAAAGCCTATATGCAGGCTAAAAAGCCCTCGAACGCCTATTACGTGGAAAAACTGGTACTTAAGCATAAATACTACGCATCATTCGCAATCACGATACCGAGCAGTGAATTTAATTTCTTTATGCGTCCTGATGTCTGGCCGCCGGGAACCGAAATTAGCGAGTGGTTTCGCCGCAGCGCCGGACGGGCGAGGCGCCCGTCAAACCGGTCCGCGCGCGGAGCCCCGCGCGATGTCACCTCCGCTGTTCCCGCCGCCTCACCCTCACCGGACCCCGCGGCTGCCCTTAACAGCACCCAACGCACACATCAACACATCGACGACGCGTAGCGCCAACAACGAGGCAACCATCACCAAGACTGATCCCAATAGCTTGACCATCGTTCACCAGAATATCAATAGACTGCACAATAAAACACATAAATTGGAATGTGAGCTGCAACTCAATAATAATGTAGACGTGCTATGTCTAACCGAGCACTGGCTTAAATCTGAACAAATCCAACATGTTAACATTATAAACTACAAATTGTGTGCCTACACCGCCAGAGCTACTCGAGATGGAGGCGGTACGTGCATATACGCCAAGGCTCCCATACTAACGATTGAACGCAAAGAGGTGGCGGAGCTGTCAGTGGAATCACACTTTGAGACGTGTGCGGTTGAATGTGTGGGTCTAGATGTGATCGTGGTATGCATCTACAGACCCCCCGCGGGAGATCTAGCCCTGTGGTTTTCCAAACTATACGACCTTGCCAATCTCCCCGTTATAAAAAATTATAAAGTAATCGTAACGGGTGACATGAACATAAACTTATTAGCCAAAGATTCAAACACTAAGCAACTAGACGAAATACTAAAGCAATCGGGCCTAAGATCTTTAGTAAACTTCCCTACCAGAACCACAAATAAAACGGAGACATGCCTCGATCACATCTACTCAAATTTACCCAAAGCTAAAATTTGTAATGTTGAGGGAATTGATTTATCTATCTCAGATCACATTGGTGTCAGTATAACTGCTACAGTGGATAGAAATTTAAAACCCCATAATACTTTAGTAAGTAAGCGATTGTTCTCTCGTAATAACATATTTAACTTCACTCAAAATCTAGAATTGTATGACTGGGATAGCTTACTAACAAAATCACCATCTAACAGTCCTAGTGTTGCTATGGAATCTGTGCTAAATGTAATAAAATATCTGTTTAACATACACTTTCCTGTGAAACTTTACCCATTAAGACACTCAACTAATATCTGGATAGATGACAATATTCGTCAGATGCGCAAAAACATCCATAGCGTAAAAGGTATGCTAGCTAAAAGTCCCGAACCTCCCACCTTGACAATCAAGGATTTGATTGAACTCGAATCAAAATATAACATCGCACTAAGGCACACGAGAAGGAATTACATCAATAAATGCATATCTAACACCACCGACAATATATGTCGCAGCCTGTGGCGTGTTATCACATCCGAAACGGGACGCACAGACTGCAAAGATCATGCACTGGACCTTCTCATTCACGGGTCAAACGGCGACTGCAGCCGGGAGCGCGCTGTCACCGCCGCCGCTGCATTAAACCGCTTCTACATAGATGCAAAAAACTGCGTAAACACCAAACCGGTCCAGGCCCGCGCGCTGACTTATCTCGATGTCTACCTATCGGCACCGATTACTCACTTCGAATGGACGCCAATATCACTGACAGATGTTATCAAAGCGATAAAAAGTATTAAACGCAAACCATCAAAAGACATCAACGATATGTCTACGAATGTATTCGATTACCTTCCACCCATTGTTATATCTCTGCTATGCCACCTTTTTAATGAATGCGTTACAGCAGGACAATATCCGTGTACGCTCAAACACATAAAAGTCCAGCCTATCTATAAAGGAAAGGGAGAAAAACAAGCATTAAAAAACTTTAGACCTATCTCTTTAATACCGATAGTTTCTAAGGTATTTGAAAGACTAATGAGCAAAAAACTCATGTCATTTTTTATCACGAATAACCTACTAAATAAACAGCAATACGCTTACCAACCCGGTCGATCCACTGTAGACGCAGCACGCGAGGTAGTATCAGTGGTTATGGGCCACATCGAGGAGAAGAGGCAAGTAGCAGCTATTTTCTGCGACTTATCCCGGGCCTTCGAGCTAGTTGACCACTCACTACTGCTGGCTAAACTCAGGAGGTACGGCGTAACGGGCAATTTTTTGGAAACAATCGCAGCGTTCTTGCGCGATCGTAAACAAAAAACATACGTTCGAGAAGTTACGTCCGAACTGGAGCCGATCGGTGATTGCGCGGTGCCCCAAGGCTCCGTAATGGGAAACGACCTGTTTACTATACTAATTAACGACATAACATCGGCATCGAGCGATGCTGAATATGTGCTTTTCGCAGACGATGGATGTGTCATAGTAAACGCAAAAAGTTACTCTGACCTTGAGAAAAAACTAAATAAGGTCATAACTCAACTATCGGACTGGTTTGAAGTTAATGGTATGATGCTGAACCTGGAAAAGACGAACATCATGCACTTTCAGCTTCGCAAACGAACAGGAATAGGTCTTAACGTCTCCTGCAACGGCATAGCCGTACCCCAAGTACACGATGTAAAATACCTCGGCTTTGTTATTGACTCTGCCCTCACATGGACACCTCACATCGACGCCATGTGTGCAAAACTGTCAAGCGCATGCTATGCACTCTCCAGGGTTGCGCCCAGCCTCTCAGTGAATAACCTTAGGAAAGTTTACTATGGCTACTTTCAATCCATATTGATGTATGGAATAGATCTCTGGGGGACTGCAGCTGAAAGAGAAAGGCCGCTAAGACTACAGAAGCGAGCGCTCCGCACTATCGCAGGGGTTGCACGAGACCACCCCGCCCAGGTTTTATTCCAGGATCAAAAAATCCTCACGCTCCCGTGCCTGTACATCCTGGAAGTCAGTAAACACGTGCGGCGGAATCTGCACACACTCCCTACAAACGCAGACCACCACAACTCCCGCACCAGGAACCGCTACAACCTCTATATTCCCGCCAGGAGACTAACCAAATCAAAAAGTCCTTGACAGTCATAGGTCCAAAAATATATAACGCGATTCCCGAGGAAATAAAAGCTGCGCCAAACACACACTCTTTTATCGCAAAACTAAAGCAGCTATTAGCTGGCATGCCACTTTACTCTGTGGATGATTTCTAAAAATGTGTGTATTTATATTTTAATATTAATGTATATTATTGTTATGTAAATTAATGAAATCTCATATTAATGTAAATTCTAATATTAATGTAAATCGAAATGTTATGACGTGTAAATTTTATTTATCAATAAATAACTGAACTGAACTGAACTGATTTTAATTAGGATGTAGAGCTTCGCTATACAGAAAAACTGATCCCAGCTCAATCTCCACCAAATTTGTCGCCCACTTTGAGATAATATCACATTATGCCTAGGATTCACATTAATTATAATTGGGGCAACAAAGATTCATCCATGAAATTAGTTCAAAGGTATATAATATACTCATAGGGTCTGGAGATATGAATCGACTGGCCTCGTATTTTCTTATTAGCATAGTATGACTACTCAGCTGTGGCTATGCCACCGTACACATTCACTGCCATCGGTCAGGCCGGACAACACAGTCGACTCGCTCCGGTCTAAGCACATTGGTGCCCGGGTGCCTTCCACTTTTGTGTTACAGGGAGGTCTGTCTCGTCTGAGATTCCACACTCCCTGTCCACCCCTAGATCATAGGCTCCTGGTCGGTCAATACAGTTTGCCTTGATCAAAGCCTGGCACCCGCCGGACAGGGGGAACTATGTTCCCCCCGGGAACCTCCACCTTCCCCATAGTTCCGCCACGTTTTCTCCAACTTAGAGTCGACTGTCGCGATGGGCGAGAAATGCTCGCTCCTGTCCAATTTCTACGCACCATGTCTATGACACTACTCAGGAGCACATTGTACTAGCGTTTATTGGACCCAATTATATGGAAATTTACTGCTATACGAGTACAGTTTCATCATACTTCCATGCCATATGAATAACAGTCAACATAAAGAAGAGGTAGCTGACTCACCCTTGTCAGGTCCTCGCCGTCCGCGCTCGTTGCAGACATAATCGCCATTAACATGACATTTCGCGCCAAAAGCTCACCTGTCATTTTTGTCTATGGCAACTCGCGTTGTACGCGACATATCTATATTAATAATTTAGCCGGGGCCTACGGTAGACCTGAACGAAAAGCGCCTCAAAAATTAAAGCGTAAAAAAATAACACTTTCGAATCGACAACTTATATTCGCAAAATTCGTATAACGGAGAAATAAGCGTATAAAGATGTAAAATAATTCGAATAATACCAAAAACAGTCGGCCATGTTTGCTTGCGTCAATTCGAGTTCGTTCTGAAATTGTCACAGTTTAGTGCAGGGGCACGTAGCATGCGACTATAACTGCGGGCGCGGCTGTACAGACTTGGCATGGGTAAGAAAACCGTTATTTATTTTAACTAGAAAAATCATACGTTTCCATAATTTTATTTCAAAGAAAACAATCTTTAAACGGGAATATAATTAATAATTTACTGACATAATTGAAAAATAATGTAATAATATTGGCAATAATATTGTACAATATTATTGAAACATAACCCAAGAAAAAGTAACAAACGTGGGCGAAGGTGTCAGATAAATTTCTAAACGAAAAAAAAGGAATAGGCACATTTTTTTTAATCTCTCTAAAGGTGAAGTGGTAAGTTAGGGGCGAAACTCTGTAGGTAGCTTTTTAAGTTTTCTTAAATTTATTCTGACTTAAAAAAACACATTAAATTATACCCGTTTTTAGTACAAAGACATAAAAGTGAAAATAAATGTTTATGATTTAGGTGAAAACACAAAATTAACCAGGCGTTTGAAATATTCGACCATAATACAGATAAACTTGAGGATGCAGGTCTCAATGTTTTTAGGGTTCCGTATCATAATGGTAAAAAAGAAACCCTTATGGTGCGGCTCTGTCTGTCTGTCCGTCTCTCACAGTCAGATATCCTAAACTATTGATGCAATCGATTAGAAAATTGGAATAGTTTTAAAAGTCGCTAACCTGAGCTACTGGGCGTAAAAAAATTCTAATACCTTTTTTACTTTTTTTAGGGGGCCGAAATGGGAGGTTGAAAATTTCAAGTTGTGCTATTGTATTAAGTGATATTTTTTAGAAATTTAGAATAAATCATAACAAATACTTATTTGCTCCTACTAAACTAACCGCCATACAGTTTTTCTTAAGTTCTTCACGCATCTACTTACGAGTTTGTACGGAACCCTCGGTGCGCAAGTCCGACTCGCACTTGACCGGTTTTTTTTTCATGTTTGAGGTAGGAATAGGAACGTTGAAATAAGGTTTTCGAATTTTTTTTTTCTACTTACGGGAAGCAACATAGAGGATGCCGGTTAATTTTACCTCCATAAGATGAGTCCGTAGTTTTTGAAGAACATGGTAAAATTAATAAAACAAAATTTAAAGTTTGTCAAATCACGCACGCAGCAATCAAACCCAACGTAGTAAGCTGGGAGTGAAAAAAAAAAACCGACAGAGTTCGGAACACCACGCTGCGCACCGCAATCTGCATTGATGATGTAGATGCTAACCCCTTAGGTTGAAGTAAGACTAGGCCGGCCACGTCTGTAGTATGTATCCAAATAGGCGGGCTAAACTGGCTTCGAAGTAGGTGCGACATGCTGAATGGACAGGACCGGACTGGGCTCCCTGACTTCCCACGAGTACGGGGCCCAATAACAACAACCACAAGCCGGGGGCCAGGCCCGTGGGGGCTCCGCGGCGGCTAGGAAAACTGGAAAACACCAACTTAACTATATGGCCAGTCTGACGACGCTAGAACAGGCCGCGGCGAAGATGGTGAGACGACCTGAATACATTTCTTAACGGCTGTCCAAAGTTAGCTCGGAATCGGGACGGCTGTCATATTTTGTAATTCAAGGACGAGGGCTTAAATTAAAAATTTAGACCATGTTGGGGTGGGGTGAGCCCGAGGTACAGGCTGGGTGGCGAGGACGTAGCATGCCACGGTGAAAATGGCAGGACAACCTAGAACCTAGACGTATTTTTTAACGGCTGGTCTGGGTGGTCCTTTGGACCAGAACCATTGCAAGCGGGATAGATTTACCCTTCAGTGGGACATTAATAATTAGACTAAAAAAATGGGATTTGGCTCCAAAAGGGGTAAAATTTTGAATCGGAATCTATTATTTCAGATATTTGAAAGTAAACTTTGATATGTAAATTACATACCTAATATACTAAATGTTTGTAAAGTTCCCTGAATTTCAACAAAACATAACTACATATAGAACCCACATTTCTTAGATGTCGGTTAAAAATAAAAGGCTTCGAAAGATAAATAACAAAATGTACCTAACTAAAGAGATTCTTGGTAATGCTATTTCTGACGAGGTGAAAGGGTTAAATGGGGTTTGTAATTTTTTACATTTTACCCGGGCGGAGCCGGGTTTTCAGCTAGTACATTAATAATTTGTTGTATATTGTTGGTGGAATTAGTATTAAACTTGTTACGGTTCAGTTAAATTAAGTACTTGATTAAGTAATACACCTTTTTGCCTAAACATTTCATGTGCAATTTCGATGCCTGGTTTTTTGGTTCTTTGAATACTTGACTATGTCCGTATCAAGTTTATCATCCTTGTCGGACGCTGAAGACATCGGGAAACGCCGCTTTCCCGACCGGGTGGACTTATTCTCTGCACATGACGGCGAGGAATTCCGGAACTTGTACAGGATATCAAAAAGTGCCGTTCTACAAATCTGTCAACGGCTAGATTTGGAACCGTTTACTCAGAGAAACAAGCCCTTAAGCGCAGTGACCCAGCTGCTGATCTGCTTGAGATTCTTCTCCACTGGCTCATTCTTACAGCTAGCGGAACTTACTAATATACACAAATCTACGGTATGTCGCATTGTACAACGGGTTACACAGGAGTTAGCAAAACTTGCGGTTGTTTACATCAAAATGCCTGAAGGCGAGGAGCTCCGCACTGTCGCCGACGAGTTCTATACTATTGACGGCTTTCCACGGGTAGCGGGGACATTGGACTGCACTCATGTCAAAATTATCAGCCGAGGCGGAGCTCTTTCTGAAACATTCCGGAACAGAGAAGGATTTTTCTCTATAAACGTCCAAGCCGTTTGCGATGCTTCTTTAAAAATTAGAGATCTCATTGTCCGTTGGCCGGGCTCAGTACACGACTCTACCATCGTCAATAATTCCCATCTACGAGCAGACTTTGATTCTGGCCGGTACGGCAACTACCACTTGCTCGGAGACAGCGGTTACTACAGTAAAAATTATTTACTTACCCCGATCTTGCAACCACAAACACTTGCAGAAGACGCTTACAATAGAAGTCACATGGCCACACATAGTACTGTCCACCAGTGCTTCGAGTTATGGAAACGGAGGTGCCCTTGCATACACAAAGGAATTTCCTTAAAAAAGACCTCAACGGTTTTGCAAGTGATAGTTGCAAGCGCAGTCCTGCACAACATGTGTATTGACTTGAATGAGCCGGAGCCCCCAAACGACTTCATAGTGGAGCAACCTCCGGACATACCTTACATACCATCAGGATTGCCACAAGACACAGATGTACGGACTTCACTAGTGAATACTATATTTACATGAGAAAATTTAAACGTATTTTGCTAATGTATGGTTTTTAATTATTAATTATCAATTTATCAGATCCTGACGTGATGACAATGAAACCACCTGGAGTCCCTATACCCTTTAAAAAGACAAAAAATTGGAGTGATCAGGGAAAAATACATTAAAAGAAAAAGGTTGGGTACTTTTACGAGTCATATATAGCAGAAGACAGTGGCAAGTCTAGCGTGATACAGTATTCCGTGAATGTGAATGAAAAAGGATTTACATTTAACATGCTACTGATCTTGCTACACCAGTACAACATCTTAGATGTTAAACTGGTGTAGCAAGAAGGAAAAATAAAAAAGAGTTGAAGTATAACTTATTTATTAAAATTAAATATTTTACTATCATTCATCAATGTCTTGACAACAGGCAAATAAAACCTTTCAGTTGAGAGGTGACAAATCATATTTTCTACAACTATATGTAGGCACCTAATTTTGTCTGCAATCTTTTAGAATAATAAGAAAGGTGCGTCCATTTTGGCTATTACAAAGTACTGGCATACTCTTTGAATATCCTGCTATCCAGAACCTCCTCGAAAACAGGAGTAGATTTTTTTTTAAAATAATCATATTTTTTATTTTGTTATTCTTGAAACCATAAACAGGGTTGGTTCCTCATAGTTGTGGATGTGACAGAAGCTTTCTATGCAGTTTGAGTCTTCACCTTTTGGACCACCGAATAGATACTTAGATCTGATACGTTATAAAATAACAGCTGCAACATAGCATTTTCTATTTGCAGAATAACATGATAGATTTTCCTTTTCTCACTACATTCAATCTGCAAAGCCTTATGACTGTTTATCTAGTGCTCTTCTCAAAAGCATCATCTCTAAGTCGTGTTTCTGTTGCGCGTTTGAAATTTCTTGCAATAGTTTCTTTCGCTCCAAATTGGCATTTTGGCATTTCTTCTTGAAATAAAGCCGCCTCAACGCTTCAGCTGAGGCGGGCTTTTTTGTTCTCTGCAGAGGAACTGAAACAACAAGATTTTATAAGGAAAATCTCACTTTATGCTGATGGTAGTTAATCAGATCTACTACACATAAAATTTAAAAAGGTACTCGCAAAAAGATTCTGAGAAAGAATATTTTACAAGCTCTGTATTGTCGTTGCTTACGCGAGAAGTTCCTCGACTTTTGCCCCAGGTTATACAATTTCTATAATACTGTATAACTGCTTAACGACTATGAGTTTGCGGCGCTTGCAGTAGAGACACTGGGCCCCTGGTCAGCTGACATGAAAACCTTTATGAGGGCCCTGTCGAAACGACTGATCGACGCCTCAGGGGACCCCAGGGCTGGCGCTTACCTCTCTCAAAAAATCGCTCTCGCGATACAGTGAGGTAACGCCGCCAGCGTAATGGGGACTATGCCGCAGGCAGACCTGCTGGACGGGGTATTCTTTTTATAATTGTTTTTTTTTTATGTTTATTTAGTTTTAGGTTTTGATTACATTTTTACTTTCCATATTTTTTACATTTCCTATTTGTGTAACTCTTATATTCAAAACTAGCTTATGCCCGCAACTTCGTCTGCGGTGTAAATTATAATTAGGCAATTAATCTTAATAGGCAATAAATAGTTTCTGATATTTGTTCATAAATTTTGGGCCAAAAACTGCACAGTGCACATTTAGGTACCGCGAAAATTAATTCTTTAGTCCATTTAAGGATTATTTCCAAAAAATTAAATGCACTTAATTAACCACTTGTTACTAACACAAAAAAACAATCTACTAATTACTATATGTTACGCATGGAGTTAGAAACCTTTTACTTTAAAAATTGTACAGTCTCTAAACAAACTTTCAACCCCTACCCATTCAACCGGTTTTCGAGATAAATTTTAATGAACGATGAAATCATTTGAGTTCTATTCAGTTTAATCAGTTTTAGATACCCTACTTTAAAAATCATTTGGTCCCTTTATAAAGTTTTAGCCCCCGTTTGACCCTTTTTGGAGATGAAATTCAAAAAACGGTTTAACTTTTTTTCTGTGCCCTTATTGAAGGATCTATGTACTAAGTATCAGATTTTCTACTTCAAAAATCCTTTGGACCCTATACCGAGTTTTGAACCCCCATTTAAACCCCTTTGGGGATAAATTTCAAAAAACTGCATTCACTTTTCTTTTCTATTTTGGATGAGTTCAAGATCTACTACAAAAATCGTTTAGTCCTTTTACAAAGAGTCAACCCCTGTTTGATCCCTTTTTAGGCATGAAAAAACTGTAAAACCACATTTCTTTGTTCTTATTAGGGAGTCTATGTACGGTGTCTCAGATCGCAAACTTCAAATATCTTTTGGTCCGTATACAAAGTTTCAACCCCTATTTAAACCCCTTTGGGGATGAATTTAAAAAAAACAGCAATCACTTTTCTTTACTCTTATGGATGAGTCTATGTAAGAAGTTTAAGATCTCCTACAAATACCGTTTGGTCACCATACAAAGTTTCGACCTCCGTTTGACCCCTTCTTAGGGATGAATTTCGAAAAACGGTAAAACCACTTTACTTTATTCTTACTGAGGAGTCTATGTACGATGTCTCAGAGCTCCAACTTCAAAAATCGATTGGTCCCAATACAAAGTTTCAACCCCCATTTAACCCCTTTCGGGGATGTATTTCGAAAAACCGTGAATCGACTTTCCTGTACTCATATTGAGGACAAAGACCATGTGCGAAGTCTCAAATCTCCAACTTTAAAAATCGATTGGTCCCTATACAAAGTTTCAACCCCCATTTAAACACCTTCGGAGATGAATTCCAAAAAAACAGCAATCACTTTTCTTTACTCTTATGGATGAGTCTATGTACGAAGTTCAAGATCTACTACAAAAATCGTTTGGTCCCTATACAAAATTTCAACCACCGTTTGACCCCATTTTAGGGATGAATTTCGAAAAACGGTAAAATCATTTATTTTACTCTTATTGAAGAGTCTATGTACGACTCAGAGCTCCAACTTCAAAAATAGTTCGGTCGCTGTACAAGGATTCAACCCCCATTTAAACGCCTTTGGGGATGAATCCAAAAACAGCAATCACTATTCTTTACTCTTGTGGATGAGTCAATGTAAGATGTTTAAGATCTACTACAAATACCGTTTGGTCCCAATACAAAGTTTCAACCCCCGTTTGACCCCTTTTTAGGGATGAATTTCGTAAAACGGTAAAACTACTTTTCTTTTATTCTTATTGAGGAGTCCATGTACGATGTCTCAGAGCTCCTACTTCAAAATCCGTTGGGTCCCCGTACAAAGATTCAACCCCTATTAAACCTCTTTTGGGGATGAATTTCGAAAAACCGTGAAATTACTCCCCTGTACTTATGTTGAGGAAACTATGTACTATGTCTCAGAGCTCCAACTTCAAAAATCGTTTCAACCCCTATTTAACCCCTGTTGGGGATGAATTTCGAAAAACGGTAAAATACTTTCTTCGACCTTTATTGAAGAGTCTCAGATCTGTAACTTAAAAATAATTTGGTCCCTATACAATATTTCAACCCCTGTTTAACCTCTTTTAGGGATGAATTTCGAAAAAGGGTAAAATATCTTTTGTCTATTCATATTCAAGGGTGGATGAATTTCGAAAAACGGTAAATCCACTTTTCTTTATTCTTATTGAGGAGTCTATGTACGATGTCTCAGAGCTCCAACTCCAAAAATCGATTGGTCCCAATACAAAGTTTCAACCCCCATTTAACCCCTTTCGGGGATGAATTACTAAAAACCCTGAAATGACCTTCCTGTATTCATATTGAAGGGTCTATGTGCGAACTCTCAGATCTCCAACTTTAAAAATCGTTTGGTCCCTTTACAAAGTTTCAACCCTCATTTAACCCCTTTCGGGGATGAATTTCGAAAAACCGTGAAATGACTTTCCTGTACTCATATTGAAGGGTCTATGTGCGAACTCTCAGATCTCCAACTTTAAAAATCGTTTGGTCCCTTTACAAAGTTTCAACCCCCATTTAACCCCTTTCGGGGATGAATTTCAAAAAACCGTGAAATTACTTTCCTGTACTCATATTGAAGGGTCTATGTCCGAAGTCTCAGATCTCCAACTTCAAAAATCATTTGGTGCCTATACAAAGTTTCAACCCCCACTTAACCCCCTTCGGGGATGAATTTCGAAAAACCGTGAAATAACTTTCCTGTACTCATATTGAAGGGTCTATGTGCGAACTCTCAGATCTCCAACTTTAAAAATCGTTTGGTCCCTTTACAAAGTTTCAACCCCCATTTAACCCCTTTCGGGGATGAATTTCAAAAAACCGTGAAATTACTTTCCTGTACTCATATTGAAGGGTCTATGTCCGAAGTCTCTGATCTCCAACTTCAAAAATCGTTTGGTGCCTATACAAAGTTTCAACCCCCGTTTAACCCCTTTTAGGGATGAATTTTGAAAAACGGTGAAATTACTTTTTTCATATTATATTGATAAGTCTATGTACGAAGTTTCAGATCTCCTACTTTAAGAATCGTGTGGTCCCCATATAAACTTTCAACCCCCACTTAACCCCCTTCGGGGATGAATTTCGAAAAACCGCGAAATTATTTTCCTGTACTCATATTGAAGGGTCTATGTGCAAAGTCTCAGATCTCCAACGTTAAAAATCATTAGGTACCTATACAAAATTTCAACCCCCGTTTAACCCCTTTTAGGGATGAATTTCGAAAAACGGTGAAATTACTTTTTTCAACTTATATTGAAGAGTCTATGTTCGAAGTCTCAGATCTCCTACTTTAAAAATCGTGTGGTCTCAATTTAAACTTTCAACCCCCGTTTTACCCCTTTTAGGGATGAATTTCGAAAAACGGTGAAATTAGTTTTTTCAACTTATATTGAAGAGTCTATGTTCGAAGTCTCAGATCTCCAACTTTAAAAATCGTGTGGTCCCCATATAAACTTTCAACCCCCATTTAACCCCCTTTGGGGATGAATTTCAAAAAATCCCTTCTTATCCCTTACTTACGTTATACAACCACCCTACTGTGAAAATTTCAAGTTCCTAGCTTCAGTAGTTTCGGCTGTGCGTTGATGAGCCAGTAAGTCAGTCAGTCAGTCAGTCAGTCAGTCAGGACATCTTCTTTTATATATATAGATAAGTAATGTGTTATTCTTGACTGTAGCATAGTTTCAATTAATGACTCTAGATGTCAAGCCATATTCTCAATGTTTAAGGTTTAATTTATATTTGGATCAATAGAGGGTGTGATATGTCTTCATTGTATGATTGACAATGACATATATAATTTTCTAGTACATCTATTTAACACTAGATGTCACGTATCTACCGGAACACAATGCGCGATTAAGATTTTTCTAAGATTGAAAAAGCCGCCGACGACATTTTGTATGTTGAATTGTTGACCAACTAGAGACCAATAAACCACTCGGAACTGAACAGTGCGTTTGATTTGTTCAAATACTAACCCACATTAATTAGTCTATTTCCGGGCGACGGGGTGAAGGAGGAAGGCACACGAGGAGGATTCCAAGAATTATGTTCCGGCGTATGGTTCACTAAAAAAAAGTATTATAAGTCAAATGAGTAAAGGAATATTTTTCACATAAGTATATTGAGCTACCTTTTGGCATATGATTTGCTCCCATTTCATTTCAAAAATCAGAATAATAAATCTGGTCCTGCCATTATCGGATTCGGAGGTGAGCTAAATGGGTCAAGAATCGAAACTTAATTTTTTTCGGTTTTATTAGTGTTTACTTTGACAAAATCTACCCTCTATTGGCCCTCGCTAACCAAAATCCAAGGCTAAAAATCAAGGTCCTATGTTGTTACACTACTTCAAAAATGTATACTAATATTATAAATGCGAAAGTTTGTAACACTGTTACCTCTATACACTTAAACCGCTGAATCTATTTAAATGTTGTATGGAAATAATTTGAGACCAGGCTAGTTTTTATCCATAAAATACCCCTTAAGGGTACAACGGAGCCCAGGATTTCGTATAGGGAATCAATATTTTCATTTCTCAAGTAAGGGATAAAAAACCCTTAATTATAGTGAGCAAAGTATAATGATAGCACATACACGAGTCGCATTTGCTGTCAGGTTGGGTGTCCGGCAGCGAAACATCCAGGAACTGAGTGGGGTCTATCGCTGACTGGCTAGGGTGGCTGATGTTATCTGAAAAAAGGCCAAAAGTTAGATTAGCACACGGGTTTCGCAACACTGTCAAGCAAAAATTTTTTTATGAGGGCTGGTTAAAGAACCCTTAAAACTAGTAATTAATGTTTAAAGGATTTTAATGTGTTTGTTATGCAATTCATTTTTTGTTGTTGTACGTGTTGAATTGATCCTATTTATATTTGAAGAAAGATAACCATAAGAAAAAAGAAATCAGGCTTTCTAGCATAACTGGCCTAAGTTTGCGAGACAGTGTCACACATATTGACTGGAAAGAGATAGGTAGCGTCACACTTGTGCTAGGGTTATTCTTCAGATATATGTCTGCAACTCATTCATCTGACACATTTGGTATGAAAAAGGGCCAGATGAATGATGTGACCGCAGACATATTTCTGAAGAATAGCCCGCTAGTGGTGCAGGGCTGATAAGTTATCTTGTTTCATGGGATAAACACATTGGTATATGCTATCATGCAAGCCCTGCATAATCATAAACATGATGAAACACAGCCTGATTCTACAGAGCTGTCTTAATTATCTAACAAACAAGTTTCTACCTTCAAGTTGCAATTATTTTGGTAAAAACTGGAGAAACCCTAAGTCAAGAATAGGTAAAGTTACGGTCAAATTGTTGTATAAAGTTGATGTGCATCTTAGGGGTTAGTATTGAAACTTGTGTATTACTTACAACTTGAAGAATCATAGTGTATATAATCCGGTACCTCTGAAATAAACAGCTGCACTGTCATACGGATTGACTAACGGCTCCACCTGACCATCCACCCCGTTAGATTCAATTCTTCTCGACCTGTAGACGTCATTACTGTTCTCATTCATCTGAGCCTAAAATAAACCTGATTTGAATTATATGACACACAAACATACATATCGTCACTACTTTGAAAAAAAACTCGTATCTAAAAACGTAGCAGAGAAAAACGTCAAGTTACATACGAACTTCATATACACTTATTGCGTTTTTACCTGAATTCAGTATCAGATACATGTTTTTTTAAAGTACTGACCATATTTCTAAAGTATGGTTAGCAAATGTGCCCTAAACTAAAGCAGGGGTTCCCAAAGTGTGCGCCGCGGCGCCCTGGTGCGCCTTAGAAAGTAAAGAGGGGCGCCGTGAGTTGATCCTCTATCATAATCTTAAACCACAAATATTTGCAGGTACCTATAAATTAGGGATGTAACGATACACAGTTTTGCCGATACGATACCGATACCGATATATAGTAGTTAATATCGGCGATACCGATACCGATACCGATATCTTAGCTAAATAATGAAGTATGAATTTCAGATATTTTTATGTCCTTATTATAACTAATGGCAATGACTACTGGTTATATTTACCAGAGAGTCAACCTTGAAAGTGTAAAGTAAAAATAATAAATTGTCAACTCAAAATTCTTTTTTTTTATTAGGAACCAAAGATTTAATTAACATAGTAATTATCATTGCACAAGGTAATAGAATAGACCAATACATAAATTAAGTCAGAAATTGAAATTACTTCTTGCAGATTTTTTTTCATACAGCAAATTCTTCAAATAT
Organism: Eudemis profundana; assembly: GCA_947034925.1. Classification (NCBI taxonomy): domain Eukaryota; kingdom Metazoa; phylum Arthropoda; class Insecta; order Lepidoptera; family Tortricidae; genus Eudemis; species Eudemis profundana. Next base: position 15,973,527 of record OX344815.1, read on the forward strand.
CGGTTGTATAATATCGGCGATACCGATATATCGGCGATACCGATATATCGGTATCGTTACATCCCTACTATAAATAAAGCAACAATACCTATTTTGAGCAACTAGGGTAGGGCGCTGTGACGAAGTACTAAACTTGTAAGTGCGCCGGCTGAAATAGATTGGGAACCCCTGCCCTAAAGCATACTTTAAATAGCCATTTATAAAGATATCATCATGATTGTGTCACAAATCTATTTTGGTTGTACATACACTTTTTTGTACACATGTACCTAGTTCATAATATAAATTCAAAAAAATTTAAAGAAAGTATTCTTCAATTTGTGGCATTCTTTCATATTAGAATCTAATTACATACTATTTAAATAAGAACACAGATTCCCAATATTACCTTTTCTTCCTTCATATTCTGTAATACTTTGATTGCATTCTCTTCTGTCACATTTTCACTGTTTTTCTGCAGCATCAATTCATTTTTCTGGAAAAGACGCAGCTTAGTTGTAACATTGGTAAAACACTCTCCATCATTCTTCCGAGCCTGCTGTTTCATATTGTCATAAAGCGTCTTCAAATGCTCAGTCTCTCTGTGTCCGGTTGTGCAATTACTGTTATATTTTACAGTGATAAACCTCCATGCTTCTCGCTTCTTTTTGATGAATATCCCTCCTGTTCTCTTGTCTTCTATAATAAGACCGTTTTACATAACAATAAAACGGTTATTATGTGCCGGAAGAAGGCACGGCATAGCTAGTTAGAAGATCGTGTATACTCACCCTTGTATGTTGTCATTTAAGTGTATAAATACCTTTACTTTCGCTTCGATTGTAGGTCTTGGATCTGTGGTAGCTGTCACCTGCTAGGCGGCAAGCCTCGTATTTGACATTGCAGTCTTCACCAGTAAGGGACTTACTGCTATGCCGTGCCTTCTTCCGGCACATAATAACCGTTTTATTGTTATGTAAAACGGTCTTATTATATGCCTACGAGAAGGCACGGCATAGCTAGTTAGAAGACTTGTTTGTTATCTGCTGGTGACTAGTAAAATAAAATACACGCAATGTTGATAATTATCAGTTATTATATTATACTTTAATAACTTGAAAATGATAACTAATATCATAATGAGAACCGTCTTTCTTTTGGAAGTCGGTTAAAAAAGAAAATGTCCACTAAGGATCAATAAAAGGAACAAGAAATACAACTGGCTAAGCTGCTATCATTAGATAGCAGCAATCATATAGCTTATAGGCATGTATTGCCTATTTGAGAACAATAATTCTAAATGACTTGTATTGTTATTGAATGTTTAAATCTCTCAAAAATAATAATATTAATGATATTGTTATTGTTAGTATTGACAGTGCTATGTCTAAGAACAGTAGAGATTTGCATATCCTAACTGAGAATAAGTATACTTTAAATAATTAATCAGTCTTGCTTCTCTCAGCTGTGTTTTACTATATTATAGTACACAGAAATACTTAATTAAATTATTTTGTCCTTCGCTTTCCTGTGCAATCTTCCGGCAGTAATATTTTGTAAATATATTTTCAGATCTCCAGTTTCCCTTATCTAGAATTTTCACTATTGGTCTATTTTCAGGCCAGGCTAGGAATGCCACGGCTGACCTACAGCTTCCTGGAGATGAATTTATACCAGCTTCTTTGAGAACAGACCGTACTCATCCTCCAATTATACATCTGGAAGCTGATTTCACTGAACCTACTGTCAGAAATAGACTATAAGTTCCATTCTCTAAGAGTCTTCTTTCTTCTAAAGAATGTTTGATGACCGCTCTAGCCTAGTGGTCAGTGACTCTGCCTACGAAGCTGGCAGTCCTGGGTTCGAATCCCGCTAAGAGCAAATATTGTTTGTGTGATATTTGTTTCGGAGTCTTGGATGTTTTCTATGTATTTAAGTATTTGTATCTATTAAATATATTGTCGTCTAGTATCCATAATACTAGCCTTATTGAGCTTACTATGGGACTAGTTCGATTCATGTAAAATAGTACCCTAATATTTATTTATTTCTTTTATTTAATTATTTATGTTTAGAGTCTAGTCCAAAACACTGGGCATATGCTCTGGTTTGGATGACTAGATATTTTCCAAACAGACTGGCAATGCAAATGAACAGTCTTCGATCCAAATATTGGCCACATAAATATATGATTTTTATCTAAATATATTAAAGAAGAATCTGACTGACTGACATAATCAGCGCACAGTCCAAACCGCTGGTTCTAAAAATTCCAAATTTGGTATGTAGGTTCCTTATAAGATCTAGGGGTGCATTAAGAAAGGATTTTTCAAAATTCGCCCCCTAAGGGGTTCAAAATTTGTATGGGCAGTTACGATTTTTGAACTAAGAGGTTTGAAACCTCATGTTTAGACTCTTCATTAGAAAACAAGAAAGTGAATTTACTGTTTTTCCAAATTCACCCTGTAAAGGGAATAAATAGGGGATGAAAGTTCAATGGGAACAACGCGGGCGAGCCGCGGGAAAATGCTAGTTATATAAAATGTTCTAGTGTTACTTGCAGTACGGTCAGATCAGGTACCCAACACCCAGATGCTAACAGTAAAGTAATATAATAGCTGTTCTTCTTGAGATACCATACAATGAATAATTGGATGGTGTTTCACTAAGCCAGTTAAGAAGAAGTTTGAGGTCCCAAATGCTAGATTTAAAGGAGATTGATCTAGAAATGGCTTTTAAAACATGTCTGACAAGAAAGTTTGATGAAATTTCTTCATGCTTCCCACAAAAAGTAGCTACACTACAGTAGACTTGTGTACGAACATTGTACTACATGAGAAACCCTCCATTAAATGTGTATCTGCTAAAAACTGAGCGACCTTTTCAGGTTTTGGAGACATTGGGTCTTTAGCTATCGAAGGGCACCCAACAATCCATCTCCTAATAGGGTAGTTTCCTGTAGTCAAAATAAATTATTTTACACAAATTATTTAATTCAGCTTACAAAACTGATCCCCAAAGAAATCCAGATTCATTTATTTTCGTGCCTTTAACGATTTTAAAATGACAAGAAATTAAAATAAGGAGAGAATTTGACCATAACCACTTGTGTCGTCATTTATTCATATTTTCTATGAAGCTACATACTATCGTAGCGTTTTGACATTGACACTTCTTAAAAAGAAGCTGATTTGATCTGTTAAGAAACTAGCCTAGATTCTCCACAGTAATGGGTTGGTCTATCTTTCTCATCAGGAAGTCCGGACTCCAGTATGGCTGATTCCAGTCTGGAGCCACTAGTGGATATGTGCCCTGTACCCTGTTCAAGTGAGAAAGGACCCTTGGTATTAGACATGGAGATGGAAGCCATGCTAGGCGGTAGATTCCAGTCTTGACTGAATGCTTCTATAAACTCTGCATAGGAGTCTCTCGAGTCTATTGATATGCGTAACGACGTACTACAGCGAAGCGCCTTGAGGCGAAGAGATCAAGCTCTGGCTCTCCCCAGCATTTGAATACCTCCGCGGTGGCTTGGGGTAATAGTGCCATTCGGGAAGAGGCCGTCTCCGCGACAACCTATCCGCTATGGCGTTTTACCTTCCTGGTAGGTACTGTGCTGACAGTACTATTGAGTTCAGGTCTAACATCTTTATTAACTGAAAAGTCAGTGTGAGAAGACCTCTGGATCGGGTTCCTCCCTCCTTCCGGATGTACGCTATCAGGTCTGATTGTCTGTCTGAAGCATTACATGGGAGTGTTGGAGCAACTCTGCCTGACTCCTTATTGCTGCTTCTGATTCCAAAGTCCCGAAAGAGTTGTCCCACCAAGGTGAGCACTCCAACCAACATCTGAAGCGTCCGTTGATAGGTAATGTGTGACTGGCTTCTGGTGTAATGGAGATGCCGTGCCTGTGGCTCCGAGCCACCAGACTGCATCTTCGAGTGCTTATAAGGGGATAGCTTGAGCCTTTAAAGTTTTTGTGAACTGTCAGATGAAAATCTGTAGATGGCGACAATGTAGACAGCCTGGGTATTATGAAACAAGCAGTTTAGTTGCCCAAGTATCGTCTGTAACTGATGAGGAGTGCAAGTTCCCGTTCTTATCAGTAATTGCTTGTTGACAGGTAGGCTCATTATGTTTTACTTGGTTTGTCGAAATATTCCCAAAAATTCTATCTCATGTACTGGATTCAATATTGGCTTCCAATAATTTACTTGCCTTCCCAGGAATTCCAAGAGCCCAACAGCCTCCGCGGCGTGATGGGTCAACTCGGTTTGATCTGAGAGCCCAACAGCCTCCGCGGCATGATGGGTCAACTCAGTTGATCTGGATGTGCCAGGAGGAAATCGTCTAGATACCTAGCACGCGCATTCCTCGCTTGCGATGGGTTTCCGCAACCCAACACGTTATGGCAGAGAACAGGCACAGCTGAGGCAAGTACAAAGGGCAACGAGGTCATCTGTAGCACTTCCCCATATAGATGGGGCAGAGGAAGGGTCTGTAAGCTGCACTTACTTATCAGTACATGAATGTAGGCCTGAGAGATCTATCTTCACCATCCAGTCCTTGTCTGGAACAGCAGTAGTGAGATTAGGTGAAAATATTGTGTACCAATGCACTCATTTAGACCTCTCAAGTCGAAGATGGGCCTCGTTCCTCCATTCTGCTTTTTTACTAGGACAGTCTTGAAAAATAACTTGGCTGCTCCAAAATTCTTAGAGTTTGCATAATTCTTGTATTTGTCACGTCATTATCCTTGAAGTCTTTGTTGAGAATTTGCTCACTAATCAACTGGACGGGTAAAGCACAGGGGGCTTTGTACAAATGGAATCAGTGATGCTGTTATTGCGGACAGAATAAGAACATTTCCTAGGCAGTAGGATTTGTATGCATAGCCTTATTATACCGCACAGATCGCCATGTATGTGAACCAAACTGCTGTAATTCTGTCACCTTTTGGAGGCCTAAGTCAACTACAGCAGGTGCTCTTGGTTTAGTCAAGAAACTCAATGCTTCCAATGGTACAGAAAGAAGAGGAGCAAGCACATACTGAATAGTCGTAAGCGCTTGATCGTGGGTTTGGTTCACCGACAGAATGTAAGTTAGTTAAGTATCCCACCTGATTCACCAGTGCATCTAAACCGGCGTCATGGGTCACTAGTTGTTCTGGAGCCTGCGTCCTTGCTATCGGACGAGAATGAAGATGAAGACTAGTCTGAACCGGTACGTGACGGTGGTTCTTTGTCACGTTCAAATTGCTCATTATCACGGTTTTCATAGTTCTCTTCACCACTCATTTGTAAAATAAGACTCCTCCGAGGAATCAAACTGTTATTCCGATTAATATTCACAATTTAATGTACTTTAAAAACACTTTTTCACTTAACAACAACTTTAATGGCGGAATGAAATACACGCAATGTCAAATACGAGGCTTGCCGCCTAGCAGGTGACAGCTACCACAGATCCAAGACCTACAATCGAAGCGAAAGTAAAGGTATTTATACACTTAAATGACAACATACAAGGGTGAGTATACACGATCTTCTAACTAGCTATGCCGTGCCTTCTCGTAGGCATATAATATGCTGATATCTGAATAAGCGAAAAAAGAGGAACACAAAATTAAGATGGCATATTACAATAAAAAATAAGGATACAATAAAATTGCCCTGTATTAAATTATTGATTGCCTAAATCAACTAAATGAGTATACAGAGGCGCACTTTAGATTTGCATGAAAATTATTTGTATCTATCAGCACATTTAGAGTTTAGATTTTTGTTTTCTTTAAATACTACCCCAGAGGGGGGACAGTCAGATCATTTCAGCAATGACAAACGATTAGGGCGCCATCTTTTTTATTGAACAGTGTAACTTCCTAAATGTTACTAACAACAAAAATATTTCAACTTTGTTACATGGCAACACAATGGCCATGACAGTGACAGCTCGATCGAATCACCGTTGCCCGTTATGTTTTACTTCCAGTGTTGCCAGGTCTCCTGATTTATCAGGAGATCTACTGATTTTGGGCTATGTCTACTGTACTACTGAATTCTCAACAGAATCTCCTGATTTTTAACACATTTTAGGTCTTAAGGAATATTTTCTTAATTTTTCATTGTAAATCTGTCAATAATGAAAAAAAAACAGTGAACAAACATAACGAAATACAAATTTTTTTTTTTTTTTGTTATTTGTGTTCCCAATTGTAAGTGAGCTTCGATTATCTTCCTAATCTGTGCCGTACGTGCCACTGTCAATGCTATCTGATCTGTGGTTTGTGGTTGTTATTTATTATTCAATCTGAACTCTGAAAAAGCGCGGGAAACGTGAAACGCGGCGGTTCTGGTTTTTCGTTTTCTTAACTTTTATTTTAAAATTTATGTAAAATAAGATCAGATTGGTAGTAGATTTGTATATATTTGGTTTATTATATCTGTAAATATCTTTTTTTGTATATAGTTTACATAAATACATCAAACTAGGTAAGTTTTTTTGTAAATATTTTTCATGAGACCGGAGGAGAAAAAACCTCCCGACCCTGGAGGTGCTAATCTCCAGGTCGGCTATAATGTTACAATTGACTCAGAATCCGGCATGGACACCGATGCATCGGGTAAAAATGAATTGAAACGTCATAAATCTCACAAGCGGTGCAAACACTGCAATAAAAAAAGGAAGAGGGATCAGAGCTCTGGCGGGGAATTTTCGTGCGATTGTTTAAGTGCTGAAGTTGTTCATGAACATTCACTTAATAATACTGCAAATACTGTACCTGACCCGGTTACTCCAACTAACATTAAAACAAGTACTCAAGTTAGTAGAACTTTATTTACTAATACAGATGTCGCCCCCTATACTATACATGTTCAACTCTCTAAAGATAATACAAGCTCCTCCTTACATCCAGTTGCTTTTGGGAGGTTTCTGATGAAAAATAACTTTCGAAACGTCGTAAACGGTAGTGTGAAGCGGATTGGCAGGACCCGTATCTCGATGGCCTTCTCGAACATGATCGACGCCAACGCATTTATCACCGATGGTCGCCTTGAGGCAGAGAATTTAAATGCCTACATCCCTTCTTTCTCCGTCACACGCATGGGATTAGTGCGTGGGATCCCAGCACAATGGTCGGAGGAGGAAATTACCTCGAACATTTCAGTACCATTTGGGTGTGGTAAGGTTCTAAAAGTTAGGCGTTTAAACCACAAAGTTATGGTTAATGGCTCTGTCACCTGGCAACCATCAGAAACCATTGTACTAACTTTTGATGGACAAGTATTACCTAAGCGGGTCTACTCCTGCTACAACTCCCTGTCAGTAGAGCTTTATGTATTCCCAACCATTCAATGCTTTAATTGCTGTAAATTCGGACACACAAAAACAAATTGCAGATCAAAACCCAAGTGTTATAAATGTGGGCAATTGCATACTGGTGAAACATGTACAGTTGAAGAAGATAATTCAACTTGCTTCTTATGCAATGGTTTCCACTATGCAACAAATAGGTCATGCCCAGAACATAAAAGACAAAAAGAGATTAAAGTAACAATGGCAAATCAGTGCATCTCATATGGAGAAGCGGTGAAACTTCATCCAGCAGCTATAAAATCGTATGCAGATGTGCTAGTTTCCCAGCCCCAGCGTCACAACACAAATACAATCCAGTATACCCATAACACAAGCACAACTACTAGCCAGCCTTCACCAAGTCAAAGCTATAGGAAAACAATTTTCCTAAAACCCAGAGCAACACCTAGGAAAACTAATAAAGGCTATGACCAAGCCTCTCATAATGCTCTAATACGGGAATTCTCTATGCCATCTTCCCCAAATGGTTGTGCACTGCAGGAACCTACTAGTAACCAATCTGAAACACAATCTGTAGCTGAGGCTATTAAAGCCTTAATTAGTTTGCTGTCATCTCCAAACCTTACTCTACCGTCCCACGTTGCCCCACTGCTTGAATTACTTGCAACTTCACTAAAACATAATGGACAAAATAGTTCAATGGAATTGCAGAAGTGTAGTGAATAAAAAACATGATTTAATTTACCTTTTGAATAAATACGAACCTTTCGTTTTCGCCCTGTCTGAGACATGGCTGAAGCCTAGAGCTCTTCTTAGAGTTACTGGCTACTCATGTCTCAGAGAGGATCGACCTGATGGGTATGGCGGAGTGGCCTTACTCATTAGGAATACAATTTCATTCACCCCACTTCCTCTTCCTCCACACAGTGACGATTTTTCTATCGTTGCTGCCATTGTAAATAACATTTGTATCATATCTGTATATATCCCACGTCCATCTTTAATTATATTTCAAGAGTTAGAACAAATAATAGCTTCTATTGAGAATGAATTGTTAATATTAGGTGATTTTAATTCACAACACTGTTCTTGGGGTAGCTCAATTTCAAGCTATCATGGAGAACAACTTTTAAAAATGGTTGATAATCACAATCTATGTGTTTTAAATACCGGTTCTCGTACTCGTCGAACTGGGCCTTTAGAATCAGTTAGTGCCATAGATCTTTCAATTTGTTCTGCGCAACTCCACTGCCTGTTATCTTGGCACACTTTAGAATCAACATATGGAAGTGATCATTTTCCAATTATAATTTCCTTCCCGTCCTCTATTCCATCAATTCCAAAGCCTAGTCCAAGGCTAAAGTACATTTTAAGTAATGTAGATTGGGAAAAGTTTAAATGTTGTGTTGAAGAGAAGCTACTGGAACTGCCCAGCACAGACGAAAATGACGTCGCAAGTTGCTCAGCTGCCCTGGCTAGAGTGATGACAGATGCGGCTGATGAAATTTTCCCTGTAAAAAATAGTGCATCTGGTAAAATTCCGTCTCCACCATGGTGGGATTTCGAATGCACACAGGCAATTAAAAATCGCAAAGAGGCTGAAAAGCGTTACAGTCATTCAATGACAAACGAAAACTTTGAGTCATATATGCAAATTGCGCGTGAAACTAAAAAACTACTGCGTAAGAAAAAATATGATGGATGGAGGCGTTTCTGTGCCTCTCTCAGTCCCAATGTAAAACCATCAATAGTGTGGAATAATATTAAAAGGTTCAGACATGCTTTTAACGAAACATCAAGGTCAATACTTCCACCCAGCCTTGCTGAACAATTTATGGATCAATTGGCACCAGCATCGGTTCCAGAACAATATGTTTATAAGACCTCTGCACTGCTGGAAAATCCTTCCACTATATTTAATTTGAACTGTCCATTCCAAATAGAAGAGTTAAAAGGTGTGTTAAGTAATTTGAAAGATACTGCACCTGGTGAAGATGGAATTCCTTATTCTTTCCTGGCCAATGTCAGTGATAGCACTCTTTGTTACTATCTACAAATTATAAACTCCATTATACAGTCTGGAGTCGTCCCAGACTCATGGAGATCACAAATAGTTATTCCTATTCTAAAGCCCCATAAACCAGCTTCGGAGGTCTCTTCATATCGTCCCATTGCTCTTTCGTCAATATTTGCTAAAGTTACAGAGCATTTAATTAAAAACAGATTAGAATTCTTTGTTGAAAGCAATATGTTACTGGCTGAAAGCCAATTTGGCTTTCGCAAGGGGAAATCCACTTATGATAGCTTGGCCATATTCACGTCTCATATTCGTTTAGCTTTTTCACATAATGAATCAGTAGTTGCAGCCTTTCTTGATATCAGCTCTGCTTATGACAATGTTTTAGTTTCAATACTTAGGGACAAACTTGATAGGTTAGGCATACCGACAATGCTAACAAACTTCATAGTTAATTTTCTATCAGAAAGATTCATTAGTCTTCTTATTGATGATAATAATAAAATCACCCGTGTTGTGTGGAGAGGACTCCCACAAGGGTCTGTTCTCAGCCCTTTATTGTATAATATATATACATTTGATTTAGAATCTTCACTAAATAATTCTGTTAGAGTTTTACAGTATGCAGATGATTTATTGTTATACTCGTCAAATGTCTCCATCCAACATGCTAGTAAAACCCTTACCTCTTCATTAAGGTCTTTAAAGTTCTGGTTAGACAGCAATGGTTTAGACCTGTCAGTTGCCAAAAGTACTGTAGTTTTATTTACACGAAAACAATTTCCTCCTCCGATCATTGTTAAATTTGGAGATTTCCCCATAGCAGTAAAAAGCCAGTGTAAATTCCTGGGTGTCATTTTGGATAGTAAATTATCTGGCCTTCCACATTGTGATTACGTAGTTTCCAAGTGTGAGAAGAATATGCATATTCTTAGATGTGTATCTGGAGTGTGGTGGGGTGCACACCCTTTTTGCTTAAAACTGTTGTACAATGCCTTAATTAGAAGTGTTTTGGATTACGGAACTTTCCTATTAGAGCCAGGAAGTGCTGCAGGTTTCAAGAAATTGCGTGGCATTCAGTCTAAAGCACTTCGAATTGTCTGTGGCGCCATGAAATCAAGTCCCATTAATGCAATGCAGGTGGAGTGTGTTGAGCCTCCACTCCATTTGCGAAGACAATTTCTTTCTGACAGGTATATTTTCCGCTGCTCTCAATTTTCAAACCATCAACTCTGGCCTATTTTAAGTGAACTGTCATTACAAATAACCCTTTCAAACTACTGGAGACACAAAAACCCGCCCTGCCTTCTTAAGAGCTATGCTCATTTTAATTCCATTTCAGCTCAAACCATTAATTCTCCAACACTCCCCATCTTTCAATTTGAATATCAATCTTTAATTCTTAAACCTTCAGTATTCTTGAATATTGGAATTGCAAAGCATGATGTGGAACACAACCGTCAATTTTTGGGCTTCCTTGGCAATGATGCTCAGGACACCCATCATATTTACACAGATGCCTCTAAGACGTCGGCTAATGGATGCGTTGGCGTTGGAGTATTGCATTCACAATTTAATATTGTACAAAAAGTTAAAATGCCTCCAGAGTCATCAGTTTTCACTGGTGAATGTTTTGGAATTCTGAAAGCAATAGAGTACATTTTACTAGTGAAACTTAACAAAACAATCATATTTTCAGATTCCTTGAGTTCATTACAGTCAATAGCCAAATTTCCATTCAGATCGAAATCTAACAATCCAATAATTTACAAAATTCGAAGTCTCTTGTTCAAATGTTCACTGAATGGATATATTGTTTCTTTAGCCTGGATCCCCGGGCATAGGGGTATTAAAGGTAATGAAAGGGTTGACCAAATAGCACGCGAGGCCATTGACTGTGGGGACCTCTTTCCATATAAAAATATTCCTGAAGATCTCTTGGCGCTACCAAAGACGTACCTAAGGGATGCTTGGAATCAACTCTGGGCATCCCCTGATGTCAGGACTGGCTTGCGTTATCGTGATATTCAACCCATGATTCCTCTCAAACCATGGTTCTCACAAATGTACATTCCAAAACCGGCTGTGACTATAATTATCCGTATGAGATTGGGACACGTTTGTACGCCAGAGCACTTAGCAAGGCTGGGAATCGTGCCCAGTCCTGCATGTGAATGTGGAACGGATCCTTGTGATCTTAACCATTTGTTTTTCGCCTGCCGGCTTTACGATCGCTCTTCCTTGATGTCACAACTGACAGATCTTGCCATTCCGTTCCCTACCTCTATCGCATCCCTCCTACATATAAACAATAGCTCAGCGATATGTGTATTTAAAGCACTTTCTTCATATTTATCATTTAATAATATTAAACTGTAATTTATTTATATTCCGTACCCCATCCTGATCTTTTCCTCGCCTTTTCCAAATTCCGTATATTCCGTTTTCCTATCTTAAACAATTCCGTTTCCTCGTTTTACTTGTCTGGCTGAATGCGCCAAGAGCGCGATGCCATAAAAAAAAGAAAAAAAAAAAAAAATCTGAACTCTTGTTGTTAGTGGCACTACTACTACTTGAAAAGTGCCCTAGCACGCCAACGTTTTACTCCCATAAAGCTGAGGTTCAGCTGCGGCCACCTACCTCCATGCAGTCCGACTATTGTTACAGCCTTAGAGGCTAGCAGTGTACAAGCATAAAAAAAAAAAAAAAAACTACTTGAACAGTTCAGAATGAGAACTACTTTTTGGCGTTGGCGGTTTTAGCGATATTCAGTTGGGAGTGAAGTGAGAGTACCACTCATCTTCATATTGTTAAGTTGTTATTGATTCAGATGTAATTGCCGTTTTTGGAGAACATATATGTGAGTATGTGAGGAAACTTGTATAATATTTTTTCTTATAACATTATCTGCGTATCACCTTTACACTTTGACGGTGCGGAACTCCATGTTGGCCAACAAATCACTTGTCGGACCGTGAATGTTGCTGCACACGACCTGGCATCCCAAGTGTCGGACTCCAGCAGCACCATTCACGTTCCGACAGGGCCTTGTCAGCCGACTAGTCGTCTCACACCATCGGGTGGTGATGATGGTTATTGGCCGCTATACAGCTGTAGTGGCACTGACAATCATTAAAATGATTGCTAGTATAAGAAATTGGTCATATATTTCTTGTTAGGTTTTATATCATATCATAAGTCACAAATTCAACTCGGATAAGTAACTTTTCGGTCAGCAATTTTTTTTTCTCAATCTCCTGATTTTCAAGTATCACTTATCCTGATATTTTCAGATCGGACCTGGCAACACTGTTTACTTCTCTTTGAGTTTGAATAACAAAGACACAGTAAGCAGCTGTTGTAGAGGTTTTTGTGTGATTTTCTGTGTTATCAGAGTTTTAACGTTGAGTTGAGCCCGCTCCTCCGTTTTGATATTAGGAAATTTACTCGGAAACCTACAGTTCTATGTGCGACAGAGACGCTTAAACCACCGGTTTAATTAATTTGCGAAAGAGACGCTTATTTGTGTGAATATCGTGTGTGCACGTGTTATTTTTAACAAGATGCCTCACCGCTGTGTATTTGGGTGTAAAACTACAGGTATGTTCAACTTCAATGTGAATATAACTATATTTAAAGAAACCATTCCGTGAAACTGATTAAATAATCACTTATCTTTCATGTCGGTTTAAATAAAACGTTTGATTTTAGGTGCTATTCTGCACGTCTTCCCCAATCCCGACAAATTTCCTGACCGTTTCCAGGCTTGGGTCAAACTTGCTGGAGGAAAACTAGAGTCATCAGCAGACTATGAACTTTATAAAAAGAAGAGAATTTGTGACATTCACTTCACAGACGAACACAGGAATCGTTTCAAGCGTCTCAATGCGTTGGCAATACCAACTCTTCACTTATCAGGTAAGAATCTTTAATATTGTGTTTGGTATACTGACTAGTTAAAACTAATATTTTTAATGTGGAGTGTGGCCTTTGGCAGTAATCGAATTATATTAAATGTACTGTGTGTGTTGTAATGTTATGTGTGTGGGTTACAATACAAAATGAGTCATACTTTATTGCACACTGAAAGGAAAATTCCCTCCTTACCCGTGGTCCACCTAGTAAGTATTGAGGTGAAACCTCTTTGATTACTTTAGCGATGTTAAATCTTTATAGAAAAAGGCAATGTCATGTCATATATATTGATTTGTTTTGGTCTTGTAAAAGTCATACGAATAAAAACTGATTATCGTTTTAAATTATATTTATTATGTGCTTTATCTAGTGGTGCACACTTCGATCCGCTCTGCTATTACTCCAAAAGGTTATGGTCGCCGCACGACTGAAGTGAAAAATATAACACCATGGAATTAAGTAAAATCCAAATCTCCAAGTTGGACGGCACCAACTGGGTGCAGTGGAGGTACAGAATGACTGCACTTCTACGTGGGATGGATGGACTTATAGATATTGTTCAGGGAAGTATAAATAAGCCTGAGAAGCCGACGGTGAGTGGTGGCGCAGATGCTGCTGCGGTAGCGGCAATGGCTACTTATAACAAGAATTTGGGAGAGTACCTAAAGCTGGAAAGTACTGCTCTTTTATTGATTACGAACAATATTACAGATGAAGCATTAGATAAGGTAATCAGGTTCACAAGTCCTAAAGATGTCTGGGATGAATTGCATCGGTTGTATGATGGCGTGAACGATGACCGTCTCTATCACACATGCATGGAACTGTTTCAACTCAAGATGGACATCTCCGATGACATGGCAACTCACATCTCAAAAGCGAAGAATTTATGGCATAAACTTAACCAAGAGCTCATAAAAGCGGACGAAGGGAAAGAACTCCCCGAGCTACTTTTGATCTGCAAGATTTTGGATACCTTGCCGGAAGAATACTTTTCTTTTAAATCGAGTTGGATCATGATGTCAAGGAAGGACAGAACAATAGACAATTTGACTAGTCAGCTGTGTGCTCATGAACGGGCCTTGACGACAACCTCCAAGGAAAACAATGGGTGCGTGTCAAGATCATCTGGTGAAGCACTGGTAGTGAACAGCTCTAAGAAGACCATAAAGAAGAAAACCAAAACGTTCAAGTGTCATAGCTGCGGGGAAGTTGGACATTTCAAGAAGGACTGCCCTAAGAAGGAACGAACTGGAAAACCTGGCATGACGAACATGATGGCTGTATTAGCTAATGTCACAGATTGTAATACGGAACAGGACCTGTGGTACGTTGATAATGGGGCCACGCACCACGTTACAATGAGAAGTGACATGTTCCAGGATTTCGAGCGTTTCCAAGAACCGCATATGGTGACCACTGCTGATGGGAAGACAATTGAAGCGTTAGGAAAAGGTTCTATTCTCATGAAGACTAAGAAAAGGACATTCGTAATGAATGATGTGTGGCATGTTCCGAAGGTCACAAAGAATCTCTTTTCGGTGCTCTCAGCACATGATGTCAACAAGGAAAGTTTGTTTGAGTCACGAGGCACAACCTGTTCATTCACTATCAATGGGGAATTGTGCGTGACTGGTAGCAGACAACAGCATGGCGGTTTGTACAAGCTGAACTGTAGGCCGGTTCAACCCAAGGAAAGCGTAACGGTAAATGCGGTTGACACTTTACAGCTTTACCATGAACGCATGGGTCATCAAGACAAACGCCATGTGAAGCGAGTCATAGAACGAGAACTTGATGTGAAGTCGAAGGACACAGGAAGTCTATGCGAAGGATGCATCTTTGGGAAAACACATAGAAAGAAATTTGGTGTTCGAGAAAAAGCTGTCAGTCCAGGAGAACGCATAAGTTCTGACGTTTGTGGTCCGTTCCCACCAAGTTGCTCGAAGTCTCGGTACTTTGTCCTATTCAAAGACGAATTCTCCAAGTATCGATACGTCTACATTATGAAAAATAAGTCGGAGGTACCTGAGCTGCTACGTCTGATGCTGGCAGAAGCAAAGACAGCAGGTCACCGAATTAAAGAATTTCTAAGTGACAATGGCGGTGAATTCGATAATGAGAAAGTAAGGAAAGAATTGGAAAAACACGGAATACACCAACGCTTAGTTATGCCCTATACGCCAGAGCAGAACGGTAGTAGCGAAAGGGAAAACCGTACAATCGTCGAAATGGTCCGAGCAATGATGTTTGCACACGAAGAGCTCCCTCAAGTTCTGTGGGCAGAGTTGGTGAAAACTGCTGTCTACATATTAAATAGAACAGGACCAACGCCTGTGGAAGGAAAGTCTCCGTTCGAGTTGTGGTTTGGGAAGAAACCGCAAATAAAACACTTGAGAATCATCGGTTCTACGTGCTACGTGCATGTTCCTAAACAAAAGAGGAGGAAAATGCAGAAGAAGGCACAGAAGTGCACTTTAATTGGCTATGACAATGACGACGGGTACAGGCTTTGGAACAAGCAATCGAACTCTCTTGTAAGATCTCGGGATGTCACATTCGACGAAAGACCCATAGAATCAAAGATCGATGTCGAGGATTCTGAAGTCGAGAAAGAAGTGACTGAGATGGAAGTTCCCTTATACGTCAGAAACGAGACCCCTGTCACTGGTGAGGACGACGAGGCGCCTGTCGGAGAAGAGGCAGAGTTCGAGGATGCTTTGCCAGAGATGCCAGGACAAGACGAATCTATTGAATTAGAGGGG
Source organism: Eudemis profundana (assembly GCA_947034925.1). Taxonomy (NCBI): domain Eukaryota; kingdom Metazoa; phylum Arthropoda; class Insecta; order Lepidoptera; family Tortricidae; genus Eudemis; species Eudemis profundana. The sequence continues at coordinate 15,989,520 of OX344815.1, forward strand.
GAGAATGAGGAGAACCGTGAAGAAGAATGCGCCATAGAGAATGATGATAACGATGGCGAGGTCATCGAGCAGTTAGCGAGACATGGTATGCATTTAAGGGACCGCTCTCTCCTCAGACGTCCGGTTAAATTCAATGATTATGTTTCTTACGTTGGCACAGACTGTTACGTGGAACCTAACACGTACAAGGAAGCAATAGCCTGCCCTGATAAGCAACTGTGGAAAATAGCTATGGAGAGCGAGATCGAATCCCTGAAAGAGAATGAAACTTGGATTCTAGAGAAGCTACCTAAAAACCGGAAAGCGATTCCATGCAAATGGGTTTATAAGGTGAAACTGAACCCTGACGGAACAGTTAGCAAGTATAAGGCGCGGCTGGTAGTAAAAGGCTTTCGACAAAGAAAAGGAGAGGACTACGACCAGACTTTTAGCCCAGTAGCCAAGATGGCAACTGTTCGTGCTGTGTTAAGCATAGCAGCTAGTGAGGGTATGAAGTTAAGTCAATTTGATGTCTCAACAGCCTTCTTGTACGGCTCTTTATCTGACGAAGAGATTTATATGAAGCAACCGGAAGGGTATGATGACGGGACGGGTCGAGTTTGCCTGCTAAAGAAGAGTCTTTACGGTCTAAAGCAAGCTCCTCGTTGTTGGAACAGGACTATTCTGGACTTCTTCAAAGAAATTGGACTTGTAGTCAGTGAGGCCGATCCATGCCTATTCAAAAGAGAGAACGCTAATGGAAAACTAATTGTGGCTCTCTATGTCGATGATGGCCTGATTGCTGGTTCAAGCGATGAAGTAATTGAGGAATTCCTTGAACAAGTAAGAGGAAGGTTCAAGATTACTACGAAAGCTATCTCGTATTTTTTAGGGATAGAGATAGAAACCAGAGAAGGAGGTGATATAAGAATTCACCAAAGAGCCTATGTACAGAAAATTTTGAAGCGGTTTGGAATGCAAGAGTGCAGACCTGTGACCACTCCAATAGTAAGAGAAGAGATAAGTCAAAAACCGGAGAAGGTTGAAGACTACTTTCTCAATAACTACAGACAAGTGGTTGGAGCACTCGCATATCTAATGGTGGGAACTAGACCCGACATAGCGTACGCTGTGAGTGTGGTCTCCAGAAGCCTAGAGAATCCAACCCAAGCAGACTGTGTAAAGCTGAAACGTATTCTCCGCTACCTGCAGTATACTCCAGATACGGGAATCCTTTATAGAAGGAGTTATAAAAAGGGTCACATTGAATGTTTTAGTGACGCCGACCACGGTGGAGATATTGCGACAGGCAGATCAACATCTGGCGTTTTATGCCTATATGCTGGTGGAGCAGTATCGTGGCTCAGTCAGAGACAGCAAAGCGTTGCAATTTCAACGACAGAAGCTGAGATAGTCGCAGCCAGTGAAGCGGCAAGAGAGAGTGTTTGGTTAACTCGTCTCATCGGTGGACTGGTAAAGACAGAAGGTCTACCAGTACTATATGTAGATAATGAGGCTGCTGTACGTTTGGCTGAAAACCCTGAGTATCACAGAAGAACCAAGCACATACGCATACGGCATTTCTTTGTGCGTGAATTAGTAGCGAATGAGACGCTCATTGTGAGAAAGATCAGCACGGAGCTACAGTTGGCTGACATTTTTACTAAGCCGCTGGCCAGACAAAGACATAAACAGCTGTCGAAGCAGCTCGGTTTAAACATCGAGAGAAGGTATTGAGGTGAAACCTCTTTGATTACTTTAGCGATGTTAAATCTTTATAGAAAAAGGCAATGTCATGTCATATATATTGATTTGTTTTGGTCTTGTAAAAGTCATACGAATAAAAACTGATTATCGTTTTAAATTATATTTATTATGTGCTTTATCTAGTGGTGCACACTTCGATCCGCTCTGCTATTACTCCAAAAGTAAGTAAGTTCACCTGAGTGAACTGCGGGCTAATTTATTTACCCGTGATTCACCTTCTTGAGCATCAAATAATTACAACACTAGTTTATATAAAAACAGTGGTAAACAATAGGTGGTCCTATCACTAATCGGTCAGGGGTTGATGGGACATTAGCAACTTATCATCTTATCATCCATGTAAAGTTACATAAAATTAACAGGTTATTTTTCTGATTTAAATTGATTTTACTGTTTGTGAGGAACAAATATTCATGACACCTACTACTACACTTGAATGACTGTAACAGATACAAATTATAATCAATCTGGTTGATCGTACCGAGAGTTGGAAACGCTCCATACAGTCTATGATGTCATCTAATTCGTTGGTTCTGTATGAGAAAATTAGTAGCTGGTAATTTTGAGTTGGTCAGTATGCTGTACAATTTTTTTTTTCATTAATATTGACTCAATCTAAAATTCATTAAAAAAAATGATAAATTGTAAAACTTTGAGGTCACCTAATTTTATGATTTTAATTGATTTCATCTTTGTTCTGGTAATTTGGTGTTTTTCAAACCTGTACTGTAATTATTTTCTGTTAGCTTCAACATTAAAGAAAAAATGATTTGATCTCGTTATTTTTTAAAAGTATTTGTAACCTTTTAAAACTATAATCCTCACTAATAGTGTATTATGTAACACCTCGTTTGTTACATTTTTACCCTAAAACTACTGAATTAGTTTTATACCAGGTATAGTTTGAACCTTGGAGAAGAAACTGTGCAGAACTTTTAATTCCAAATAAGTATATGCAAATTGAATTATTTTTTCAGGAATACCTGGTACTCATCAGACGCAGGCTTCGTACGAGAGCCAACCTGGTGCTTCTGCTGCAGCTTGTAGCAGCCAATGCGATGCTATAGTTCCTGATCCGATTGTCACAGGTATTGAAACATTATAATATGGTAATCAGTGTGCAGTCACCAGCAATAGTAGTTATATGATGGAAAGAAATATGCATAAATATCTAACTCCACTCTCTTCCTATAGTAATAAAGTTGTGTTCTACAGCAACTATGTGAGTTGCGCCGTACAATATATTTTTCAATAGCTGTTCCGGCGTACTTGGTACCGCGTCAGAATTTTCAATGTTTTAATAGTTATTCTGGTATTTTCGGGACAGAGACATACCCAAAAAATCAAAGATCATAAAAATCAACACCACTCGCCCGTTCTCGAGTTATAAATGGTCTGGAGTTATAAACTCACTTTAAGTTTTTATTATAGGTATGTAACAAGTATGTAACAATAACAAGCCCTAATACCTACATGTGACGAAGATACTTTTACTACATGTGTTATTCCGCTAGCTAAACAGCAATTAACCGTTCGTAGCATTTGATGGTAAGCGAATATGGGGCTCGTTTTAACATTTTTTGTTCTTCTTTGATAATTATATTTTCCTGCAGTAAGGACATGTTTACAAGTATGGGTTGAATTTTCTGATTTATTTTGTTCCAAAAAACTAGAAATAGAAATACATATTTATTGCATAACTGTGCACTGCACGGTTTAAAGTACAGAGGTGACATGTTGTACAAAGTTTCCACAGCTACCCGTTGCGGGCATACAATATGATTTACATAATAATGAAGATACCTAATAAACTAACAATATAACAAAAATAATATCACAAATGGGGACTACTATAAAATTCATTAAAATGATAAAATACCATGTTTAAAAGCCAATTTTTAAGACTGCTTTTAAACTCATTCCCTTCAAGCATTTTGATTTGTAAAGGCAAATGATTGAAGACTTTTATGGCAGTGATGTAAGAGCTTTTCTTATACATAGAATTGTTGACTTTAGGCATAAACAGGTTAAATTTATACAGCGAGCGTAGATTACTTCTCTGGGAACATTTTTTTGTAAAGAAGTCAGCATTTTGTTAAAAACAAAAAGACACAACTCCAATATGTAAATGCCAGTCAGGGTAAGAAAACGCTTTTTTTTTAAATATTGTGTACAGACTGCTGAACATGCATGCGATAGATTGAGCGTAAGCATTTCTTTTGAAGGACAAAAGTGGTCTGAACATTGACTGAGTTTCCCCAATATATAACACCATACGTAAGCAATGTATATACACTTCCATAATAAGCACTTTTAACAACATTCTCTGAACACGTTTGCTTGCTAGTAATGTATAATGATCGAATTCGACTTAAGTTGTTGTTGATATAACATTTTTTATTTGTAATGACATCAGGAATACGTGGTTAAGTTTGTCGGGTTATTCGTTTCCCACCATGTATTTATTTTGTAACAGAATAAAAATATTATACAAACAAAACCTTTTAAAACCCATAGAACGCCTTGTCTCACATTTTTTACTCAGAAATTACTGTATCAGTTTTATTGCAAAGATAGGTGGAACCTTGGAGAAAAAACTGTGCAGAACTTTTAATACCAAATAAGTATATGCAAATTGAATTATTTTTTCAGGAATACCTGGTACTCATCAGACGCAGGCTTCGTACGAGAGCCAACCTGGTGCTTCTGCTGCAGCTTCCAGCAACCAATTTGATGTTTCAGTTCGTGCTCCGATTGTCACAGGTATTGAAGCATTATAATATGGCATTCAGTGGGCAGCTGCAGTCACCGGCAATAGTATATGATGGAAAGAAATATGCATAAACATCTCACTCTATTCCTATAGTAATAAGGTACTTATGTGTGTTCTGTTTAATCGTACTTTATTGCCAGTCACTGCAACATATTTAATAAGTTTATAGCCTATAAATTACATACACGCAAATGGCGGACTTAATACCTCAATGTATTCTCTACCAGTCAACGAAAGGGCCGGATGTCCCTAACACCAACGTAGTTACGAAAAGGGCTTATAGACCAGCTCATAAGACACTAGATTAAGCAAATTTGACCTCTGTAAAAATTTCTTAGTTTTCGAGATATTGACGATTTTGCAAAACTTGTGCTAAGTCATACCCTATCTCAAAAACTGTTACAGTATTTAGTAAATGTTAGACCATTTTAGAAACTACAATAAATGCGCTATTTGTTTTTGTCATGTGCCAGGTTGTGTTGGTACATTTTTTTTTCACCATCCTCGTTCGAAATCACACGTGAAATTTGGAAAAATCTGAAAATTATTTTTTGATATTCTACTGTGGCCACACCATGAAGGAATTAACAAAAAGAGGAATTATTTCCAATAGCATAAATATTTGGCTATCCATATCAAAAATCAGATCTGAAAAATACTTGATATTTTAGTCATGACACTCAAATACGAGTCCCCTGTCTAACCAACCAGGTCCTCCTTGACCTCTGATTCGGCGAACTCCTTCGGAATTCCCCGGATCATAAGGCGCAGAGACTTCTCATCGTCGAACTGGTTCCGCTTATAGCCTTAGTGGCGTGTTTGCTTCGGGCCTTTAGGGCTTTCGCCTTGCTGGCCTCCAGCTCAAGTCCCGTCAACGGTGCGGGGGGTGCCTTCGGTGTCATGCTAGCGGCAGCCTGGGGGGCCGGAGGGGCTGGAGGAGCCTGAGGGGCCGGGGAGGCCTGACAGGTGGACTGAAACGTCATGGAATACGAAAGAATTCATTTTTAGGGTTCCGTACCAAAATGGTAAAAAAGGAACCCTTATGGTGCGACTCTGTCTGTCTGTCTGTCTGTCTGTCTGTCTGTCTGTCTGTCTGTCTGTCTGTCCGTCTGTCACAGCAAGATATCTCAGGATCTACTGATGCTATCGACTTGAAATTTGGAATAGTGTTAAGAACCGCTAACCCGAGCTTATAGGATGTAAAAAAAATCTTGTAACTTTTTTACTTTTTTTTTAAAGGGGTCCGTAATGAGACTTTGCAAATTGAAAGTAGGGCTATTATATTGAGTGAGGTATCAAATGAAAGGGCTTTATTTGAAGATTAAAACAGTATTTTTGTATTTTTTTTTAAATAAGTAGTTTTTGATTTATGGCGAAAAACGTTAAAAAAAATACCGTTCCCCCCTATTATCTTCGAAGTTACTGAACAGAAAAATCTCTAATAATTACCAATTATTAATGTCATCCTATATATTACAGAAAAATATAACGGTTTTCTTAACTTGCACTGTTTTTGAGAAATTTGCAAAAATCTTAACACATACTTATTTGCTCCTACTAAACTAATCGCCATATAGTTTTTCTTGAACTATTCATGTATCTACTTATGAGTTTGTACGGAACCCTCGGTGCGCGAGTCCGACTCGCACTTGGCCGGTTTTTATTGCTTAAAATCGTCTATAAAAATAAGTTTTTTTATATTGCCATAACTTCTTTCACACAGTGATTTGAAATGAGCTCCCATAGTAACTATTGTAGCATATTGAAACACCTTTCTAATGATATATGTCACGTCGCTATTGGTTCTTGGACCAGCCTCCATACGTTTTTGCCGGTTCTCCTTTTGTACTAACTAGAATTGAACTCGGTTTTATTGGCATGAATTGATATTTAATGCGTTAAATAACAAAATAAATGAAATACGGAAACCGTTTTGATGAAAAATAACCATATAAAATTTGATTCCGATGGCCAAATGTGGTCATAAACCCAAATAATAAGCTAGTAGTATATAAATGTACCGACGGGGCCTCGAATCATAATTATTTTTAAGTTTATGACTATAGCGCCCGTTAGGTAGACGAATTCCTCATAGAATAAATCCTTGTTATTTGTGTGTACCGAGTGCAGATTGTACCTAAGTAATATTTAATATTCTAGTATCACTTTGCACTTAATAATCACTGGCAATATACATTGTTAGATCATTGCCAAATTGCCAATAGAAACATTCGTCTTCAAATATTTAACGATAAGATATTGTGCGTCCCCCAAACGTTGCCAAACCAAGTCGATTCAGAATATTCAGATTAACCTCTTTCTCAAAGTTGAATCTACGTATCTGGACTGCATCTGAAGGGGTTGGGACTTGGGACTTCATTTTGAAGGCTCATAAGAATATTCTAAGTAATCTAAGTCATTCAAAGAGAGATGGAGTGGGTTATATGCAGTTGCTCTGCGAGATCGAATTAGAAATGAACTTTTCGATCTGTAGAAGAACCAAAGTGACTGAAATATTTAGTTTTAAGGTGACGCATCGCTAAACAATGAATCCGTTTTCGGAGCATTTGCGCCCCGCAACCCGCTCACCCCCCTATATTTTTACGCGGTATACCGTATATCACACACAATCAGTCGCAAAAATGACATTTCAAGTTACATTATAATCGATGCTAATACACTGGGAAAAAAAGTAGGCGATTTTTAGGTTAATTTTGCCTACTTATTTGGCCAAACGCAGACATTCGACTAAGTAGGCTAATTCTACCTAGCGCACTAGGTAAAGCAAAAGTCGGTAAAATTTACCTAGTCCACCTTTAACCAACTTATTAGGTTTTGGTATTAACCTACTTATTAGGTAATGGAATACTCATACTCATACTCATAATATGGTAAAATCAACCTACTCACTTGGTAAGTAACACCTAACTTCTAGGTTGGAATTACCTAGCGAGTTGGTTAATATTACCAATTTAGTTGGGTAATGGTACCTATTGGTTAGGTTTGAACTACCTAGCAGTAGGTTAATAGTACCTCTTCAGTCGGTTAGAAACACCCAGCAAGTCCGATAATAGTACCTAATAAGTAGGTAGAAAATACCTTTATAGTAGGGTGGATATACCCAGTAAGTGGGTTAATGATACCTATTAAGTAGATTAGTAATACCTTTATAGTAGGGTGGATATACCCAGTGAGTAGGTTAGAACTACCTAGAAAGTAGGGTAACAGTACCGCGTAAGTAGGTTAGAACTGCCCAGCGAGTAGGTGTATTTTACCTATCAAGTAGGTTAATAATACCTTCATAGTAGGGTGGATATACCCAGTGAGTAGGTTAATGGTGCCTAATAAGTAGGCTAGTAACACCTTTATAGTAGGGTGGGTATACCGAGTCAGTAGGTTAATGGTACCTAGTAAGTACGTTAAAACTACCCAGCGAGTAGGTGTATATTACCTATTAAGTAGGTGAATAATACCTTCATAGTAGGGTGGATATACCCAGTGAGTAGGTTAATGATACCTAATAAGTTGGTTAGTAATACCTTTATAGTAGGGTGGGAATACCCAATGAGTAGGTTAATGGTACCTAGTAAGTATGTTAAAACTACCCAGCGAGTAGGTGTATATTACCTATTAAGTAGGTGAATAATACCTTCGTAGTTGGGTGGATATACCCAGTGAGTAGGTTAATAGTACCTAGTAAGTACGTTAAAACTACCCAGCGAGTAGGTGTATATTACCTATTAAGTAGGTGAATAATACCTTCATAGTAGGGTGGATATACCCAGTGAGTAGGTTAATGATACCTAATAAGTTGGTTAGTAATACCTTTATAGTAGGGTGGGAATACCCAATGAGTAGGTTAATGGTACCTAGTAAGTATGTTAAAACTACCCAGCGAGTAGGTGTATATTACCTATTAAGTAGGTGAATAATACCTTCGTAGTTGGGTGGATATACCCAGTGAGTAGGTTAATGGTGCCTAATAAGTAGGCTAGTAACACCTTTATAGTAGGGTGGGTATACCGAGTCAGTAGGTTAATGGTACCTAGTAAGTACGTTAAAACTACCCAGCGAGTAGGTGTATATTACCTATTAAGTAGGTGAATAATACCTTCATAGTAGGGTGGATATACCCAGTGAGTAGGTTAATGATACCTAATAAGTTGGTTAGTAATACCTTTATAGTAGGGTGGGAATACCCAATGAGTAGGTTAATGGTACCTAGTAAGTATGTTAAAACTACCCAGCGAGTAGGTGTATATTACCTATTAAGTAGGTGAATAATACCTTCGTAGTTGGGTGGATATACCCAGTGAGTAGGTTAATAGTACCTAGTAAGTACGTTAAAACTACCCAGCGAGTAGGTGTATATTACCTATTAAGTAGGTGAATAATACCTTCATAGTAGGGTGGATATACCCAGTGAGTAGGTTAATGATACCTAATAAGTTGGTTAGTAATACCTTTATAGTAGGGTGGGAATACCCAATGAGTAGGTTAATGGTACCTAGTAAGTATGTTAAAACTACCCAGCGAGTAGGTGTATATTACCTATTAAGTAGGTTAATAATACCTTCATAGTAGGGTGGGTATACCCAATGAGTAGGTTAATGGTACTTAGTAAGTACGTTAAAACTACCTAGCGAGTAGGTGTATATTACCGTTTAAGTAGGTTAATAATACCTTCATAGTTGGGTGGATATACCCAGTGAGTAGGTTAATGGTACCTAATAAGTAGGTCAGAACTAACTAGTGAGTAGGTTAGAACTACCCAGCGAGTAGGTTATGTTACCTACGAAGTAGGTTAATGGTACCTATTAAGTAGGCAAGAACTACCTAGCTAGTAGGTGTATATTACCTATCAAGTAGGTTAATAATACCTTTATAGTAGGGTGGATGTACCCAGCAAGTAGGTTAATGGTACCTAATAAGTAGGTCAGAACTAACTAGGGAGTAGGGTAATAGTACCTAGTGAGTAGGTTAGAACTACCCAGCGAGTAGGTGTATATTACCTATCAAGTAGGTTAATAATACCTTTATAGTAGGGTGGATGTACCCAGTGAGTAGGTTAAAGATACCTATTTAGTAGGTTGCTAGTAACTGTTCAGTTGGTTTAAACTACCTAGAGAGTAGGTTGACGGTACCTATTTAGTTGGTAAGAAGTACCCAATCATTAGGTAGTCCTAACCATCTTAATTGGTACTATTAACTGACGAAATTAGGTAATATCAACCTTATCGTTAGGTAATACAAACTATCTCGATTTTTAATGGGTCAGTTGTCACCGAAATGGCAGTAGTTGTGAGCAGTTTCAGTGCTAAACTTTGCAAAATACAACGTAAATTCTAGCACTAAAACTGCTCACAACTACTGGCGGTAGCTGCCATTTCGGTGAGAACTGACCCATTAAAAATCGAGATAGTTTGTGCTACCTAGCGATATGTTTGATATTACCTAATTTAGTCAGTTAATAGTACCAATTAAGATGGTTAGGACTACTTAGAGATTGGGTACTTCTTACCAACTCAATAGGTACCATCAACCTACTCTCTATGTAGTTTAAACCAACTGAACAGTTACTAGCAACCTACTAAATAGATATCTTTAACCTGCTCACTGGGTACATCCACCCTACTATAAATGTATTATTAACCTACTTGATAAGTAATATACACCTACTAGCTAGGAATAGATCTTAGCAACCTACCTTACACATAGCTCTTAACGTACTAAGTAGGCACCTATAACCCATTCACCAGGCTGAAACGATGCTGAAAACAAACAACTATTTATGTTATAATTTATTTAGAATCATATAACAGTAATTATTTTAAAACAGTAACTTAAAAGTTCTACCTTATAATTATGTACTTGGCTACATAATCTATGTATTAAAGTAATTCACTATAACTTAAATTACAATCTATAACAATGACTTTAATGTAACAGTTACTACAAGTAATAACTTTTAACTAATATTGGCTACATATCACGATGTATTATCGCCTTCATTACAGAGTTCGCGACAGAGCGCACCGCTACATTCCAGTGGTATACAGTCGAGGAAACTGAATTGCGCCTTTAGTCGCTGAGTACCTAAAACGCAGTCTGCCAATTTCGCGTTATGCCTAGACCTAACAAGATATTGGCATATTGCTATTTAGACCGATTGCGTATTAGTTCATGAGCGAAGTAGGCGAATTGAGATTTAGGTTTAGTGCGAAATTAGTTCGAGGACGAGATAGGTATACTGAGCTTTAGTCTATAAGCGAGGCAGGCAAAAAACATACATGTGTTGACACCTGGCGTTACTCGCATAATAATTAAAATTCAATTCAACAACAACAAAATAAATATTCACAACGTACCTACCTACGAATTTTAATTATTATGCAAGCTCAGTATACCTGTCTCGTCCTGGAGGTAATTTGCACTAAACCTAAATCTCAATTCGCCTACTTCGCTCATGACTTAATACGCAATCGGTCTAAAGAGCAATATGCCAATATCTTGTTAGGTCTAGGCATAACGCGAAATTGGCAGACTGCGTTTTAGGTACTCAGCGACTGAAGGGAATTGCGTACCAGAGTGGAACCTTTGTGCTACTAATCTGTGCTAATACATCTGCCAATGAAATCATAGTGAAATTGCTTATGAAAAAGTTCCACCCTGGTACGCAATTCGGTTTCCTCGACTGTACATTGTACTTAAATCAAAAAAATGATACTTGTGCCTTTGGACATTTCTATACCACGAATATCAAAGCCTGGCATGGCAGGTGCGTTTAAAACGGAGTTTAAAACTGGTGTTTTTTTGTACGTAGCACTAACACCACGTTATGTTTGCGTTTTTTTAAACAAATTCGTGCAACGGACTTAGGCGACCAGACTTTGATATCCGCAATCTGGGAACGTCTAAAAATCATAATACATGTATAGATAATTTTCATGTTGCTACATCTTAAGTAGATCAAATGAAGTGAACTTGAAAGAAAGTGCCAGACTATATGCTTGGCGACTATATGTTTAAGGTACAGTCGCGGAATGAAAAGGTTGACCAGCTTTGAAATAAATTCATTTATGCGTTGGAAGTACATGTTCCCTTTTTATCTGTGGGCCATGTAGTGAAATGACCAGAGCCCGTAAGTTTCATGCCGATGACGTAAAAATGACGTCAAGGTACATACAGCATGATTCACTTTAGATTTTAGATTGATTTATCGTTACCGGAAATTACCGGTATCGTAAAAGCTATGAATTAATTTTATCACTACCTTAATTAGTTGGTGTCAATGGTAGAAGCCATTTTATAAATCGAGATATGTATGTTATTTATAGAAACGGGAAAATTGAAAAGAAATCAGAAACGCATTTTGATATAGAAGGGACCGCATGAATATAATACATTCTGATAAGTATGTCAAATCGCATATTCGATTTATATTTCCAATGTTCCGTTAAAATAAAAAAACAACGACGTACCCATTTTTACTTACAAAATGTCTTCTACCATTGAAGCCAATCAATAAAAAAAGTAGATTATAATTAATTCATAACTTAAACGATACCGGTAATTTACGGTAACGGTAAATCAATGTACAAGCTTAACTAAATCAGCCTGTATGTAGGTTGACGTCATTTGCCTGTCATCGGCACGAAACTTACGGGCTCTGGAAATGACATTCATTATGACGGAATGTGTCATACTCGGTAGATAAAGCAAATACTGATAAGTTATACTGAGCAAGCAAAAACCAACCTTTTCATTCCGCGACAGTACAACTCGTGAAATTGCCTTCGCTATTGGGAGACAGACCGCACCGCTACATTCCAGTTGGGTCGTTTTCAAAAAAATTGTACATAGTTCAGGGCCTAATAAAAACAAAATCACGATCGCTTCCTTTGTGTGTAACGAAAGTTAGGCATACAAACTATATGGGTAACTTTCGTTACACAAAGGAATAAATTAAGTTTTGTTTTAATTAAATCCCTTAATTGTGTACATTTTTTTTAAAGTGACTCAGTTGCGTACATTTGTACATAAGTCAAATAAATAATTTATAATATATACATCGTTAAGGGTAGTCGCTGCAGGATCCCTGCTCTGCTATAACATAATTAAAATTGAATTAAGAGGATATCCTGCCTGTCGCGCGGCCCATACAAAAAACTTAAATTCGAGCCGCCGTAGTCTCCTATCTTCTCCACCAAATATAAACCTATATAAATATTTTTTCTAATATACATTAATGAAGAAGTGTTACTATGCCTCTATGTTTTGTTTTAATTGATTACTGGTTTCGTTAATTAACTAGAGACACCTATATAACGCTAAAAATTCAGTAACTTTACCATCGTCTGTAAAGAGTTAAGTAAACAAAAATAAAAAAAAACAGAGGCATGGAAAAACTCTTTAGTAATGTATATTAGAAAATTTATTTATATAGATTTAAAGGTCATTAAAAGGGGACTAGAGCGGTTCGAATTCAAGTTTTTTGTATGGGCCGCACGCCAAGGTAGGGTATTCTCTTAAATAATTCCACCAAACAGCATGATACTGCAGCAACGCCGAGAGAAAAACGCGAGTCTTTGGGCGTTTCTAGACTACGAATGTCAAAGCCTGGCAGCTGGGAGGGGTTGCGTTTAAGACGCCGTTTAAAAATAAATTTATTTTGAATTCTTTTTGTACGTAACACTGACCCAGTTTGCATCGGGCAAAATTGCTTATGCGTTATTTTTCCGAACGAATTCGTACAACGGACTAAGGCTTCCAGACTTTGATATCCGCAGCATGTAAACGTCCAAAAAGCATAATACTCGTCGTACAAGTAATATGTCGTTACCTCCTAGATCAAATGAAGTGAACTTGAAAGAAAGTGCCAGACTATATGCTTGGCGACTATATGTTTAAGGTACAGTCGCGGAATGAAAAGGTTGACCAGCTTTGAAATAAATTCATTTATGCGTTGGAAGTACATGTTCCCTTTTTATCTGTGGGCCATGTAGTGAAATGACATTCATTATGACGGAATGTGTCATACTCGGTCGATAAAGCAAATACTGATAACTTGTACTGAGCAAGCAAAAACCAACCTTTTCATTCCGCGACAGTACAACTCATAAAATTGCCTTCGCTATTGGGAGACAAAGCGCACCGCAACATTTCAGTTGCGTACATTTGTACATAAGTCAAATAAATAATTTATAATATATACATCGTTAAGGGTAGTCACTGCAGGATCCCTGCTCTGCTATAACATAATTAAAATTGAATTAAGAGGATATCCTGCCTGTCGCGCGGCCCATACAAAAAAACTTAAATTCGAGCCGCCGTAGTCTCCTATCTTCTCCACCAAATATAAACCTATATAAATATTTTTTCTAATATACATTAATGAAGAAGTGTTACTATGCCTCTATGTTTTGTTTTAATTGATTACTGGTTTTGTTAATTAACTAGAGACGCCTATACACCGTGGGCCCGAATAACCCGACCAATTTTAACCACGTATTCCTGATGGTACAACAAGTAAATAACGTTAAATCAACATAGGTGGAATTTTGTCATTTTACATTAATAGTCTTATGGAACAAAATAAATCAGTAAAGTCAGCCCCTCGTTATAAATATGTCTTTACTGGAGGAAAAGTTATCAAAAAATCGGTTGTCTGTAAAGTCGGTTTACTGACGATAGTTGAACGTGACAACGTCATAAGAAAATAAACAATTGACAATGGAACGCCGGTCAGGTAACGCCGAATACGTCAGGTAACGCCGCATACGTCAGGTAACGCCGCATACGTCATGTTTTTTCGTGCGTGCAGCCGGCTCCATCGAATTATAAGACGTTGTCACGTCAAAAGGAAAAAAAACTACAATGGAAACAAAAGGTAAATTTTTTGGCCTCGTAGTCGCTTACCAACAAATACTGCGAAGGTTAATTCCTGTTTAGTTAAAGGACTTTAAAAAAATAGTAAAAGCATCTTAGTCACATTTATTAGGGCTTGTTACACACTTGGGAGTTTTCATTTACAAAATAATGAATATGTCGGAAAGTAAGCGTTTTTCGACTATAAATCACATAATTTTTTTTACTCCTAATAGTTGTTAGAATCTATAGTTAAAGTTGGTCGGGTTATTCAGGCCCACGGTGTATAACGCTAAAAATACACTAACTTTACCATCGTCTGTAAGAGTTAAGTAAACAAAAATTAAAAAAAAAACAGAGGCATAGAAAAACTCTTTAGTAATGTATATTAGAAAATTTATTTATATAGATTTAAAGGCCATTAAAAGGGGACTACAGCGGTTCGAATTCAAGTTTTTTGTATCGGCCGCACGCCAGATAGGATATTCTCTTAAATAATTTCACCAAACAGCATGATCGTGCAGCAACGCCGAGAGAAAGACGCGAGTCTTAAAAAGCATAATACTCGTCGTACAAGTAATATGCCGTTAACTCCTAGATCAAATGAAGTGAAATTGAGCTACACTATCCGCTACAAATAATACGACAGTAAGAACCATTTTTTGAAATCGTCAAATACCTACACTACGTAGGCAGTATTAAGGTGGAAGCGCACACTTTAGGCGCGAAATTCATACTTTTTACAGTTTTTATTTTATTATTGTGGGTAAACGGTGTAACTTTTTAACTTCATAATGGCACTTGCGGTTGTAAAGCAGTGTTCTTTATATTGTTGTGTAAAGCTTTTTAAGAATAAAACTGTTAGCTTGAAATGAAAGTTGTCAAAACGTTGCAAGTCCGAATATCATCTATGTTTGACAACTTTTATATCAAGCTAACAGTTTTATTCTTAAAAAGTTTTACACGTTTCACAACCACAAGTACCATATGAAGTTAAACAGTTACACCGATTACCCACACTAAATTAAAACCTGTAAAAAAATTGAATTTCGCGCCTAGAGCGTTCCATCTTAAGCAACTGAATTTTTCATAGTGATATAAATTCTATTGTTAAGCGAATGCGAAAGACTGTTCGGAAGTGGAAAATACAGCTGAGTGAGCGCAAAGTATTTTACATCAGTACTTTCTTCAACTTCATAAGCATGGAAATGTGTATCAAAGAAAATTGTGTGGAACTTATGACATTCAAACATTATCTCACATGTATCTTGCTTAACGTAAACAGCAATAACTTTAACAAAACTGGGGTAATTAAAATTATTTTCATCCAATCCAATGCAAAGAATGTCTCTAGGGCGATACGTAATACTCATTGCCGTAGCATGAGTCACGGAATGGAGGGTGGCAATATTCGGCAGATCAAAATTGGATTTTAAATTTACAAATTTATCCCTAGTCAGCTCTCTCAATTTACCATGCTCAAATTGAATAGGCAAACTGTTTTGAAATAAAAAGTGACTCAACTGAAGTTGCAACTTAATACTTATAGTTTTGCAAATATTTATTCGTCCAGCATTCG
This sequence comes from Eudemis profundana, assembly GCA_947034925.1. Taxonomy (NCBI): domain Eukaryota; kingdom Metazoa; phylum Arthropoda; class Insecta; order Lepidoptera; family Tortricidae; genus Eudemis; species Eudemis profundana. Next base: position 16,005,485 of record OX344815.1, read on the forward strand.
CCCGTGCGATATTTTTTCCAACACGATGCTTAGACTCATACCGCATCGACCAAAGGTGAACAATAGGCCCGAATTTTGCCATCATTCTAGGGTAATGAATCAAGTGATGAAACTTAGGTTGCAAACCTCTTTTGCTAAGCTTCATATACAAAGTATTGAAATCGTTTATTAAATGTTTAAGTAAAAAACAAAGTTCAGGATATACAGCGTCTGTCAAAATGATGTCCAGTATTTGTCTTAAAAGTATGTAAAGAGTGTAAAATGTGTCACCTAAAGGTATCTTATCACCAACCAACAAAGAGAAATAGGTCACTAAAACCAGACATTCACTTGAAGACAACTTCCAATTAATCGAGTTTGATTGCCATGACAAAGCAGGGGGTTTCGAGTTTGAATCACAACCGTAGTTAAATTCTGCTATACGCTTGTTTAAAAAGGTCAAAGTAAAATAACCTTTATCCAATAATCCATTAATGATTACAGTCATGGAATATCCGCAGACCCCTTCTAACATGTCATGCATGCAATCAACAACAACTTGATCAAAAATGTTAAAATTGTCTACTAACATCCAGACACTTCTTTCTTTAACTCCGGTTAGTGAATGATTATTAGTTCTTAAATCACATTCGTAGTTGTCGACATTTCGAAGCAAACTGTTGTCTTCCATGGTTTGAGTTGATGACAATTCCTTAGGAGATCTGCATATTCTACAAGCATGATTCGCTCTAAAACTCTCTACAAACCCCAACATGGAATGCAAGCCCAAGTTGTCTCCAAGTATAGCCCCTAATTGGAATTTAACAACACCGTCAAATCCATCAGCTGTAACGATGCGAACACCCTCCCTGGATAAAAAATTTAATTCATCTATCAAAGCTCTAAAAACACTCAAATTGCCGTGTGTGCACCGATCGGATGAATGGAAAAGAAGAGCTAAAAATATGAACTTAAGCTGAGAAGCAAAACGAGGAGGAAAACAAGGGAGCGTAATATAAGCAGCACCAAGTTTATGTATAGAAGCATGACTACCCAGCGGGTTTCCAGTCTCGTAATCATCAAAGAAAAGAAACAGTGGATATATTTTATCATTTTCATTAACAGACACTTTCTCGTGTATTTTTTGCCAAACTTTAGATTGGGTGAAGTTTATGACATGAGGAAAGTTAGAACATTCTTTTATATATTGATCCATTTCCTTGATAAGTCCAGGTATTGATAATATTTTCTGGAGAACAGACCTCAAGGGAATGAATTGAGCAGTAGAAGGGACCAAAACAGGATCACCTGACGTTTTAGATACTTCCATCCTTTCACCCACTACTACCGGCTTAGGAGGTATGTATGTACCTAACTCAGTAAAAATTTTTTGTCTTTTGTAAATTGAACTAAACTTGCTAGTTGTTAAGCGTATCGTGGAAGTGAAATTTTCAACAAAATCTTTTAGATGACTGCATTCCACACCCCTGCTACTTAATGTTTTTAATTCTTGTTGCAAAGCACAATTCAAACCGTCATTAATAAATACATCTAGTTGTCTATAAAAATATTGAGCAGTTTTCAAATTTAAGGCGGGATTGCAGTTCAGAGAGCTAAATAAAGATGCTAATTGGTTTGACAGGACTAGCTCTGAATCGATATTCTCATTTACAGTAGTAATACTATCTTGAGAAGATGTAGGAATTGGTAATTCAAGAAATGGATAACTTTCGCATGGTGGTTGCTGTTGGTCAAGGCTATTTAATATTATTTCCGAATCAATAGGGTCGACATCTTGAGAAGATGTAGGAATTGGTAATTCAAGAAATGGATACCTTTCGCATGGTGGTTGCTGTTGGTCAAGGCTATTTAATATTATTTCCGAATCAATAGGGTCGACAGCGTGACATCTATCAATGTGTTTACGTAAGGAATTTGAACAGTCAAAAACTCTGTAGCAACCAGGTTGTCCGCAACGAATTCCTACACTGTTATGTGGAATCTTTCCACATGGTAACCTCAAATGAGTTATAAGCTCACGTAAAGAAGTAAATTTAGTGACACAGTAGTAGCAAGTCAACATTTTATATTATTAACAGTCTTAGTTAACAGTGGAAATATTAAGTTCGGTCAACACTTGATTCACCCCTACAATGGTCTTATCATTCGGCAAATCAATTTTGAAAAACCCTCGTTGAATGAGAAGCCATACGTGTTCGCACTCCAACGGATACTTTAAGTCAAATGCAAAAAAGATCTTGAAGCACATTTGAACAGCATCTAAAATATTATTGTACCTGTATAAAGGTGCATCGACGTAAACGTACGCGCTTGTCACAGCAGCCCAACTGCTGCCAACAGCAATAACTAGGGGTTGAATAGAAGTTCCCTTGGAGTGTTTTCGTTGTTGCAGAATAGTTTCTTCTCCATCGGCGAGAGAGTTAAAAAGCGAGATGAATGTTCTAGCTGCTTCCGCTCTCGACGCTCTTTGGCCTTTCGCATTTACTTTTCCACCCGACGAAAATATAAATGGTAGCAGCAACAGTGCAGTTTCAGTCTCACGTCCTAAAACAATAATGAAATGTTAAACAAAATCCATATCAATGACCTGAATAATAATATCATATTATAATAATGATGATATCAAAACCTACCTGACTCTATACTTTTAAATATATTATCAAGTATGTGCTTCTGAGTTTTGTCTCTGAGTTTCGAGTATTTCTCTTTAGCCTTCATAATAATAGCTTGTTCATGTTTTTGTAGCTCTCCAGCCAGGACAGTGTCATCGCGGACCAATGACGAACTTTCTTCGAAGTCTAAATCAATTAGATGTGTTGCGATTGCTTGATTTTTCAATACAGGGAATTTTTTAAGATATTCTCCTGTAGAGTGTCGATTTGCCAAGACAGCGAAACGCTCTTGTCTACTTTTCTTCCAGGCGTCTCGAAGATAGTCTGTGATATCGTTACCCTGAAAGTCTTCAACAATTTTTAGGCAACTTTCGCGGTCTGCATCTGTAATCTCTGTTGCAGTTATTTCTGATGAATTAGAGCTATTGCCTCCCTTTTTTGTAAAAGAAATTATGCTTTTAGAACGCAACTTTTTTCGTTCGTTATTCCAATTATCCCAAAGGCAACCGTAGTATCGTCTACCTTTTGAAGGTAGCTGGCGACTGCCAAATGATTGCCTGTTTGTGGTTAAGCCTGTTCCTACTGAAAAAAAGTAGAATTTCTTGTCTTCCTCGGGAAACAGTTCTATGACATATTGAGCCCACTGTTCAAGTTGCGCTGGCTTCAATATCGCCCCTGGAGTTATATCTATGAGATGTGATACGACGCATCTAGCTAAGGAGCATCTTTCCGTTTTAGTAAGACGTGTGCTGGATAGCAGTGGTGTAAGGCGGATTTGTTCCTTTAATAGTTTCTTTAATGGATTGCTGCGCTCGTGCGTATCTTCTGCGCTAATCTCCGAAGGTACAAACGATCTTGTACTAGTAGCGGAACTTGTTGCAAAAGCCTCCTCTGCCTGAAACAATGATGATTTTAAATAAGGATGTAACGATACCGATATATCGGTATCGCCGATATTATACAACCGATATTTGAAGAATTTGCTGTATGAAAAAAAAATCTGAAAAAAGTAATTTCAATTTCTGACTTAATTTATATGGTCTATTACCTTGTGCAATGATGATTACTATGTTAATTAAATCTTTGGTTCTTAATAAAAAAAAATGAATTTTGAGTTGGCAATTTATTTATTTTTACTTTACACTATCAAGGTTGACTCTCTGGTAAATATAACCAGTAGTCATTGCCATTAGTCATAATAAGGACATACAAATATCTGAAGTTCATACTTCATTATTTAGCTAATATATAAGTATCGGTATCGCCGATATTAACTACAATATATCGGTATCGTATCGGCAAAACTATGTATCGTTCGTTACATCCCTAAAGAGAATGTTAGTATAGAAATAAATTTACCCCATGCACTAGTTTTTCTTTCCATGATAACCAGCAGACACGAAACTTGGTACGAAGGCCCACTGAAGGTATAAGAACCTTCAAGTCATCGAGCAATAGATTTGGCAGCGCCTCTAAATCCACTTCCTCATCTGAAATATTTGACTGGGTTGATACCATAGGTATGTTGTCGTCAAAACTAAACGTTTATGTGAAGTTTCGTATCTATGCTATCAACCATTGAGGAGTTCTCTCATGAGGAGACGACCCTGGCTGCAGCATCAGGTCATTTGTATCATATAAATGTGTTGTCGTCAAAACGTAACGTTCATGCGAAGTTTCGTATCTATTCTATCAACCATTGAGGAGTTCTCTCATGAGGAGACGACCCTGACTGCAGCATCAGGTTTTGTTTATCATAAGGGCATAAATGTCAACACGGCTATGTAAAAAGTATGTGTCAGTTGACAGGTGTGGCAAGTAGCCTATTAAAATATATAGAATATCTTTTTTTTTCTTTTGATTATTTTGAATTATTTGTTATGAATTGTATCATATTGCTTCGGATAGGGTGTCCCAGATTTTGCGAAAATCCAAACTGAGTGGAAACCAGGTGCAAACTTAGCTCAACCGGATAATATAAAACATTTAGGATGAAGTCGGCAGTCGGCACGGGTTCCCATACACAGAATTAGCTGATTTTTGGTTTAGGACCATTTTAGCACGTAACAAACATAATTAGAGAGTATGCGTTACTCAGTTCGGATTTTCGCAAAATTTGGGACACCCTAGCCTAGGACATAGATTTGTTTGTAATTTTGCATGTAATAAGTGAATGAAATATGTGTACAATCAACTAAGTACAAAGAGATGTATTCATGTTAATCTTACAAAATGAAGTAACTTTTTGTATGCCATAATTAATTACCCCTGGTTTATGACATTTCCAGTAGCAACCAAACCTTACATTATCATCGACTCGTTTAAAATGCAGTACCTAATTATGTATTCTACCATGTTTCCTCCGGATGTACACTTACAAGCCTTTTTTATTACCTACCGATATATCGTCGCCACCATGCCAAACTTACGAATCTGAACTTGGATTTTAGACCTAAACTTATACAGGTTAAGGTCTAAAATCCAAGTTCACAAAAATTACAGATTCGTGAGTTTGGCATGGTGGCGACGATATTATGTATGACAAATAAAAGCAAACTGCTAACGTTCCAAAAAAATGTTACCAATACAAAAATTCAGAACAAAATCGAAGCAAAATAATTCGAAATTCAAAAACGCATAATTTTCCATTGACACCGACACTATACTGCTAATATTATAAATGTAAAAGTTTGTGAAGATATTTCAATGTTTGGAGGTTGGGATGTTTGTTGCTAAATAACGAGGTAACAACTGAATGGATTGAGCTGAAATTTAGCATGCAAGCAGACCAAGTCCTGGATTGAAACATAGGATACTTTATATCCCGGTAAAGAGTTCCCTTGGGACAGTAACGGGCAGGGGCGTATTTTGAAATTTGGCGCCCCGGGCCAATATATGTTTCGCCGCCGCACGTCTACTTAGTTTTTTGCGGTGTACTAATTTGTTTTCAAAGCCATTAATGATGATTTAATTACTTATAATCCAGTAACTTTATACATGAGCTTGGGACAAATCCGGTAGTTCTGATTTTTTGCAGAATTATAATAAGCCAAGTTTGTACAGCAGGTATAATAGCATTAATTTTTCTTCCTACAAAAGGTACATCGCGCGCTTGAATGTGTGCGCGCCGTGTACGAACGCACTACAAGCAAAGAACTAAGAATGCTCCAGTATGGATCGCACTCACACAGATGAGCTATCACGCGTCGCGAGCTATCGAAATTACAGGACGTTGAAAATTGTTTCGAGCAAAAGGATGCTACGGCCGTGGCTTTATTTTGCTCGACGATCTGGGGGCACTACCGTGCCCCCAGATCGTCGATACAAAATAACCCACGTGTGGCTAAAATTGTCGTCACACTGTAACGCTCAAGCAAACTTGTTAAAACAAAAACTGACGTTTCACGAAAACAGTACAACATCTATCATTGCATACATCTGTCTCAGGTAATTGGAGATATAATACTTCTTTTTTCTCGTCTGGCATGCTATTTAAATAGGTTAGTGTGTTGGTTACATTTCTTTGGAACATTGGAAGTTTGCTTATATTTGTCACAATATATCGATAGATAATAAAAGAGGCTTGTAAGTGCATATTCAAAGGAAATTATTACATTTTAAACGAGTCGATGATACTTCATTTTGTAAGATTAACATGGATACATCTCTTTGTAGTTAACTGTACGCTCTAGGTATTATGATAAAATAAGGAAAGAAAATTAATGCTTTTAGGATTTGTAACACCTGTTTATGCCCAAGCCCTTTCAAACTAAGAGGAGACCTGTGTCCAGCAGTGGGACGTAAATAAGTTGGAGATGATGATAAAAGCTCTCTGCAGTTCCATACTGTCTCAGTTTGACCCGGCTGGTGGACTTTCCAACAATCACACAAAACAATTTAAGTCATTTATGCAGGGCGTCCCAAGACTATGGGACATCAAGGGAAAGTACCTTAAATATCGTAGATAGGATATTTTGCTTAAAGAAGACTTTATGTTATTTTTAAAAGTTAGTAATTCTGCATTTAAAGATTTTCTAAGAATTACTTGCTTCGGCTGGGAATCGAACCGGCTCAAATGTAAAAAAATCACACCCTGTATTTTTATGATGACAATCGAAAGAGTGGACAAAAACAAATAATTTGTTTTAAGTAACATAGTATCTCAAACGAAAGGAATTCCGTAAAATATTTGATTTTCATGTTAAAAAAAATATTTCCCATACAAAAAAAGTAATTTTTAAAAAATCTTTGAATGCAGTATTACTTACTTTTAAAAATAAAATGAAGTTTCCTTTCAGCAAAACATCCTATCTCCAATATTTGAGGTACTTTCCCTTCATGTCGCATACACCCGGTAGTAGGGATGTAACGATACACAGTTTTGCCGATACGATACCGATACCGATATATTGTAGTTAATATCGGCGATACCGATACCGATACCGATATCTTAGCTAAATAATGAAGTATGAACTTTGAAGTATGAACTTTCTTTTTGTATGTCCTTATTATGACTAATAGCAATGACTACTGGCTATATTTACCAGAGAGACAACCTTGAAAGTGTAAAGTAAAAATAAATAGGTAAATTGTCAACTCAAAATTCAAATTTTTTTTTTATTAAGAACCAAAGATTTAATTAACATAGTAATTATCATTGCACAAGGTAATAGACCAATATATAAATTAAGTCAGAAATTGAAATTACTTTTTACAGATTTTTTCATACAGCAAATTCTTCAAATATCGGTTGTAGGTATAATATCGGCGATACCGATATATCGGCCGATATATCGGTATCGGTATCGTTACATCCCTACCCGGTAGACATACAGAAACACATTACAAAAACAGAGCCATAGTTAGCGTTGCCATCACTAAAAATCAAAAAACCGGACAAGGCCGCACGCTAAGAAAAACAGGATTTTTTACAAAAATTACCAAATAAAACACATATTTAAAAGCCTGACTTTTGAGTCTCAAAGTTTAAATGATCTACCCTTATTGATTTTTACCGTCGATATTTTGTAGGTTGTGAAAGCCTAACAAAAGCCGGACAAGAGGTCAAAGGGCGTCGGATTTCTCACTCACACACATAGAGAGAGACTGAGAAATCCGACTGCCGGACGGTAAAATTCCTTGTAGTGCACAATCGCCCAAAAAGCCTAATACTGCCCGGCTTTATCCGGACGGATGGAAACGCTAGCTATATAGGTAGTAACAAAGCACACACAATTATGCAGTTAACCAGCCAGCATAAATACTACACCACACCACTACACCACTTAATTTTTAGTTTAAAGAAAAATTCCTACCTTTAAATTTGTCTATTAATTCATCAGGCATAATCCAGCTTCTCAGTAAATCTTCTACGCTGGTATGTACTGTATTTGGGTCTTGCATATCTGAAAAGGACATATAGAATGAGCTAACTAAAGGATTTAAGGTAGTTCCCCTTCATGGCCCATAGATTTTTCTAACCGGTTGAGATACGCGCGCGCGAAATACCAACATCACAGCTATATATGTATAATATAACCTACATTACGCAGCGCTTGTTCTCTGGAGTCTAGGACGTCTTTTGTTTTGAAACTATTACGCGCGCTTCACTCGGTCCTCGCTCTCACTCGCGCTCGGGCAATGTTATTTAGAAGTGATGTTTGGAGTGATGCGTAATGCAACATCACGCGTTCGAGTGATATCTCATTTGTGATATTACTTACACATGTCTAAAACACTTCACACACACACACTTCTGTCCCGCCCGCCCGCATTGATTTGATTTCACAGTTCAAAGGAAAAACCCTAAAAATGGCACAAATCGTCGGGGATAGTGCAATACCGCGTATGTAGCACATGTAGATAAGGTTTTAATTTCTAACAAATTTGCTTGAAACTGAACCTTATCTACATATGCTACTTACGCGGCATTGCACTATCCCCGACGAAATGGCGCCGCGTCACCTTAGATGTCAATAATCCGAGCGAATCTTGATCACGTAGGGGGTAACCAAAATGTTTGAAGCACTTAGAATACTACAATGAAGATAATAACTTACTTATGTGTAGAGTTTTATATTTCCGTGCAAATCGTGCAATACAATATATGTGCGGTGCGCGCGCGCTTGCTTAATGAGTGACAAAGGCAAGATGGCGGCGGACCTTGGGCGAGCCGAGCGAAGCGACGCGCTCAGGGGCTAATACGAAATATTAAAATCGAAGTTCGTATCGTACCGTCCCGCTCACTCGTATTAAATAATATTAGCCTGAGCGAGACGCACACGAGCGCAGCGCCGAGACCGCGCGGCCACCGCCGGCCGGCGCGCGGCGGTGGCGCCACCGGGCAACACTAGTGGCACAAACCGGAACTAAACCGCAAGGTCACTGCTATATATTTTATGCCACACATGGCCATAAAGTGTAGACATAAAATGATGTACACAACACGGGAGGTAATAAAGAAAGCCCTCGATCGCATATTTACGTCCCTCGCTTACAGCTCGGGCCGCAAACTTCTGCGATCTCGACCCTTCTTTGTATTACTACCCTAGTTGTGTAATGTACTATAAATCTACGTATACTAGATATAGAAATAAATGTACTAAAGCCATAAATAATAGTACATTATACAACTAGGGTGGTAATACCTACAATGAAAGGCCGAGATCGCAGAAGTTTGCGGCCAAAACAAAAGAAAAGTGTCCGCAAGGTACAAACGACAGTAGAAACAAAAGACCTGTTTAGCTGTTAGCACCAAAATAATTAACTCATAAGTATTAAATATAAGATTACTACATACCTTTTTTCCCGTATCAAAAGCAAATCGTTGAATTTCTTCTGCACGTAAATACGACAAACACTCCGTTACGCTCTCTCTGTACAACTGACTGCCAGGAGTGCCAGGCTGCGCCACTCACTTCGTCGCCGCGTGCGGTCTGTGCTGACCGAGTGACGAGAGCGGCGGCGTGCGAGTTGTCGCGTGTAGGAGAGAGACGGTGATAGCGGCGGCATAATTCAAAGGAAATACAGCTACCTACGTTTTGTTTAAACGTAGGTACAGCAGTGAAACCAAGCTACAAATACACGCCTATTCCTATTTTTACAATTTTGCATAGAAGAAAAAAATGATGATTTTGAAGGATTTCACAAAAACGTCCATATCTCCGTAACTAGAAACTGCCATAAGGTCCCTTTTCTTAGGGAAAGCCACAAATACATACGATAAAAAATGCATAATTGAATGTAATAAAAACATAAAGAAAATATGGGAAAGAATACCTATCTTCCTGGGTAAAGATAAAAAAAGTTTAGATGATACCTACTATAATATTTTATCTTAAGATAAAATATCGCTCACTTTACAATTTGTATGAGCTATCACACACGGTTAAGATAATATATATTTTCATATTACAGTATCTTAAGATACCGAGCGATATGGAAATATTATCTTAAGATACCGTAATATATCTTAACATACAAAATATATATTACAATATCTTTATACAGAGTGTGCAGTGAATATCGGAATCAAAATGGAATTAATTATATTTTATTTATTCAACAACCTTTTCTCACGAGTTTTCGTGTTTACTCGTTGTATTTTTTGTTGAAAGGATAAGGTACCTATTGGAAAGGGGGCCCGGTTTTAGGATTTTTTCATCAAACATTTTTTGCTCTTTTTAGGCTTAAATTAGATTGAATCGTGTAGATTAGGTACGCTAAAAGGATATTTTGTTTCGTCAACTTTTTTCTCCGATCAATATTTACCGAGATATTGGGGTTCAAACTTCAAAGGTCAGACCCTTTCCAGGCCCAGGTGCGTTCGAGAAGCACTCGTAGAGAGTCTGTGCGGAAACAGAATAGCCGTAGCGAAAAACGGAACTAACCTAACCAGTATGGCCACAGAACAGAAAATACGGCACATACGGTAGAAAAGCATTACAGCGCCATCCAATCTAAATCCTATTCTCTT